>CANJKZ010000151.1:600000-917779 GCA_947471745.1 Closterium sp. Naga37s-1 | reverse complement strand
CGGGAGATGGGGAGAACCGGGAGATGGGGAGAACCGGGAGATGGGGAGAACCGGGAGAGGGGAGAACCGGGAGATGGGGAGAACCGGGAGATGGGGAGAACCGGGAGATGGGGAGAACCGGGAGATGGGGAGAACCGGGAGATGGGGAGAACCGGGAGATGGGGAGAACCGGGAGATGGGGAGAACCGGGAGATGGGGAGAACCGGGAGATGGGGAGAACCGGGAGATGGGAGAACCGGGAGATGGGGAGAACCGGGAGATGGGGAGAACCGGGAGATGGGGAGACCGGGAGATGGGGAGAACCGGGAGATGGGGAGAACCGGGAGATGGGGAGAACCGGGAGATGGGGAGAACCGGGAGATGGGGAGAACCGGGAGATGGGGAGAACCGGGAGATGGGGAGAACCGGGAGATGGGGAGAACCGGGAGATGGGGAGAACCGGGAGATGGGGAGAACCGGGAGATGGGGGAGAACCGGGAGATGGGGAGAACGGGAGATGGGGAGAACCGGGAGATGGGGAGAACCGGGAGATGGGGAGAACCGGGAGATGGGGAGAACCGGGAGATGGGGAGAACCGGGAGATGGGGAGAACCGGGAGATGGAGAGAACCGGGAGATGGGGAGAACCGGGAGATGGGGAGAACCGGGAGATGGGGAGAAACGGGAGATGGGGAGAACCGGGAGATGGGGAGAAACCGGGAGATGGGGAGAACCGGGAGATGGGGAGAACCGGGAGATGGGAGAACCGGGAGATGGGGAGAGAACGGGAGATGGGGAGAACCGGAGATGGGGAGACCGGGCAGACTGGGGAGAGAACCGGGAAGAGGGGAGAACCGGGAGATGGGAGCAGAACCGGGAGATGGGGAGAGAACCGGGAGATGGGGAGATAACCGGGAGATGGGGAGACCCGGTGAGATGGGGAGAACCGGGAGATGGGGAGAACCGGGAGATGGGGAGAAACCGGGAGATGGGGTAGAACCGGAGAGGGAGACCCGGGAGATGGGCGAGAACCGGGAGATTGGGAGAGAGAACCGGGAGATGGGCGAGAACCGGGAGATGGGGTAGAACCGGGGAGATGGGAGGAGAACGGGGAGATGGGGAGAACCGGGAGATGGGGAGAACCGGGAGATGCGGGAGAGAACCGGGGAGATGGGGAGAACCGGGAGATGGGGAGAACCGGGAGATGGGGAGAACCGGGAGATGGGGAGAACCGGGAGATGGAGAGAACCGGGAGATGGGGAGAACCGGAGATGGGGAGAACCGGGAGATGGGGAGAACCGGGAGATGGGAGAACCGGGAGATGGGGAGAACCGGAGATGGGTGGAGAACCGGGAGATGGGGAGAACCGGAGATGGGGAGAACCGGGAGTATGGGGAGAACCGGGAGATGGGAGAACCGGGAGATGGGGAGAACCGGGAGATGGGAGAAACCGGGAGATGGGGAGAACCGGGAGATGGGGAGAACGGGAGATGGGGAGAACCGGGAGATGGGGAGAACCGGGAGATGGGGAAGAACCGGGAGATGGGGAGAACCGGGAGATGGGGAGAACCGGGAGATGGGGAGAACCGGGAGATGGGGAGAACCGGGAGATGGGGAGAACCGGGAGATGGGGAGAACCGGGAGATGGGGAGAACCGGGAGATGGGGAGAACCGGGAGATGGGGAGAACCGGGAGATGGGGAGAACCGGGAGATGGGGAGAACCGGGAGATGGGGAGAACCGGGAGATGGGGAGAACCGGGAGATGGGGAGAACCGGGAGATGGGGAGAACCGGGAGATGGGGAGAACCGGGAGATGGGGAGAACCGGGAGATGGGGAGAACCGGGAGATGGGGAGAACCGGGAGATGGGGAGAACCGGGAGATGGGGAGAACCGGGAGATGGGGAGAACCGGGAGATGGGGAGAACCGGGAGATGGGGAGAACCGGGAGATGGGAGAACCGGGAGATGGGGAGAACCGGGAGATGGGGAGAACCGGGAGATGGGGAGAACCGGGAGATGGGGAGAACCGGGAGATGGGGAGAACCGGGATGGGAGAAACCGGGAGATGGGGAGAACCGGAGATGGAGAACCGGAGATGGGAGAACGAGGTTATGTGGAGAACCGGAGATGGGAGAACCGGGAGGATGGGGAGAAACCGGGAGATGGAGAGAACCGGATAGATGGGGAGAACCGGGAGATGGGGAGGAAGCCGGAGATGGGTAGAACCGGAGATGGGGAGAACCGGGAGATGGGGAGAAACCGGAGATGGGGAAACCGGAGATGGGGAGAACGGGAGATGGGGAGAACTCGGGAGATGGGGAGAACCGGGGGGGGGTCTGAATGGAGAACCGGGAGATGGGGAGAACGGGAGATGGGGAGAACGGGAGATGGGGAGACGGCGGGAGAATTGGAGAACCGGGAGATGGAAGAACCGGGAGATGGGAGAACCGGGAGGTATGGGGAGAACCGGTGAGATGGGGAGAACCGGGAGATGGGAGAGAACCGGGAGTAGATGGGGAGAACGGGAGATGGGGAGAACCGGGAGATGGGGAGAACCGGGAGATGGGGAGACTCGGAGATGGAGAACCGGGGGATGGGGAGAACGGGAGATGAGGGAGAACCGGGAGATGGGGAGAACCGGGAGATGGGGAGAACCCGGGAGTAATGGGGAGAACCGGAGATGGGGAGAACCGGTGAGATGAGGGAGAACCGGGAGATGGGGAACCGGGAGATGGGGAGAACCGGAGATGGGAGAACGGAGATGGGGAGAACCGGGAGATGGGGAGAACCGGGAGATGGGGAGAACGGGAGATGGGAGAACCGGGATGATGGGAGAACCGGGAGATGGGGAGAACCGGGAGATGGGAGAGAACCGGGAGATGGGGAGAACCGGGAGATGGGGAGAACGGGAGATGGGGAGAACCGGGAGATGGGGAGAACCGGGAGATGGGGAGAACCGGGAGATGGGGAGAACCGGGAGAAGGGGAGAACCGGGAGATGGGGAGAACCGGGAGATGGGGAGAACCGGGGAGATGGGAGAACGGAGATGGAGAGAACCGGGAGATGGGGAGAACCGGGAGATGGGGAGAACCGGGAGATGGGGAGAACGGGAGATGGGGAGAACCGGGAGATGGGGAGAACCGGGAGAGTGGGGAGATACGGGAGAGGGGAACCGGGAGATGGGGAGAACCGGGAGATGGGGAGAAACCGGGGAGATGGGAGAACGGGAGATGGGGAGAACCGGGAGATGGGGAGAGAACCGGGAGATGGGGAGAACCGGGAGATGGGGAGAACCGGGAGATGGGGAGAACCGGGAGATGGGGAGAACCGGGAGATGGGGAGAACCGGGAGATGGAGTGCTTCCGCTTTCCGAATCCGAACAGCATGCTGGAAAAATGGCTTTGAGACTTCTCACAAAGCTGAGCTACGCTAAAGGAAGGTCAGCCACTCACGCAAATCTTGATGAACTGGATCCAGTTGCCGATCTTGGTCTCCAGCTCCTCCCACTGCATGCGCAGCACGTCGTCCCGCGTCACCATCTCCACGCCCAGGCGCTTCAACGACTGCTCCAACGAGTTGCCTCGCACCTCCCTGTGGGGGGAGGAGGGGTTTCGGGAAGGGCAGGAGGAGAGGAAGGGTGCAAAAGCTGGGATGGGAGAGGCAGCACATCGTCCCGCGTCACCATCTCCACGCCCAGCCGCTTCAACGACTGCTCCAACGAGTTGCCTGGCACCTCCCTGGGAAGGATGGGGGAGAAGGGGGGGAAGGGCAGGAAGGGGAGAAGGAGATAGGAATGGAGGGGAGGGATGAGAAAGGCAGCACGTCGTCCCGCGACACCATCTCCACCCCCAGCCGCTTCAACGACTGCTCCAACGAGTTGCCTCGCACCTCCCTGGGGGAGAGAGGGGAAAGGGAAGGAAGAATGGAAGAAGGCGCAAGGGTGGAATGGGATGAGGAGGGGGAAGTAGAGAAAAGAGGGAGTCACCATCTCTACGCCCTGCCGCTTCAGCGACTGCTGCAACACGTTACATGAAATAAGATTGGTTTTGACAAGTATCAATACCAGTGGCTTCAGCGACTGCTCCAACGAGTTGTGTTGCAGCGCACCTCCCTGGGCTGGGAGCAAGAGGAAGGAGAGGGGAAGGGACGAGTTGAGGAATGGTGATGCCTATCCTCAGTCGCAACAACTTTTAAAATTCAGACACCTCTCGTCAACCCATTCACACCGCACTCAACCACCCTCGCCTCTCGCCCATCCACACCGCGCGCCCATCCACGCCCCTTCATCTTCACACACATCTCCCATCCGCACCGCACTCAACCACCCTCGCCTCTCGCCCATCCACACCGCACGCCCATCCACGCCCCTTCATCTTCACACACATCTCCCATCCGCACCGCACTCAACCACCCTCGCCTCTCGCCCATCCACACCGCACGCCCATCCACGCCCCTTCATCTTCACACACATCTCCCATCCGCACCGCACTCAACCACCCTCGCCTCGCGCCCATCCACACCGCACGCCCATCCACGCCCCTTCATCTTCACACACATCTCCCATCCGCACCGCACTCAACTCAACCACCCACGCATCCTTCGCTCATCCATACCTGCACTGCACACGCGAGTGCACACAAAAGCAGCCCCGTTTTGGATCATACGCCTCGCCACCGCATTCAACCGCTCTATGAGCGTGTGGGGCAGCAGCAGCACAGGCGGCCCCTTGCCCCCTTGCTGGGCCCGATGCCCCCCTTGCTGCTACCGATGCTCACCCATCTGAACCGCACTCAACCACCCACCTGTACACGCGAGTGCACACGGAAGCCGCCCCGTTCTGAATCATCCTCCTTGCCACCGCATTCAACCGCTCTATGAGCGTGGGCAGCAGCAGCACGGGCGGCCCCTTGCCGCCCTTGCTGGGTCCGATGCCCGGAATCAGATTCTCCGGCGTCTGTGCCGGCGGGGGCAGCCCCGCCAGATCGATCCCCAGCTCTGGCATCGCCTCGATGATCTTCAACACGTCCATGGGCTTGCTGTTGGGGGGTGTGGGGGATAAGACGAGGAATTAGCATGGAGGGAAGGGGGGCAGCAGGTGAGGGGGGCAGCAGGTGAGGGGGGCAGCAGGTGAGGGGCGCAGCAGGTGAGGGGGGCAGCAGGTGAGGGGGGCAGCAGGTGAGGGGGCAAGCAGGTGAGGGGCGCAAGGGGGCAGCCCCGCCAGGTCAAACATCAATGCCTCTACGCAGGAGCTCTGGCATCGCCTCGATGATCTCCAACACGTCCATGAGTTTGCTGCAGCAGATGCGGGGGGGGGGGGGGGGGGAGAGGGGATGGGAAAGGGATCAGGAGGGGCAGCCTCGTCAGGTCGATCCCCAGCTCTGGCATGGCCTTGATGATCTTTAACACGCCCATGGGCTTGCTGTCGGGGGGTGTGAGGGTGGGTAGGTGGTAAGAAGAGGAAAGGATAGGATGACGTGGAAGGAGAGGGGAAAGAGAGGGGATGCAAGGGCGGTGAGTGTGGGTTCGAATGAGCCTCTCATCCCCACCCACGCACCTGTTGTATCACCGCCGCGCTACAACTCACACTTGCACCTCACATCCGCCCTACACTCACAGTACCCACCTGTTGTTGGCAAACCGCACCCCCCAGCTACCGCCGCACCACCCACCCACCTGTTGTTGGCGAGCAGCTGCCTGAAGTCCACGCGATGGACTTCAAACACACCCATGGCCTCCTTCATCAGCCCATGCGCCTGCAGAGAGGGGCTGGTAAACCTCTAGGTCACACCACACTGCCCCACACCCACACTCACACCAACCACCTGTTATTCGCGAGCAGCTAGCAGAACTCAGCCTCCAGTCCAGCATGCCCATGGCCCCCCACTCGCCTCCAAGGGAGGGGTCAATGCTCCATCGACCTACCGTTTCATCTCTTGTCACACCAGTGTTGCCCCACACCAGTGTTGCCCCACACCAGTGTTGCCCCACACCAGTGTTGCCCCACACCCACCTGTTATTGGCCGGCAGCTGCCTGAAGTCCGCCTCCAGCAACCCCCTTCAGCCTGCACACACCACACTGCCACACACCACACTGCCAGACACCACACACTGCCCCTAACATGCGTGGACCCACCTGTTATTCGCGAGCAGCTGCCGGAAATCAGCTTCAAGCATGCCCATGGCCTCCTTCATCAGCCCACGCGCCTGCAGAGCAGCGCCCTCCGACGACTTGTAATTGCGGTGCGAGTCAAAGAACAGCAGCGCCTCCTGTAGCATGTCCACCGCTGCTAGATACGCCTCTAAGTCTCTACGCGGACCGTCCTTGATTCGTTGTTCCACCTGTCGTGGTCATTCATTCATTGGGAGGCGGGAAAGAGAAGCGAGGACGGAAGTGGAGGACTTGTGACTGCGGTGGGTGGAAGTGGACGAAGGAAGAACAGCAGCGCCTGCAGGGCAGAGCAGCGCCCTCCGACGACTTGTGGTTGCGGTGCGAGTCAAAGAACAGCAGCGCCTCCTGTGGCATGCCCACCGCTGCTAGGTATGCCTCTAGGTCACGACGAGGCCTGTCTTTGATCCGTTGTTCCACCTGTCAGTGCGAGGGGGAGGTGAAGCATATGGGTGGGTGGGGAGGATGCAGAGGAGTTATAGTTGCGGTGTGAGTGGAAGAACAACAGCGCCTCCTCCTGTAGCACGTCCACCTCTGCTAGATATGCCTGTAGGTCGCGCCGACGGCCGCCTTTATCCTCTGCTCCACCTGTCATATGGGAGGGAAGGAAGGAAGAGGAGAACTTCCCATCCCATCAGCATACCTGCTGTTCTCTTAATGCTGCCATGCGAGTAAGGGAACAGCAGCGCCTCCTGTAGCATGTCCACTGCTGCTAGACTGATTTTGAAACAGTCTGCTGCTGGGTGGTTCGCAGAAACCCCTGCTGCGTGCAGGAAGGTGTGCTTGCAGGGCACGACGTGCAGTGGGCCGTTCTTGCTGCATAGCCGCTGCTCCTTTACTGTCCTGGCAGCCAACCGCCCCCCCTGCCACCGTCTCACACCCCCCCCTCCCTCCGCTGCTGGTCCCATCATGCCCAGCGTCCCACCCACCTGCCACCGGCCCACCAGCCCAGCAACCCAGCTCACCTGCCCACCTGCCCACCCGCCCACCAGCGTGCATACGATCCCAGCGTAGCACGCCCATCGCCCCCCCCACCTGCTGCGGGATGTCGAGCTTGTCCTGCACCGTCTCCACGGCCCTACCACCCTCGCTGCTGTCTGTACCTACCACCGTATCATGCTTACTGCCCCCCCTGCCACTGCCCTCCCCACCTGCCACTCCCCCCCCCCTCCCTCCCCCACCTGCTGCGGGATATCAAACTTATCCAGCACTGTCTCCACAGCGCGGATGGTGCCCGTGCTGCTGTCAGTACCCACCGTATCATGCTTGCTGCCCCACCTGCTGCTCACTCTGCCCCCCCTCTCCCCCCTTCCCCCCCACCTGCTGCGGGATGTCGAACTTATCCAGCACCGTCTCCACGGCGCGGATGGTGGCGTCGATGTTGGCGTGCGCCTTGCGGAAGGCCAGCGTGCGCGCCTGGGGGAGGGGAGGGCGGGGGCAAAGGAAGCAGCGGGGGCAAAGGAAGGGGCGCGGGAAAAGGAAGGGGCGGGGGAAAGGAAGCGGCGGGAAAGGGTGATGGGTGAGATGGGTGCAAACGAGCGGCAAAGAGGATGGTGGCGTCGATGTTGGCATGCGCCTTGCGGAACGCCAGCGTGCGCGCCTGGAAGGGGAGAGATGGTGATGGGGAGGGGGATGGGAAAGGGGATGGGAAGGTGGATGGGAATGGGGAGAGAGGGGGGGAGATGGGGAAGATAGGGGGAATGGCTGAGATGGGGGGATGGTGGCGTCGATGTTCGCATGCGCCTTGCGGAACGCCAGCGTGCGCTCCTGGGAAAAAAAAGGGGGGGAGGGGGGGGGAAGGTGGTGGGGGGGCGGGAGGGGGGGTTGGGGTGGGGGGGAGGGAGGAAGTGGGGGGGAGAGGAAGGGGGATGAAGGGATGGCGGTGGGGAGGAGAATGGTTGAGATGAGTGATGGTGGAAGGGTCTGTCGGGCAATTCAACAACGCCCTTGCAGCCAGCCACTGCCGAATGCTATCCGTACCTGAATAGGTGATGGGGAAGCCACTGACGCATTACCTCCTTGTGTAACACAGTTGCTTACTCACACCCGCATGCGACTCCGTCGCGACACGCGCGCACCTGGATGGGGCGCATGGCAGTTTCGAGGTTGGTGAGGCGCGTGTCGAAGGTGTTGAGAATGGTGATCATCTCCTCGCTCACCGCCTTGCTCTTCCCCAACACCTCGCGCAACTGCCCCGCCTGCGTGTTCAGCCGCCGCACTTCCGCCGCGGAGATTACCACGCGCCTCCGCGCCGGCTTTGTGACCGTTGACGGCGCCGAAGGCGGCTCGTGGTGGTCGTCCCCGCGCCGCGCCTGATGATGCTGGCGCGCGGCGGCGCGGTCCGACGCAGGGGTGCCGCCGCGATTCATGGCTGCCGTGTCGCGGTGGTAGGAACTTTCAGGGCTAGTTAAATACTTAATCCCCGACGCGCGCGTAACGCCTTGTTACTCCTTCCAACTCGTGGTTACTGCGGCCCCCGCGGTACAACACGTTCCGCTTTCGAACAACTCGTTTAATGCTCTGGAAGGGCGCTGCGAGAACATCAGTTCGCGAAGGCGGTTCTTTTCTTGGGTCCACTAACGCACGACGTAGGGTGGATTGATAGTCGAATAGTTACTGCAGCGAACTTAGGGTGATGCCGCGGCGGTAAGACGCGCGAAACCAGGGTCAACGCAGGGTCAACGCTGGTAAAGAAGAAGCAATTATCACGTTCGAATACACTTTATCTAACTAGCGCGTTATGAACTAGCGCGACGCGGAAAGTACCTATGACTAACGACCGTGTCTGTCAGCGCTACAGAAGTCACGTTGACAGGGACGCGTGGGCGGGCCAACTAGCTATTCGCGCCGCTCAGCCTGCTCTGTTTGTCTCGCACCCCCTCGCACGCTGCAGGGTCATTTCCCCTCATCACAACAGTCCAGCAGCAAGAGCTGAGGCATGCCCGAGTATCGTGCGACAATCGTGCGCGATTACGGCTCCATCCGCGGGGTCATTTCCCCTCTTTCTACCTCGCTGATGGCACGGCAGCCGTGCACTGGGAAACCGACTCCAAGCGAAGAATGGACGATTTCTTGTACCAGGTAACCCGAGAGCCCGAAGGTTACACAGCCACATCCAGTACAATAAAAGAGAAAGTATATTCATGTCCTTTTCGAACTTTTAAAATATGTAGAACTCTTGAAATGCAGCAATCACTTATACCGGTATCCGTACATCCTACATAATTTACCATTGTAAGCCTAGTATAAAGCCTGTATCATAGGGTTATACCATGAGCGCATGCAGATCCGAGCCCCAACGTCATAGTCCCACAGCCCTTGCTGCACCTGCCTCCGTATTTTCTTTCGCCTCCCAGCCACCCAGTTGTTATGGATTATCACACAACCCATTTCTTCACACCCTTTCCGAACGCTATTCCCCATATGGAACAGCATCTGCGTCGCACCATTAGGGAACCTCTTTCTATCAAGAAAATCCACAGTCAAGTTGAACTTCGGATTTAAGCACTGGGAATCGCCCACAGTGTACTCAGAAGAAGCTCCACACAGTACATCATAGAAACTGGGCTGCTCTGTTATTGGGGACGCTGCTGCATGCGCCACCACCGCTTCTAGAGCCGCCAAGGCCCTCGGCTCCGAGCGAATGAAATAAAACCCCGAGTTGAGCCGCCGATAGTCGTTATCCGGGCCTGTGTCATTGTGATTATCGCTCTGAACCACCATGTGCCCCGGCCCATACCCCATCACTATCGGCCGTGCGTCCGCGAACCAATAGATATCCGCATCATTAAACAGCACGTGGTAACCAGCCCGTAACACGCGGAGGGCTGCCCGAGACTTCACTTTAGTCACATTGAGGAAGCAATCCGTACCGAAGTGGCAGTCGTCGCGGCCAAACGCGTCGTCGTACGCGTGGGGGAACACCGGGAGGCCCTGCTCGCGGGCAAAGTCGTAAGTTTCCCTGTCCATGGCGGCTATAACGTAGTTGTGCACGTGCAGGCGGCGCAGGCCGCACACCCAGCTCATCATCACCTCCCTGTAGTTTGAAGCCACCACCGCCAGCACCACTGTCCACGCTTCGTCTCCATCCACTGCACTTGCCCTGTCGACCCCTGCTGTCCCCCCTGTCCCTTCCGTCCCTAATCTTCCTTCTGCTTCAGACTTCCACCCACTGCTGCCTCTCCTTCCTGCTGCAGCCTCCTCTCCGTCCAATCCTTCATCCTCTTGCGTGGCTCTCCCCCTTCCCTTCTCCCTGCCTCCCCCCCTCTTCATGCGCGTCCCCCTCCTCACCACCTGTCGCAGCAACCTCAGCATCAACTCATCATGCTCCACCCTCTCAAACGCAAGCACCCCCACCTCTGTCTCGTTTCTACCTCCATCCACCCCTCCAGTCTCGTTCCTACCTCCACCCACCCCTCCTCTCCCATCCCCATCCCTTCCCCCTTCACTCTCACCCTCCTCGCCTTCCCCCACAAACTCCACCTCCTTCCTCTTAGCCTCCCGCCTCCGCCTCAACCCAACCCCCTCTTTCCTCCACGATGCTGCTGCCTGCATCAACTCCTCCCTCTCAACCCGCCCAGTGCACCTCTGCCCCTCCCCTGTGACACCGCTGCTCCCGCCGTCATCCCACCCCCCGTTTCCTCCTTCTGGTGGTGCCCTCCCCTTGTGGGAATTCTCGGAAGTGACTCCTTCAGGCGCCACCATCCCCCGTTGCTGCTGCTTGTCCCGTGGCTGGAAGCAGAAGCCAGCAGCGCCAGGGTAGGCGCACGGGACAAGCGCCCATGGCACATCTGCAAGTGACATGCGCGGCCCACGGCTCACTCTCTGCTGCTGTTGCTGCTGCTTCTCTGCGGCGTTGCTGCTGCCCTTGGCTGTGCTACGCTCATTCAAGGAACGACCGCTGGTGGAAGGAATGGAGGAGAGCGCGAGGGGAAAGGAACCATAGGAAATGGCCAAGTAGGCATTCAGCTCCTCCTCTCCTTCCTCCTCTCCCTCTCCCTCTCCCTCCTTCCTCTCCTCCTCCTCCCAGTCACCCATTTCCTCCATTGCAGCAGCAGCAGCAGCAGCAGCAGCAGCTCGCTCAGGCGGCAGCAGCAGCACGGGCTTCAGCGGAGAGGCATCGAGCACGAGGCGGAGGGGCGAGGAGAGGCACTCGTGGAGCACCCACTGCTGCCACACGCCCCGGACGGAGGGTGCTGTGGCGCGACGGCCAGGTGTGTGGTAACCAGGTAACCCCTGGTGTGTAGAATCGTTCCTCGTGGCTTGAGAGACGGCCTTTGGATATACCGTTTCCTTTAGCCGCCCCTCCGCACGACCGCCCTTGCCGTTCCCTCTTGACCCTTCATGCTCTCCCCTCCTCCTACCCCTCTCTATATGGGGCTGCAGCAGGCGGAAGGGCGGCATGGGGCCAGAGAGGAGGGGGGTGTGGCCTACATTCCAGGCCCATAGGATGGGGGCCGAGCAGGGCGAGTGGGAGAGCAAGGAGGACGACTGCAGATGACTCAGCGCCTCATCCATACTCAGCTGACGTGTCACTCCTGTTACATTGGTTACCACCCATGCATACTCCTCTTCAATGTCATACTCCTTCTCTGCACTGTTCTCTCCCCTCCCCGCTTCCCTACCCACCCTAACCCTCCTCCACTCAACCGAACCAGCTCCTGTACCTCCTGCCGAGCCTCCGACGGAGATTCCTTCCAAGTCTCCTGCTTCAACCCTCCACGCGCCTGCCACCAGCAGCCAGTCTCCCTGCACGTCCCGTGTCTTTTCCAAAGCTACACTCAGGCTTGGCGTAAGCACAGCCTCGGGGTCGGTTAGGACAATCGCCAAGCCTGCACGGGAGGCTCGGGCGCGGGCAAAGAGGCTGTTGACTAAGGGTCGGCCTGAGGCGAAGCTAGGGAGGGCGCAGAGGGGAGGAGGGGGAGGGGATGGGGCGTGGGGAAGGGCATGTGAAAGCGGGTGAGGGAATGAGGAAGAAGGGGAGGAGAAAGGATGAGGGCGGATGGGGGTTAAAGATCAGGGGTTCAATCCAAGACACAGTTTCAAAAGCATGGCAATTCTCCCCATGCCTTCTCTCCCCTACCTCGTATCCACCTCCTCCTCCACCACCACCCGCCCGGGTATCTAGCAGCAACGCGGTACAGGCTGGGATGGGACCCCACCAGCACCACAAACATGCGCCCCTCCCCATGCGCCAATGCCCCCCATACGTTCCCCCCTACCTCGTATCCACCTCCTCCTCCACCACAACCCGCCCGGGGTATCTAGCAGCAACGCGGTGCAGGCTGGGATGGGACCCCACCAGCACCACTCGCACGCCGGGCTGCAGACTCACCCACGACGCCACCGCCGCGCGCTGCCGTCTCCCCCGCCGCCCCGCAAAGGGCCACGGCGCCACTAACAGCTCCGCGAAAACGGCGGGAGTGGTAACCCGTTCGCTAGTGGAGGCTCGGCGAAGTGGGTGATCGTGATGGTCGGCCATACGCGTGCTGGTGAACGGGGGGGTGTCTGATTGGTTGCGACGATTCCAAGGATCGCACGGCGACTGACCGCGTCGCACAGGCGAGTCAACGCGGTCAACCAAGTCGTCTGAGTCAGCTACACTCCAGCCTTCGTCTTCGCACCGCACGTGGCATTGTGCCTTCTCGAGCTGCCACGTGGCGCTCAGCGACAGGAGCGTCAATCCAAGGGCCAGGATCCAGAGCAGCGGCAACCACGGAAGCAGAGGAACGTCGGAGGAGAAGGATTTGAAGCATGCGGTCCGACGAAGAGTGGCTTCGGAAGTGGACGGCTGACGTGAAAGGGCGTCCGGATTCGACGGCTGACGTGGAGGGAAGTAGAGAAATGAGGTGCCATTGGAGGAAGTATTCAAGACGGAGGTTAAGGAGAATGTATTCGCCGATAAACTCTGAACGGAGGAGTCGTTAGCGAGTGGTTCACTCAGAGTGATGCTGAGGGCTGGTGAGTCGTAAGGAGGGGTGATAGATTGAGAGGAAGCGCTCCGCCGGGATAACGATCGGTGAATGTCCCCTTTTGGGTGCATGTTGAGTCGTCTTCAGGCCACTCTAAGAGGCTCATAACTACCTCAGGAGAAACATGGTGAGCGACGGACGTCAGTGATCAGTGAAATGGATTGAACGTATGAGTTGGACGGCAATACCAAGGGTGGGTCCCGAAAAATCACTTCACGTCACGACTCCGAGTTCGAACAGACTGCGATTACTGGGGTTACTTGCAACGGAGCCAAATTGCACGTCTTCTTTTGATCATACGACACGTACTGGAGTTCAATATATGTTTTAGTACATCTGCTTCATGCAGCTGGGAAGCAGCATCAGCATCTACGTAGATACCTTATAGCATTTTTCTACACATTGGCATGAATATATTAAAAAAC
Source organism: Closterium sp. Naga37s-1 (assembly GCA_947471745.1). Classification (NCBI taxonomy): domain Eukaryota; kingdom Viridiplantae; phylum Streptophyta; class Zygnematophyceae; order Desmidiales; family Closteriaceae; genus Closterium; species Closterium sp. Naga37s-1. Next base: position 904,238 of record CANJKZ010000151.1, on the reverse strand, counting down.
ATGTTTAAAAAATACTAAACAGCAGAAATTCTTCAGATTGGTCTGTGTATGTCAATGGGGATTTGGAATTTTAGAGTAGATATTAGTGATGTTGAGGTTAGGTCGATGTGAAGTGAAGATGTAGAAGGTTTCGCTATGCGATGCATTTCAATGTTGCCTGACCACATGAGGTCCAAGCGAAGATTTCGTGCGAAAGTGCTCGCACGAGGGTGCTCAGCCTGTAACCTGCACAAGCCCCGAGGTTCGAGGCCACAATCACTCACGAACCAAACAGGTGGCGCGCAGGCGTACTTTCCACGGGTGACTTACGCCACGTCATCAGATAAGAGCCCCATCACCCTCCACAACAATTTCTCGCGCACTTTCTGCCGTCAGATCGTAGTGCCACATCGTCCACGACCGTCCGTTCGTACTTGATTGGTGCAGCCCTCCCTGACCCGTATCCACTCAACGGGAACCCCAGAGATCTACGGGTCCAGGCTAGGGTGTTCTCTCGGAGGTGGGGTTTCAGTCACTTTGTCTCCCAGCAGCTTTTGGTAGGCCTCCATCACTCAAGCAACCAAAAAACATCCATCAACCATGGCTGCCTCCCTCGCCACCAAGGCTGCTGCTGTTCCCCAGGTATCCACTCTAGTCTCGGTATAGCATTGTTGCAAAATCTGAGTTCGTGGGAGGTTTCGCCGTAAATGTTGTAGTCCTAACAGATTCCTTATGTCTATTTGCAGCTCGCAGCCGCTAAGGCCTCCGTCTTCGGCGATGCCAAGTCGCTGAAGACTGTCCGGGCGGTCGCCGTCAACAGGAAGGCGTCCGCCACCGTTGCTATGGCCGGTGCTCCCTCTTTTGTGCCTGACATGGGTCGCCGCAACCTCATGAACCTTCTCCTTGCTGGTGCCGTCGCGGTTCCCGGCACTGCCGTCCTCGGTGGCTGGCTCTACGTGCTTGTCCCCCCCGGGTAATGTATTTTCTCGTGCTGCTAATGCTGTTTATTCAGCTGTTCTGTGCGGTTTCTGACTTGCTCCTCTTCACGCGACAGCTCCGGTGGCTCGGGTGGTGGACTCGTGGCGCGTGATGCTTTTGGCCAAGAGATCACTGCTGAGGGCTGGTTGAAGGCCCACGGCCCTGGTGACAGGACCCTTGCCGAGGGTCTCAAGGTGCGGCTTACTAAATGGTAGATCACGGTGGATTCTTCTAATTTAATTCTCACGTCATCTAAAAAAAATTGTTCGCGATGTGTTCCAGGGTGACCCGACATACCTTGTGGTTGAGAACGACGGCCAGCTTGCGCCCTATGGTGTGAACGCCGTGTGCACTCATCTCGGATGCGTCGTGCCCTTCAACACTGCCGAGAACAAGTTCATGTGCCCCTGCCACGGTTCTCAGTATGACAACCAGGGCAAGGTTGTTCGCGGCCCTGCTCCTCTGGTAAGTAGTGCCAGTCCTGCCATAACCTTTTAACGGTCTGTTGTGGAACTAGTCCATGCATTCTTTGTTGGATCATCGTTCTGACTCCCTTATGTGTTTCTTTTTCAGTCGCTTGCTCTTGCACACGTCGACATTGTGGACGGCAAGGTGTTTTTCAGCTCGTGGCCTGAGACCGACTTCAGGACAGGCGAAGCCCCCTGGTGGGCATAAGCTTCATTGATATGTACTGGATTATATATCACGATTGTTATTCAACATTTGTCGATGAATTAATTCGAGTAGTCTAAACCTGCACTTGTATTATGGGAATGCATGGCGTGCATTATGTTTCGTGGTTTGTTTTTGTCGGTATAGTGAGCCGCGTCCTTGCGGTTATACTATACCACCGTTTTGGATTATTCCCAACAAAATAAGCATTTTTGGGTACACATAATACAAAGCTCAATTTTCATAATGGCTTTGCATATTTATACACAACCCTTCTATTGGCGGATCATTCTGGTTGTCGAATTATTAATATTCATCTTGCATTGTGAACTTTATTTATTGCATGATACAATAGTCAAAACATTAGTAAAGTTATATCACCCATACAAATAGTTCTAGGGGCTGTATTCCTACATACAGCTACTCACGCCTCAAAAACGAAGACGATAACGTCTTTCCTAGGGCAAAAATGGCATGTACAACCCTCCAGACGCTCAAAGGATTGAAGCTGACGGCTGCAGGAGCTCCCACGACAACATGATTGCACTCTGCACCCAACCTCCTCCTCTCCAAGCGTCCCAGGAACCTATAGTATACCAGATGCGCTGGGGCATCCGCTGTCAAAAACGCGAGGCGAGAAGAATCCCTCGACCCTGCGGACAGGTGCGACGGCTGCGGAAACCCGACAGGAAACTGGAAAAATGTTCGCCGATGGCGAGTTCGACTGTAGGAAGTTGATATCTTTGATAAGCGGATTACTAGATCGACAAGGTGGAGTGAACGCCAAAGAGCTCAAACTTCCACCGCCATCGCTCTGCACACAATAAAAATAGTACCGTTAGATGACAGATTCGTAAAATAACACGATCACACGTACTAGAATAATCGACGGCAGAAAAATATTTAAACAGACGTACTTTTGATAGGAAAATGTCGAGAAGTTCAGAGCCAATATCGTCATCTCCTCTACTGCACGACCTGAAATTAAGATAACAAACGATTATTAAACGGTTGCAACTACCTCACAGATTCCGTCTGACATATAACCAGTGAAAGTCTGGACAACGGTTGCAATAGCCTGAATACTGAAATGAGAAATTCCATCATGACTTACCGAAGACAGGTACTATGCTTCGCCAGGTCTGACGGGGGAGAGAAAACGCCTCCATATTTAACTGCCTGGGGCCTGACGACATGAGCAGTACAGACCTCTGGTCTGAGAAGCTTAGGACAGGACATCTCGGCAACGTCAACAGGCATGGTGAATGTTTGGTGCGCTTTGTGGAGAACTTAAGCAGTCTAAGCAGAGAGAGTCAACCTAATAGAAGGTCTGTTGGGTTTCAAACACACAGCAGGAAGATTGAAGACAGACGAGGGTTACACGGTGATGAAGGCGAAGGGGTGAGAGACCCAACTTCAAATACCTGACAAGGCCCAACAAACCAACCCCTGCCAGATCAACCACCGAAGCGAACCGTGAACAGTTCGAAGTCTTTGCTGATCTCGCTGTGCTGGCGTAGGTACGGCAGCAACTTACTCAACCGAACCAGAAGCCAAGGGAAGTGCTGGATACGTGTGAGGATAGAAACTTTCACCCACTTTACTACACTTCGGTACCTAACTGTAGCCAGGTCGTAATCTCATGTATAAAATTATGATACATATAAACATCATTATGCTAAGAGTGCTCGAAGACATACCATCAGATATTTGATGGGAAATCGGGCAGTTCCGTTAAAAACAAGTAATTTCTTCGGTGCCACAGCAGGCTGGTTAGGATGAGGTGTGGGACTGCTCACCCAATCTTTCCACGCCGCTTCACTTCTCCACCGAGCCTCACTCGTGCTGATGCGTAAATCTAGTGGTGGGAAGGCTTGGGGATTGTCGAGGCTTGGCGATGGTAAATCACATCGTTTGTCTGGTATGGGTCACGTTGTCATTTCCTCAACGGGCATTGATGTTGCGGGTCCCCTGCCCTCCCCGCTCTGCGATATTTGATTTTGCTGCCCAACGAACCACCAACGTTGAAAAGTGTCTTGCGCTGTCTGGGTCATATGGAAAACTTGTCGCATTGCCGCATTGTATCCAACACTGAAGGATAATTTCTTACAAAGCTCACTTGCCACCATTCCTATCAACAAGGGGAATTGAAGCAGCTCGCATACACTAAATCAACCCAAACAAGAGAAATGATCCATCAGAAACTGCACATTGAAAATATCTCAAGCCTTTTAGGCCACAATCATCGTAGATAATTTCCCCTGACAACTCCATCAGCTCTCCACTCCACTAGTTCACTTTCCATGGAATATTTGTGTTAGAATCCCAACCACTAGACCATTGGGATAAAATGAATTGTTAAGTAGCGGGTTAGTGCGCCCATAACCTCCTAGGCCAACATGTCTGTAACCCTTCCCTAGGATCAATCGGGGATCACCAGTGGACCTCTTACACCTCCCCGCACTGGGATGCCCGAAGTGCACACACTGGGATTCGAGCCCAAGACCTTCGTTCTGATACCATGTTAGAATCCCAACCACTATACCATTGGGATAAAAGGCTTGTTAAGTAGCAGGTCAGTGCGCCCATACCTCCCCATGCCAACATGCCTGTAACCCTTCCCTATGATCAATCAGGGATCACCAGTGGACCTCTTACAATTTGCTCTGGCATGCCTTCAATTGCTCAAACATAAAATATTTTGTACACAAACAACTCCAAGCACAACTATGTTTTGAACGACCCTAGGGGATCGATGTTTTATATATTGTTTCTTTCCCCTTCATATTGTTCCTAGTCTACTTGTTCATCCACTACCATACAGCTATGCTACATGTCCATCTTTGTCAAATGTTATTTTAGGTTCTTAGGCTACATTGAGTAGCACTCTAGGGAGTACAACACTTTCAAGGTTGCCATTTGTATCCCTTGTTTCCCTAGTTCACACACTCCGTTGTGTTCCTAGTTTGAGATGGTATCAGTTAGGTTCGCTTCATAGCCTAGCCTAGCCCGTGTTCGTGCCAGGGCCTATTTTTGGATTTTAGGTACTCTGATTTCCAGAGTAGTTTTTTTCCCAACTCTGAAATCTAGGGTTGTTCCTGCGCCTTACTCTGATTTGTCAGAGTAACCCTATAATTTCAAAAAAAAACCCAGGCACGTCAGAGTAATATTTTTCTCTACTCTGATGTTAGTTAAGTTTGGTGTACCATGACCTTAATAGGTTTTTGTTACGCCTTTTGTACTTGCATTTCCGCGTCGCCCACGTTTCCCCCCTCACTGCGATGTTTCAGAGTGAGGTGTTGGCGGCACCGATAATCTGACTAAGGGCGTGTCCGAAGTGAAACGTCAATAGATGTCGCTGGATGTCGGTAAATGTCATCCCTCGGATCGACAGTTCCAACCGTCAGGATTTACCGACATCCCCAAACGGATGTCCACGGATGTCGACGTTTCACTTCGGACACCCCCAAAGAGCGTGTCTGAAGTGAAATATGACGGATGTACAGTTTCGTCGGGGAATGCTGGCGAATCTCAACCCTCGGATTGAGCGTTCCGACCGTCAGGATTCCTCGACGTCCCTCAAAGTTTCGTCGGGAAACGTCGACGTTCACTTCAGACATAAAGAGAGAGGGGACTGGCTGGCATCGTGCGCTGGTTGGGAAAGTTGTCAAACTACGGTAGCCAATCAGTGCTCATATTGCCGCCAACACACGACAGAAATCAGGAGAATGATCTCGACGATTCGGGGAAAACCCGCTAAACGCAGGGGGAGGTGGGGAGGGGAGGGGGGCGGGGGAGGGGGGGCCGGCAGGTATTCCCTATACAGAGTAAATTCGGTCCCCGAAAAAAAAACCCAGAGGCCTCAGAGTAAACTACAGCATAACTCTGACAAATCAGAGAAATCGGAAGTCCCAAAAAAATTACCCAGCGGGTACAGAGTTACTTTCAAAAATGACTCTGATTTTCAGAGAAACAGAGTAATTTACTCTGAAAACGTGAGGCCTGGTTCGTGCCCTCCGCGCCCTAGCGCTCTCCGCGCTCTCCGTGCCCTCCGCGCCCTAGATCCCTCCGCGCCCTCCGCGCTCTCGCGCCCTCCGCGCTCTCGCGCCCTCCGCGCCCTATCGCCCTCCACGCCCTCCGCGCCTAGCCTGCTCCTTCGCCAGCGCCCGCGCCGTGGCCCGTCGCCCCAGCCCGCGCCCTAGCCCGTCGCCCCAGCCCGCGCCCTAGCCCGTCGCCCCAGCCCGCGCCCTGGCCCGTCGCCCCAGCTTGCGCCCTGTTCCGTCGCCCTAGCCCGCGCCCTAGCCCGTCGCCCCAGCCCGTGCCCTGGCCCGTCGCCCCAGCCCGCGCCCTAGCCCGTCGCCCCAGCCCGCGCCCTGGCCCGTCGCCCCAGCCCACGACCTAACCCGTCACCCCAGCCCGCGCCCTAGCCCGTCGCCCCAGCCCGCGCCCTGGCCCGTCGCCCCAGCCCTGCAGGCTGCGTGCCCCGCAGGTAGCGCGCCCCGCAGGCAGCACACCATGCAGGCAGCGCGCCTCGGAGCGCTTTAGCGCTAGAAAATAAATAAATAAATGAAACCCAAAAAAAAGGTTTAGGATGGGTTCCTGCAACTGTCGCCTGCGTTCCTGCTTTCCGGACGAACTGCACAGTTGCCTACATCCCGCAGCCGTCAGTATTGCAGCCCCTACTGCCGCACGTACTTTCCACTGCCAGTGGCTCTACTAGCGGCAGCCGACAGCCGCACTTACGGTCTCTAGCTCCGGTCGTTCCTACCTCCAGCCGGCCCTAGCTCGCCGTTTCTAGCTCCAGCCCTCCTCATTCCAGCCGTTTCAGCTCCAGACATTCTCGCTCTAGTCGTTTCAGCTCTAGCCGTTCTAGCTCCAGCCGTTCTCGCTCATCGCTCCTAGCTCAGTTTGCTCCGTGCTCCAGCCGTTCCTCGCCTAGTTTCACCTGGCGCTCCTAGCTCAGTTTGCTCCGTACTCCAGCCGTTCCTCGCCTAGTTTCACATGGCGCTCCTAGCTCAGTTTGCTCCGTGCTCCAGCCGTTCCTCGCCTAGTTTCACATGGCGCTCCTAGCCCAGTTTGCTCCGTGCTCCAGCAGTTACTCGCCTAGTTTCCCCTGGCGCTCCTAGTTGTTCTCGTTTTTCACTGCAGCCATCCCTAGCTCCTGTCGCTCCTAGCCTGCCGCTCCTGCACCCCGCTAGCTTTTATCATGGAGTCCACTAGGGTTCTCCAGCAGCAGAGACAGCAGCAGCGGCCGTTTCAATAGTGGCGCCCACAGCAGCAGTGGCTTCCGCAGCAGCAGAGGCGCCCTCAGCAGCAGCTCCGCCCTCAGCAGGTGTGGCGCCCTCAGCAGCCGTGGGGGCCTGGTGGTTCGGGTAGCGTTGGCTGCAGCAGCGGCCCAGCCAGCTGGGGGACTCGCCGTGGAGGCCGCGACGTCGGCCCCTGCCAGTACCGGATCCTGACCGGCCCTGGTGCTGGCACTACCTGCTGGCGTCCTGACCACTCAGAACAACGCTGCTACAGCCGCCTCGACGACCTCTACCGCAAGCGTTTTGGGTCTGAGTCGGCTTCCCCGATCTGGCCCGGTCTATTTCGTAGTGGTAACCCTTTGTTTGATATGTCTATGGATGCTGTTTATTCTGTCACGTATGGATCTCTTGGCTTACGTGTACCTAGCTTAGGACCTTTGCCTGTTGCTAGTGTAGGTACTTGTACTTTTAGTGTAGGTGCTTGTATAGTCACTCACCCATCCGTGACGAGTGCTGTTGCGTCGCTCTCCTTCACGCTGGACTCCGGCGCATCTCAGTTCTTCTTCCGCGACCACACCACTGTCACCTCTTTTGGCTCCAGTCCCAGTTGCCCTGGCTGATCCTATTTCAGGACCAGTAGTTGCTCGCAGCTCGACCACTCTCCTGTGCCCAGCTGTCCCCTCTGGTTTCCTCACTGGTCTCTACATACCCTCGTTCTCTCGGAACTTGTTGGGTGTTGGATACACTCAGGACCGGGGGATCACAGTCACTTTTCCTGCGCACGGGAGGACTGCGATCTGTACGGACTCTTCCACCGGGGCATTTCTTGCCACGTTCACCGGAGAGCCCCACTCAGGTCTCTTCGTCCTGCACACTCCGCCCCCGCAGGTAGCTGCGTATGGCCAGGTTGCTTCGTCCCCCCCGGTAGCAGAGTTTGGTCAGGTTACTGTGTCCCCATAGGTTGCTGTGTCCGGTCAGGTTGCTGTGTCTGGTCTAGTTGCTGCGTCTTGCTCCTGTCGGTCCCTAGCCCACCCGACCGTCCTGTGGCACCACCGCCTTGGCCACCCGTCACTCCCCCGCCTCCGCAGCATGGCTAGTCACAGTCTTATCTCAGGTCTCCCGCGCGTCTTTGCGTCGCTCCCTCCCTCACTTGCTCCACCTTGCACTCCTTGCGTCGCCGGTTGCCTGCGCGCCACCCCGCACTCCTCCTCCCTTCGTCCGGCCACTGCTCCCTTCCAGACTCTCCACCTGGACGTCTAGGGCCCCGCCCCTACACTCGGACCTGAGAGGGAGCGCTACTTTCTAGTGGTCGTTGACGACTACTCTAGGTACACCACGGTGTTTCCTCTCGCGAAGAAGTCCGAGGTGACTTCTATGCTGATCCGGTGGCTTCTGGCAACTGAGGGCACTCGTGGTAGTCATGTCCTTTGTCTCCACTCCGACCCTGGGGGTGAGTTTCGCTCTGGCATCCTTGCCGGGTTCTGCGGCGAGCAGGGCATCAGATAGTCCTGGACGCTGCCGGAGTCCCCACAGCAGAATGGGGTTGCTGAGCGCCGCATTGGCTTGGTCATGGACATCGCCCGCACGTCCATGATCCATGCCCGTGCGCCCCATTTTCTGTGGCCCTACGCGCTGCGCTACGCTGCGCACCAGCTGAATCTCCAGCTGCATGTCTCGCGACCTGAGGTTTCACTGACCAGTCTTTGGACTGGGTCCCCTGGTGTTGGGTCGGCTTTTCACATCTGGGGCTGCCTTGCGCTTGTCCGCGATACCTCTGCAGACAAGCTCTCGGCTCACGCCATCCCTTGTATCTTCCTTGGTTTCCCGGTGGGCTCTCCCGACTACTCCTTTTACCACCCGCCCCTCCACTAGTTTCTAGACTCTCGTGACGTCCGGTTTGACGAGTCAGTGTCCTACTACACCCAGTACCCCTGTCGTGTGAGAAAGATAGACGAAAGAATGAATGAACTAGAAAAGAGATGGGTACAAATAGGAAACACATAAGTGTTGTACCCTCTAAGAGCTACCCCACTACAGCCTAAATAGACCATAGCAGATATAAGTTTGACACACCCCCATAGGCAAAGTGGGGGAGAACAAGAGGTCACAAGACCAGTCAAGAAAAGCAACGCAAGCTCAGAGTGGATCACAAAGTCACCACACAGTCTGAGCACAAGCAAAGGGCCATAAGGCCAGTTCACATGCAGAGTTATATAAAGGAACGCAAACAGTACAGTGAACACACCCTAGCAAGTGTAAGCATGCAGGTATATGTATATAGAGTACAGTACAAGCAGAGTCAAGAAGTCAACAAGTGAGGCACAGTAGGTACAAGGCCTAACACAGTACAGAAACGCTGATGATCACAAGGCTGAAGTGCCTTGGTGAAAACATCAGCAGTGTTGGCCTGAGAGGCCACGTACGCAAGACGAAGCTGGCCACGCTGCTGCAACTCTCGAGCAAGGAAGTAGCGCAGAGCAATGTGCTTCGTTCTGTGCTCCAGTCTGTGCTCTTGACACAAGGCCAGCATGGCCTTGTTGTCGACGTACAGAACTGGAGGAGAACGAGGCGCCTCTCCCAAGTCGGTCAGCAGGTAGGTGAGCCACCGAAGCTCCTGTGCAGCCATGGCCCCAGCGTAGATCTCAGCCTCACAACTGGAGCTGAGAACAGAAGAAGAGCGGGTAGACCGCCAGGAGACAGAACCGGAGCCAAGGCTGAAGGTGTAACCCTGTGACGACCGCTGCGTAGCCAAGTCGTCAACCCAGGAGGCGTCAGCGTGACCAGTGAGGACAACTCGAGCCCGTCCTCCAAGCACGAGCCCCATGCCCGATGTACTGCACAAGTATCGCAACACCCTCTTCGCAGCATCCCAGTGCACCTTTTGTCAAATGTATATGCCTTAGCCAATATAGGCTGTAGTGGGGTTGACACTAAGGGGCACAGGTTTTATATTTGTACCTCACACTTTCCTAGTTGATCCATTCCTGTTTAATTCTTCACATGGTATAGAGCGGGTTCCCTCATGGGATCGTTCCTTCCTAAGGGCCCACCATAAGCAACTTTTTTTTTTAGCTGCCCGAAGCGCGTCTCGCGCCCTGCCCTAAATTTTTTTTTTTTTCGCGACCCCCTAGCGGCCCCTAAAGGCCCCTACGCGGCCCCTACGCGATCCCTACGCCGCACCTAAACGGCCCCGTCGCGGCCCCGTACCTGACGCGGCCCCGTCCCTGACGCGGCCCCGCCCCTACCCGGCCCCTACGCGGCCCCTACGCAGCCCTTATGCGGCCGCTACGCGGCCGCTACGCGGCCCCTACGCGGCCCCTACGCGGCCCCTACCCGGCCCCTACGCGGCCCCCTGCGCGGCCCCCTACGCGGCCCCTCAGCGGCCCCTACGCCGCCCCTACACGGCCTGACCCGGCCCCGTCCCTGACGCGGCCCCTACGCGGCCCCTACGCCGCCCCTACGCGGCTCCTACGCGGCCCCTAAACGGCCCGACCCGGCCCCGTACTTGACGCGGCCCCTACGCCGCGCCTAAAAGGCCCCGTCCCGGCCCTACCACGGCCCCGTCTCGGCCCCGTCCCGGACCTGCCCCGGCCTCGACTCCGTCCCGGACCTGCCTTGGCCCCGACCCCGTCCCGGACCTGCCCCGGCCCCGACCCTGTCCCGGCCCTACCTCGGCCCCGTCCCGGACCTGCCCCGGCCCCGACCCCGTCCCGGACCTGCCCCGGCCCCGACCCTGTCCCGGCCCCGTTCCTGCCCCGTCCCGGACCCTGCTCGGCCTTGACCCTGTCCCGGACCTGCCCCGGCCCTGACCCTGTCCCGGCCCCATTGCTGCCCCGTCCCGGACCCTGCTCGGCCCCGACCCTGTCCCGGCCCTGTCACGGCCCCGACCCAGTCCCGGACCTGTCGGCTCCGCCCCTGGTAAGAGCCTAGCCGGGCCGAGCCGCGCGGCCGAGCCGCACTGCTTTGCCGAGTCGCCCTGCCGAGTCGCACTGTCCTGCCTCGCTCAGTTGCACTGCTGCCGCTGCTAGTCTGCTGCTGCTCCTATCATGGCTAGTCCTAGTCTTCTCACCTTTGATGCTGAGGGTCGAGCGGTTGACTTTGATGTCTGGCTAGATGATCTGCAGCTTTTCCTTCAGTGCGATAGCAAGGATGGTCTCTCCCTGTTTGATCTTACGTCGGGCGCCTCTACTGCCCCTGCTGCTGATGCTGATAGTACCGTTCGCTCGCAGTGGCTCACGCGCGATGCTGCTGCCCGCCTTGCGGTGCGTAGTCACCTACCGTCTACTGAGCGCGCGCACTTTGGTCAGTACAAGAGTGCTAAGACTCTGTACGACATAGTAGTTGCACGTTGCTCTTCCCCTGCCACTGCTGCGCTTAGCCGCCTAATGCTACCATACCTGTTCCCTGACCTCGCTGCTTTTGCCACAGTCACTGACCTCATTACGCACCTCCGCACTAGTGACTCTCGCTACCGCGCTGCGCTTCCTGCTGAGTTCTGCGCCCAGACCCCCCCCCCCCCCCATGTACATCACCCTCTACTACCTAGTCACTCGACTCCTTGACACTCTCCGCTCGGTCAGGGACCACTTCCTCTCTCTTTGCCCTACCACCCTCACTGTCGACCTCCTCGAGGAGCGCCTCCTTGCAGCAGAGACTAGTATCACCGCTGTAGGCGCCTCTCGTGGTGACCCCCGTACCCCTTTCTTTGAGGGGTGCTCCCCCGTTCCTCTTTTGCCCTCTATTGCCTCTGCTGCTGCTGTCGACCTTGTTGGCACCGAGTCGGTCAGCGCTGCGTCTGCTCCTAGTGAGAGGCGCCGCATCAACAAGGGCAAGCGGGGCAAGGGAGCTGGAGGAGGTGGTGGGGGCGGCGGTAGTGGCGGTGGAGGCGGAGGAGGGGGTGGGGGTGGGGGTGGTGGTAGAGGTGGGGGCTTCGGTGGCGGCGGTGGAGGTGGAGGCGGCGGTGGCGGTGGCGGGAGGGGTGGAGGAGGCGGAGGCGGCGGCGGCGGAGGTGGAGCTGGCAGAGGCGGAGCTGTGCAGCGGGGACCCCAGCAGCAGCAGCGCTCTCGTGAGACCCCTTCGCCCCAGCAGCTTTGTGAGTGGTACGCGGGGCGCCAGGGGTCTGGAGGTGCTGGTCCCTGTACTTACGTCCTGCGCACCGGTGACCGCACTGGAGAGCAGTGTGGCGGCCTGCACGCCACCCAGCGCTGCTTCGGTCGCCTGACGGACGCCTGGCGTGCCCAGTTCCCGGACGCCACTGAGATCCCTCGTTGGGGAGATCTGCTCAGGTAGGGGGTAGCTATCTTTGATCTTGACTTTGATGCTATTCTTGCTGCCATGTATGCTGTGTCTATTAGTGCTGAGGGTGACTGTTACGTGTGTGTTCCGCCTGACCCTGGTATTGAGGCTGCTGCTCTAGGTGCTAGTGAGTCTGCTGCTCCAGGTACTCGTGAGTCTGCTGCTCTAGGTGCTGGTGAGTCTGCTCTCTCAGGTACCGAGTCGGCTCAGGTCTTTCACACCTTCACCCTCGACTCGGGTGCTTCCCGCTCCTTCTTTCGAGACCGCACCACCCTTACGCCGCTCAGTCGGCCGGTTGCGGTCTCCCTGGCAGACCCCTCTGGGGGTCCTGTCCTTGCTCGCTACTCCACTGTCCTCCCGTGTCCGGCGGCCCCGTCAGGCTCCCTGTCTGGTCTCTACCTCCCCTCGTTCTCCACGAACTTGGTGAGTGGTGCTGACCTTCAGGATGCCGGAGTTGACCAGTTCACTCCTGCAGGTCAGCGAGTGACCCACTGCACGTGTGCTCAGACGGGCCGCCACTTGGCCTCGTTTACCCGTCGACCGGGGTCGAGCCTGTACACACTGACCACAGAGTCTCCTCCGGTTGCTGCGTCTGGTCAGGTAGCTGCGTCGAGTCAGGTGTTTGCTGCAGCGTCTCGGTCAGGTCCTGAGTCTGCCCCCTGCTCGTGTCGCCTCCTGTCCCACCAGACCCTCCTCTGGCACCACCGCCTTGGTCACCCCTCCTTGCCTCGTCTCCGAGGCATGACCTCCCGTGTCCTTGTCTCTGGTCTCCCCCGGTCCCTCCCTCCCCTTCCCCCGGGGCCTGCCCCTACCTGCGTTCCCTGCGTCGAGGGGCGGCAGCGCGCCGCTCCTCACTCCTCCGAGTTTCCCCTGACAGAGGCTCCGCTGCAGACTCTTCACATGGACGTGTGGGGCCCAGCCCGCGTCCGTGGACAGGGTCACGAGCGTTACTTCCTGCTGGTGGTTGACGACTACTCGCGTTACACCACTGTCTTCCCCTTGCGCAGCAAGGGTGAGGTCACTGAGGTGTTGATCGACTGGATCCGCGTTGCTCGTCTCCAGCTCAGAGAGCGTTTCGGCTCGGACTTTCCTGTTCTGCGTCTGCACTCCGACAGAGGCGGGGAGTTTTCCTCCGACCTTCTGCGAGCCTTCTGTCGTGCGGAGGGCATCCGCCAGACGTTCACGCTTCCGGCCTCTCCACAGCAAAATGGGATTGCTGAGCGCCGCATTGGCATGGTCATGGATGTCGCTCGTACGTCCATGATCCATGCGGCTGCTCCCCATTTTCTGTGGCCGTTCGCGGTTCAGTACGCGGCGCATCAGATCAACCTTTAGCCCCGGGTCTCCCTGCCGGAGACCTCCCCTACTCTGCGGTGGACGGGGAAGGTTGGTGATGCGTCTGCGTTCCGTGTCTGGGGATCTCGAGCTTTCGTCCGAGACTTGTCTGCGGACAAGCTGTCCTCCCGTGCTGTTCCTTGCGTCTTCCTCGGCTTTCCCCCTGATGCGCCTGGTTGGCAGTTTTACCACCCCACCCCGCGTCGTGTTCTGTCCTCCCAGGACGTCACGTTTGACGAGTCGGTTCCGTACTACCGTCTCTTCCCCTACCGCACTGCCCCCCTCCCCCCCCCGCCGCTCTTCCTCGCTCCCGGTCCCCCCCTGGTAGACCCCCTCCCCCCTCAGGGTCCTGCCCCCTCAGGTGTGTCCCAGGTAGATGCAGTCGAGCCTGTCGAGGTAGCTGCTGACTCTGGTGCGTCTGGGGGTGCTGAGCCTGAGCGTGCGGAGCCTGGGGGTGCTGGGTCTGGGGGTGCTGAGCCTGAGCGTGCGGAGCCTGGGGGTGCTGGGTCTGTCGAAAGTAGCTAGTTGCAGTTGGGAACCATGGCTAGGGTCCAAGGTACTAGCTTGAGTGTCGAGAGAGTAGGGGGAGCAGAAAAGAGCAAAAGGGTGAGTTCACTATAGAGCGAGCAGTACAAATAGGCAAGAATGAAGAAAGGTGCACCACCAAACATAAAGTTATATGACTACAGTATTCTACACTACAGGCAATAATAGAACAATATATAGAATTATATATTATTCTGACACGCCCCCATAAGTGCCTGTAGGGAAGAATGTGCAGTCAACGCCCCCATTATGGGGTACACCAGACAGGCCGCAGCGGAAATCACAGCAACAAGCAAGAGCAGTAGTAGCCAGTGCAGGAGTGGCAAATACAGCTATAGCACGCCCTCAGCCAAGGCAAAAGCAGTCGAAGGTGTAGGGGCGGCAGGTCGCCTGAGGAGCAGGCTCTGTGGCTGCAACATGTAGCAGGACAGCAGCGGCTCGACGGCAGCACCTGCAGGCCCCAGCACCAGACAGCAGAAACAAGGGCAGGTGGCGGCAGGGGCGGCAGCAGGAGGTGCCACGGTAGCAACGGGTGGCAGCTGCAGATGCTTGATTGTTTTCCCACCACCCTCTCTTACCCTCCCCCCCACAGCAGCACAAGCAGCAGTGAGAGAGAGAGGAGGGGTGGCTGCTGGCTTTGCAGAGTCTCTCTCGCCACCCTCTCACACACCCCCCGTTTCCCTTCACCCTCCCCCCGCAACCTCTCCTCCCCCTTCACGACGGATCCCGCTGAAGGGAGGGGTAGGACGGGCTGCAGGCAACTCACACCCGCCACCCCCACATCTCCCTCCCCCCACGGCGGAAACTGCAGAAGGGGGGGGGGGGGGGGGGGGGGGGGGGGGGGGGCGACGCGTGGCCTCCCAGGGCGCCAAAACAGGCGGCAGAAGGGGCGACGCCCGGCCCCCCCCCCCCAGGTCGCGCCCCCCCAGGGCGCCGCGACAGGCGACGGGAAAAGAGGGGGGGGGGGGGGGGGGCGGGGCGCGGGCCCCGCGTGCGCCGCGACAGGGGACCAGGCATGGCCGGGGTAGGGCCGGGGCAGGGTCGGGGCAGGGCCGGGGCAGGGAAGGGGGAGGGCCGTGGCAGGGCCGGGGCAAGGCCGGGGCAGGGTCCGTGCAGGGCCGCGGCAGGGCAGGGGCAGGGCCGGGGCAGGGGCCGCGACGAGGGCCGCGACGGGAGGCCGCGACGGGGGGGCGCGACGGGGGGCCGCGACGGGGGGCCGCGACAGGGGGCCGCGACTGGGGGCCGCGACGTGGGGCCGCGACGGGGGGCCGCGACAGGGCGACGGGGCAGGGCCGGGCGACGGGGCAGAGCCGGGGCGAGGCCGTGACGGGGCCGCGACAGGGCCGCGACGGGGTCGCGAAGGGGCCACGAAGGGGCCACGAAGGGCCGCGATGGGCAGCAGGGCAGAGCGCGAAACGCGCTAAAGGCAGTTTAGGAAAAAAAAAAAGTTTAAAGTTGGTGGGCCCATGAAGTAGTTGAAAACAGCAGGCCAGGATGTTACGTGCTCTGATACCATGTCGAAAGTAGCTAGTTGCAGTTGGGAACCATGGCTAGGGTCCAAGGTACTAGCTTGAGTGTCGAGAGAGTAGGGGGAGCAGAAAAGAGCAAAAGGGTGAGTTCACTATAGAGCGAGCAGTACAAATAGGCAAGAATGAAGAAAGGTGCACCACCAAACAGAAAGTTATATGACTACAGTATTCTACACTACAGGCAATTATAGAACAATATATAGAATTATATATTATTCTGACAGGGTCTGGGGGTGCTGGGCCTGAGCGTGCGGGGCCTGGGGGTGCTGCTTCTGGGGGTGCTGAGCCTGGGGCTGCTGGGAGTGGGGGTGTGGAGCCTGTCGGTGCTGGACCTGGCGGTCCTTTGGGTGCTTTGTCCCGGCGGGAGCTTCCCTCTCCACAGGAGCTGCGCGAGTGGTTTGCTCGCCGCTGGAGCCGTGCTGCTGGAGCTGGAGGTGCTGCCGGTGCTGGAGGTTCTGCTGCTGCTGGAGGTTCTGGAGCTGGAGGTGCTGCTGGAGCCGGTACTGGAGGTTCTGCTTCTGCTGGGGGTGCTGGAGCCACGGGTCCCGGAGGTGCTCGTACTGGAGGTACTGGAGCTGCTGGGCCTGGTGGTGCTCCTGGTGCTGGAGCTACTGTTGGAGCTGGAGCTGGTGGTGCTGCTGGAGTGGGTGCTACTGGAGGTACTGGAGCTGGTGGTGCTGCTGGAGTTGGAGCTGACGCTGGGGGTACTGGTGTTGTCCCTGCTGGTTCTGGAGGTGCTGCGCGGCCGCGGCCGTACTTCGTTCCGCTCCTTGAGCAGGTTCTTGGTCTTCCGCCTTCTCCTAGTCCTGCTCCTTCCTTAGAGTGTCCTCCGCCTGTCCAGTCCGAGTCACAGTTACAGCTGGTCTCCCCTCTGCCTGCTCCTTCTCCCTACGCTGGTCCTACTGGAGGTCTTGCTGAGCGTCGTGAGCCTGAGTTGCGTCCTGCGTCGCCTGTTCGCACTGCTCGCACTAGTCGTCGTGTTCCACGTCCGCGTCCTCCTGCGGTCCCGGGCACGCATCAGATGGCACTGCGTCCTTCCACTGCGCCACAGCGTGTCCCTTTGCCGTCTCCTCCAGAGTCCTCTCTTCCTGCTCTTGCTGACCCGGCGTCTGACTCCCTTCGTGCTGCCAGTCCTGCTGTCACGCGTTTCCTAGCCACTGTTGTCACTGACCCTTCCTTTGAGTCCACTGCTGCGTCTGCCTTAGTTACCGAGCTTGTCGACTTCGCTGCTCACTGTCGTCTAGACTACGCCGCTAGTCTTGTTGCTGAGTCAGCGTCTGCGTGTGTCTGTCCTCCGTCCGTCGGGGGTGAGTGTGCTCTTAGCACGGACGTCCTTGAGGACCGACAGGAGGAGTTCCAGTGTTTTGCTGCTGCTTTACCTCATCTCGTGTCCACTTTGCTGCCGCCGTTCTACATCCTCGTGTACGTCGACGACTTGGTCTTTGCTACGGCTGACACTGCTGGACTTGCCCACGTGAAGTCCGAGCTGCAGAAGAGACACACGTGCACAGACTTGGGTGAACTGCGCAGCTATCTTGGCTTGCAGATCACCCGGGACAGAGCACGGCGCACCATTACCCTGACTCAGTCACACATGGTGCAGCAGGTCCTTCAGCGCTTCGACTTCACGTACTCCTCGCCTCAGGCCACTCCTCTGTCTACTCGCCACTCGCTCTCAGCTCTGCCTTCGGATGAGTCCGTAGAGCCGAGTGGCCCGTACCCAGAGCTTGTCGGCTGCCTTATGTACCTGATGACCTGCACTCGACCTGACCTGGCATACCCTCTTAGCATCTTGGCACGCTATGTTGCTCTTAGGAGACACCGACCAGAGCACATGGATGCAGCTAAGAGGGTGTTGCGCTACCTGTGCAGTACGTCGGGCATGGGGCTCGTGCTTGGAGGACGGGCTCGAGTTGTCCTCACTGGTCACGCAGACGCGTCTTGGGTTGACGACCTGGCTACGTAGCGGTTGTCACAGGGTTACACCTTCAGCCTTGGTTCCGGCTCTGTTTCGTGGCGGTCTACTCACTCGTCTTCTGTTCTCAGCTCCAGCTGTGAGGCTGAGATCTACGCAGGGGCCATGGCTGCACAGGAGTTACGCTGGCTCACCTACTTGCTGACTGACCTGGGAGAGCCGCCTCGTTCTCCTCCAGTTCTGTACGTAGACAACAAGGCTATGCTGGCCTTGTGTCGGGAGCACAGACTGGAGCACAGAACGAAGCACATTGCTCTTCGCTACTTCCTTGCTCGTGAGCTGCAGCAGCGTGGTCAGCTGCGCCTTGCTTACGTGGCCTCTCAGGCCAACACTGCTGATATCTTTACCAAGGCACTTCAGCCTTGTGATCATCAGCGCTTCTGTACTATGCTAGGTCTTGTGCCTACTTGGCCTCACTTGCTTACCTCTTGACTTTCCTTGTACTGTGATCTATATATACCTGTACTTGCTTGTTTACCTCTATATATATGAACTTGCATGTGAACTGGCCTTGTGGCCTTTGAACCGGTGCTCAGACTGTGTGGTGACGTTGTGATCCACCCTGAGCTTGCTTTGCTTTGCTTTGCTTGACTGGACTTGTGACCCCTAGTTCTCCCCCACTTTGCCTATGGGGGTGTGTCAAATGTATATGCCTTAGCCTATATAGGCTGTAGTGGGGTAGACACTAAGGGGCACAGGTTTTATATTTGTACCTCACACTTTCCTAGTTGATCCATTCCTGTTTCATTCTTCACACCTTTCGGTGCCTGCCGGGAGCCACGTAGCGAGCCAGAAGGCTGAGAGGGTATGCGAGGTCAGGTCGTGTGCAAGTCATCAGGTACATGAGGCAGCCCACAAGCTCTGGATACGGGCCACTCGGCTCTACGGACTCGTCCGAAGGTGGAGCTGAGAGCGAGTGACCGGTAGGCAGAGGAGTGGACTGTGGCGAGGAGTAGGTGAAGCCGAAGCGCTGAAGTTCCTGCTGCACCATGTGTGACTGAGTCAGAGTAATGGTGCGCTGTGCTCTGTCCCGGGTGATCCGCAAGCCAAGATAGCTTGTGAGCTCACCCAGGTCTGTGCACGTGTGTCTCTTCTGCAGCTCGGACTTCACGTGGGCGAGTGCCTCCGTGTCAGCAGTAGCAAAGACAAGGTCGTCTACGTACACAAGAACGTAGAACGGCGGCAGAGTAGCGTCAGTGCGTAGAAACAGAGAAGGGTCAGCAGTGGAAGGAGCAAAACCAAGAGCAGCAAGAGTCGTCCTGAGCGTGTCGTGCCACTCACGGGGCGCCTGGCGGAGACCGTAGACTGGCCGCCGGAGGCTCCACTGGGTACCAGCAGGAAACGACCCAGTGAAGCCAGGTGGGCGGCGCAGCCAGATCTCCTCGTGTAGGCTGCCCTGTAGGAAGGCTGTGCTGAAGTCAAGCGAGTGGAGCTCGTAGTCACGCTGAGCAGCAACGTGCAGCAGTACCCGAAGAGTGGTCATCTTCGGGGTAGGGGAGAAGGTCTGAAAGAAGTCAACTCCCTGTCGCTGACTGAAGCCACGTGCAACGTAACGCGCCTTGAAGGCAGGCGGAGAACCCGGCGGCCGCTTCACCCTGAAGATCCACATGCCACTGACGATGTTCGCCCCAGGTGGGGGAACCTCGTCTACGTAGGTGCCTGTGGACTTCCAGGAAGCCATCTCTGCGTCCATGGCTGCCTGCCACTGAGAGGAGTAGGGACCCTCTATCGCCTCTGCGTAAGAGCGCGGGGTCGGGATGTCTAGTGCATCCGGGTCTCCCTCAGGGGCAAGCAGCATGGACACGAGATGCGGTGAAGCAGCAGCAAAACACTCAAGGTCCTCCTGTCTGTCCTCAAGGACGTCCGTGCCAAGAGCACACTCACCCCCGACGGACGGAGGACAGACAGACGCAGACGCAGACTCAGCAACAAGACTAGCAGCGTAGTCTAGGCGACAGGCTGCAGCAAAGTCAACAAGCTCAGCAACAAGAGCAGACGCAGCAGAGGACCCAAACAGAGGGTCAGTGACAGCAGTGGCCAGAAAGCGCGTGACAGTAGGACTAGCAGCACGAAGGGAGTCAGACTCCGGGTCCGGACCGTCAGGAAGAGAGTACGCAGGAGGAGAGGGCAGAGGGACACGCTGTGGAGCAGTAGAAGGACGCAGTGTCATAGAGTGAGTGCCTGGGACAGGAGGAAGACGCGGACGCGAAACACGACCAGCGCGAACAGTACGGACAGGCGACGCAGGACGAGACTCAGGCTCACGACGCTCCGTAAGACCTCTAGTCGGACCAGAGTAAGGAGAAGGACCAGGCAGTGGATAGGTCGGCTGCAACTGCGACTGGGACTGGACAAGCGGTGGACTCAGGAAAGTAGGAGGAGGACCAGGAGGAGGCGGGGAGTCAAGAACCTGCTGAAGGAGGGGAACGTAGTACGGCCGCGGCCGCACAACGCCTCCAGCAGCTCCAGCACCAGCACCACCAGCAACAACAGCACCTCCAGCAGCTCCAGCACCAGCGCCACCTCCAGTAGCACCAGCACCTCCAGCAGCTCCAGCAGCTCCAGCACCAGTAGCACCTCCAGCAGCTCCAGCACCAGCACCAGCAGCACCAGCACTAGCAGCACCTCCAGCAGCTCCAGCACCAGCACCACCTCCAGAAGCGCCAGCACCTCCAGTAGCTCCAGTAGCACCTCCAGCACCAGCAGCACCTCCAGCAGCTCCAGCACCAGCACCACCTCCAGCAGCTCCAGCACCAGCAGCACCTCCAGCAGCTCCAGCACCAGCACCACCTCCAGTAGCACCAGCACCTCCAGCAGCTCCAGCACCAGCAGCACAAGCAGCACCCCCAGCAGCAACCCGACAGCGCCGAGAGTACCACTCATGAAGCCGCTGTGGAGAGAGGGGCTCCCGCCACGACGGGACACCTAGAGCACCTCCAGACGCAGCACGTGCAGGCTCAGCACCTCCAGACACAGTACCCTCAGGCGCCACACCCCCAGGCTCAGCACGCCCAGTCTCAGCACCCCCAGACTCAGCACCCCCAGACTCAGCACCCCCAGTCCCCGCACCCGCAGGGTCAGCACCCCTAGCAGCACCTGAGTCGACAGCTACCTCGACCGGCTCGGCAGGGTCTACCTGGGAAACACCTGAGGGGGCAGGACCCTAGGGGGGGAGGGGGTGTACCAGGGGAGTACCTGGTGCTAGGAAGAGCGGCGGGGGGGGGGGGGGAGAGGCAGTGCGGTAGGGAAAAAGACGGTAGTACGACACCGACTCGTCGAACGTGACGTCCTGAGAGGACAGAACACGACGCGAGGTGGGGTGGTAGAACTGCCACCCGGGTGCGTCAGGAGGGAAGCCAAGGAAGACACAGGGAAAGGCACGGAAGGACAGCTTGTCCGCTGTAGTATCGCGGACAAAAGCTCGAGATCCCCAGACACGAAACGCGGACGCATCGCCAACCTTCCCCGTCCACCGCAGAGTAGTTGTGGTCTCCGGCAAGGAGACACGAGGCTGAAGGTTGATCTGATGCGCAGCGTACTGAACCGCGAACGGCCACAGAAAATGGGGAGCAGCCGCATGGATCATGGACGTACGAGCGACATCCATGACCATGCCAATGCGGCGCTCAGCAATCCCATTTTGCTGCGGGGAGGCCGGAAGCGTGAACGTCTGGCAGATGCCCTCCGAACGACTGAAGGCTCTCAGGAGGTCGGAGGAAAACTCCCCGCCTCTGTCTGAGTGCAGACGCAGAACAGGAAGGTCTGAGCCGAAACTCTCACTAAGCTGGCGACGAGCACCGCGGATCCAGACGATCAACACCTCAGTGACCTCACCCTTGCTGCGCAAGTGGAAGACTGTGGTGTAACGCGAGTAGTCGTCAACGACCAGCAGAAAGTAACGCTCGTGACCCTGTCCACGGACGCGGGCTGGGCCCCACACGTCCATGTGAAGAGTCTGCAGAGGGGCCTCAGTCGGAGGAAACGAGGAGGAGTGAGGGACGGCGCGCTGCCGGCCCTCGACACAAGGAACACAGGTGGGGGCAGGCCCCGGAGGAAGGGGAGGGAGGGACCTGGGGAGGCCAGAGACAAGAGCACAGGAGGCCATACCTCGAAGACGAGGCAGGGAGGGGTGACCAAGGCGGTGGTGCCAAAGGAGAGTCTCGTGCGCCAGAGGACGACACGAGCAGGGGGCAGACGCAGGACTAGACCTGGACGCAGCAGCAAACACCTAACTGGACGCAGCTACCTGACCAGACGCAGGGACCGGAGGAGGCGCAGTAGTCAGTGTGTACAGACTCGACCCTGGCCGACGGGTGAACGTGGCCAGGTGGCGGCCCGTCCGAGAGCAAGTGCAGTGGGTCACACGCTGACCTCCAGGGGTGAACTGGTCAACCCACGCGTCCTGGAGGTCAGCTCCACTCACCAAGTTCGTAGAGAACGAGGGGAGGTGGAGTCCCGACAGCAAGCCCGACGGGGCCGCAGGACACGGTAGAACCGTGGAGGAGTGTGCAAGGACTGGGCCCCCGGAGGTGTCAGCAAGGGAGACCGCAACAGGCCGACGGAGCGGCGTGAGCGTGGTGCTGTCTCTAAAGAAAGAGCGCGAAGCACCAGAGTCAAGTGTGAAGGTGTGAAAGGACTCAGTAGGTGCAGTACCAGAGAGAGGAGACGTACCAGCACCTGAAGCAGCAGACGCACTAGCACCTAGAGCAGGAGCCGCACTAGCACCTAGAGCAGCAGCCACAGTGCCCGGGTCGGGCGGGACACGCAGGTAACAGTCACCCTCAGTAATATCAGCAAGAGCATACATGGCAGCAAGGATAGCATCAAAGTCTAGATCAAAGATAGGCACATTCTGCAGAAGCAGATCATGCCAACGAGGAAGCTCAACAGCGTCAGGAAACTGAGTACGCCAAGCGTCAGTCAGGCGGCCGAAGCAGCGCTGCGTGGTGTGTGGGAGACCACACACCTCCCCACTACGAGTGCCTGTGCGAAGAACGTACGCGCAGGGACCTGCACCCCCCGACCTCCCACGCCCCAAGGCCTCCACCAAGGCCTCCACCAAGGCCGCCACCAAGGCCTCCACGCTGCGTGGCTGCACCGCGACCAGCACCACCTCCTCCGCTACCTCCACCACCGCTGCCGCCGCCTCCACCGCCTCCGCCACCGCCTCCACGGCCTCCACCGCCGCCACCGACGCCCCCACCCCCGGGACCACCCCCACCACCACCTCCACCTCCTCCACCGCTTCCTCCACCGCCCCCGCCACCACCCTTGCTTCCCTTGCCCTTGCCAGTGCGGCGTCGCCCACTAGGGGCAGACGCAGCGCCGACCTCCTCAGTGCCAAGGAGGTCGACAGCAGCAGCAGAGGCAACAGAGGGGAGAAGGGGGACAGGGGAACATTCCTCAAAGAAGGGGGTGCGACGGTCGCCGCGAGAAGCCCCAACAGCTAAGATACTCTTCTCAGCTGCAGCAAGGCGCTCCTCTAGCAAGTCGACAGTCAGCTCGGTAGGGCAAAGTGAGAGAAAGTGATCCCTGACTGAGGAGAGAGAGTCAGGGAGGCGGGTGACTAGGTAGTAAAGGGTGATGTACATGGGGGGGGAGTTCGTGGGAAGAAACTCAGTGGGAAGGGCAGCGCGGTAGCGAGCGTCACTAGTGCGGAGGTGAGCAACTAGGTCAGCAACTGTGGCAAAGGCGGCAAGGTCAGGAAAGAGGTACGGCAGCATGAGGCGGCTGAGGGCAGCAGTGGTAGGGGAGGAGTAGCGTGCAACTACAGCGTCGTACAGAGCCCTAGCACTCTTGTACTGACTAAAGTGCGCGCGCTCAGTAGACGGCAGGTGATTGCGCACAGCAAGACGAGCAGCAGCATCGCGCGTGAGCCACTGCGAGCGAACAGTACTGTCAGCATCAGCAGCAGGGGTAGTAGAGGCGCCAGACGTGAGATCGAACAGTGAGACGCCATCCTTGCTATCGCACTGTAGGAAAAGCTGCAGATTATCTAGCCAGACCTCAAAGTCAACAGCTCGACCCTCAGCATCAAAGGTAAGAACATTGAGACTAGCCATGATAGGTGCAGCAGCAGGCTAGCAGTAGCAGCAGTGCAGCTCGGCAGGGCAGGCTAGGCAGGGCGGCGCGGCTCGGCAGGGCGGCACTCTTACCAGTGGCGAGGCCGGGGCAGGGCCGGGGTAGGGCCGCGACAGTGCAGGAGCAAGGCAGGGGCAGGGCCGGGGCAGAGCCGGGGCAGGGCCGGGGCAGGGCCGGGTCAGGGCAGGGGCAGGGCCGGGGCAGAGCCGGGCCGGGGCAGGGCAGGTGCAGGGCCGGGGCAGAGCCGGGGCAGGGCCGAGGCAGGGCCGGGGCAGGGTCGGAGCAGGGCCGGGGCAGAGCCGGGGCAGGGCCGGGGAAGGGTCGGGGCAGGGCCGGGGCAGAGCCGGGGCAGGGCCGGTCCAGGGCCGGGGCAGGGTCGGAGCAGGGCCGGGGCAGGGCCGGGGCAGGGCCGGGGCAGGGCAGGTGCAGGGCCGGGGCAGAGCCGGGGCAGGGCCGGGGCAGGGCAGGTGCAGGGCCGGGGCAGGGCAGGTGCAGGGCCGGGGCAGAGCCGGGGCAGGGCCGGGGCAGGGCCGGGGCAGGGCAGGGGCAGGGCCGGGGCAGGGCCGGGGCAGGGCAGGTGCAGGGCCGGGGCAGTGCAGAAGCAGGGCCGGGGCAGTTCAGGAGCAGGGCCGGGGCAGTTCAGGAGCAGGACCGGGGCAGGGCCTGAAGGGGCCTCTAACGGGGCCTGACGGGGCCGTACGGGGCCTCTAACGGGGCCTGACGGGCCTTACGGGGCCTTTAAACGGGGCCTACGGGGCCTACGGGGCCTCTAATGGGGCCTGACGGGGCCTTACGGGGCCTTAAACGGGGCCAAACGGGGCCTCACGGGGCCTCACGGGGCCTCTAACGGGGCCTGACGGGGCTGTACGGGGCCTCTAACGGGGCCTGACGGGGCCTTACGGGGCCTCTAACGGGGCCGGAAGGGGCCTTACGGGGCCTTAAACGGGGCCAAACGGGGCCTGACGGGGCCTTACGGGGCCTCTAACGGGGCCTGACGGGGCCTTACGAGGCCTCTAACGGGGCCGAAAGGGGCCTTACGGGGCCTTAAACGGGGCCAAACGGGGCCTGACGGGGCCTTACGGGGCCTCTAACGGGGCCTGACGGGGCCGTACGGGGCCTCTAACGGGGCCTGACGGGGCTGTACGAGGCCTCTAACGGGGCCGAAAGGGGCCTTACGGGGCCTTAACGGGGCCAAACGGGGCCTGACGGGGCCTTACGGGGCCTCTAACGGGGCCTGACGGGGCCTTACGGGGCCTCTAACGGGGCCTTACGGGGCATAACGGGGCCTTACGGGGCCTTACGTGGCGGGCGCTAGCTCTGAGGGCAGGCGCAGGGGCCGCGACGGGCCTCGAAGGGAAAGCGCGACTCGCGCGTCAAGTAGGCAGTAAAAAAATTTAGTGGTGGGCCCTTTTTAAAAATTCTCGAAACTAGCTCTATACCATGTGAGAAAGATAGACGAAAGAATGAATGAACTAGAAAAGAGATGGGTACAAATAGGAAACACATAAGTGTTGTACCCTCTAAGAGCTACCCCACTACAACCTAAATAGACCATCGCAGATATAAGTTTGACATGTCGAGGTCTCCCGGTCCACCCTCTCCTCCCCCCGCTCCCGCTCCTCCGGTACCCCTGCTCCCCCCTGGTCCTGCCCCGTCAGGTGTGTCTCACACTACCCCTCTACCCTTGGTCGCGCGTCAGGTAGCATCTCCCTCCCCGCAGTCCTCCTCACAGTCCCTTCATCAGCCTTCGGCACTTCCACGACAGGTTACTGTGGACTCGGTTGGTGTTGGAGCTGGAGGTGCAGCCACTGGCGGTACTCGGTCTGGGGGTGCTCGTTCGAGGGGTACTGGAGCTCGAGGTGCTGGCGCAGGTGGCGCTAGCTCTGGGGGTGCTAGGGCTGGAGGTTCTGGCACTGGAGGTGCTAGTTCTGGGGGTACTGGAGCTGGAGGTGCTGGCACAGAAGGTGCTAGTTCTGGGGGTGCTGGTGCTGGAGTTACTGGCACTGGAGGTGCTAGTTCTGGGGGTGCTGGAGCTGGAGGTGCTGGTAATGAGGAGACGGGAGCTGGAGGCTCGCCTACTGCGTCGCCTACTGCGCGTCCCCACCGCCACGACACCCGTTTCCAGGCCCTTCGCCGGCTTGAGCGCGAGGAGCAGGAGCGGGTGGAGTAGGAGAGGCAGGAGCTGCAACAGTTGGACCAGTAGCAGCAGCAGCAGCAGCAGCAGCAGAAGCAGCAGCAGCAGACGCCGCAGCCGCCACCTTTGCAGCAGCTGTTCCCTCCAGTGAGTGGCCTTCGGGCCCTTGGTCTTCCTTCCTCTCCTCCTGTTCACTCCCAGTCACCTACTGCGTACGGTCCTACGTTTCCTCCTCCGGACTCGACTCCGACTGTTTTCTCTCCTCCTCAGTCACGGTCGTCTCCTCTTGTTGTCCCGCATGTCTGGACCAGTCGTTGTCCTCCACGTGCTCGACCCTCGTCTCCTCTTGCCGACCTCCGCACCGTCTTGTTTCGTTCTCCTCGTCGTTCTCTGCCTGTGCCTGTTCTCCCCTCACCTCCTGAGTCGTCTCTCATTGTTTCCTCTCACCCTATCACTGTCTACTACCGTGCTGCTCGCCATGTTGTCTCTCATGTTCTTGCCTCTCTTGTCACCGACCCTTGTGCCTCTCCGTCGTCTGTCTCGGCTCTTACTGCCACTGTCGCTGACTTTGCTTCCACCCGCCGTCTTGACTACGCCACGCGTGTGGTGGCTGCTCCACCTCCCCGTCCTCTGTCCGTCGGGGGTGAGTCTGCCCTTGGCTGTGACGTCCTAGAGGACAGGAAATTTGAGCAGGAGTTCTTAGCAGCCGCTTCCCCCTCTCCCTGCGCCATGCTCCTTTCCCTTGAGGGAGACCCCAACGCCCTTGACATACCGACACCTCGCACGTACCGTGAGGCAATGTCAGGGGAGTGTGCCTCTCAGTGGAAGGCAGCCATGGATGCAGAGCTAGCATCTTGGAGATCCACAGGCACGTACGTCGACGCATTTCCCCCTCCTAGGGCGAACATTGTCGATGGCATGTGGCTCTTCAAGGTGAAGCGGCCGCCTGGTTCACCGCCTGTGTTCAAGGCGCGCTACGTGGCTAGGGGTTTCAGTCAGCGTGAGGGAGTTGACTTCTTCCAGACCTTCGCTCCGACCCCGAAGATGAATACTCTTCGGGTGTTACTGCACATAGCAGCACAGCGAGACTACGAGTTGCACTCCCTTGACTTCTCCAGTGCGTTTCTCCAGGGCCGTCTACACGAGGAGATCTGGCTGCGCCGTCCTCCTGGCTTCACTGACACCTTCCCACCTGGGACCCAGTGGAGCCTGAGGCGGCCTGTCTACGGTCTCCGCCAGTCGCCCCATGAGTGGCACGACACTCTTCGCTCCACGCTTCGTGACCTTGGATTTCGTCCTTCCTCTGCCGACCCGTCGTTCTTTGTTCGCACTGGTTCCACTCCTTTCTTTACACTAGTGTATGTCGACAACTTGGTCTTTGCTATAGCAAACAAGGCAGCTCTGACTGAGGTGAAATTTGAACTGCAGAAGAGACACAAGTGCACTGACCTCGGTGAACTGCAGCGCTACCTTGGCCTGCAGATCATCAGGGACAGAGCTGCTCGCACCATCACACTGACTCAGTCACACATGGTGCAGCAGGTCCTTCGGCGGTTCGGGTTTCAGTTCTCCACCACACAGCCCACTCCTCTTGTTGTTGACCATCGACTCACTGGCCCTTTTCCCGACGAGCCCTTTGAGTCTAGTGGCCCCTACGTAGAGCTTGTGGGCTGCCTCATGTACCTGATGACTTGTACTCGGCCGGACCTCGCCTTTCCCCTCAGCGTCCTCTCTCGCTTTGTTGTGACTGGGAGACACCGTCCTGTCCACTGGACAGCTGCTGTGAGGGTGGCGAAGTACCTGGCGACTACATCAAGCATGGGGCTTGTGCTTGGAGGGACACAGCCAGTTTTGTTGACCGGTCACTGCGACTCTTCCTGCACTGACGACGTGGAGACTCAGCGCTCAACTCAGGGTTACTTCTTCAGCCTGGGTGCTGGTGCTGTATCGTGGAGGTCTACACGGTCGTCGTCTGTGGCTTCGTCCAGTGCAGAGGCAGAGATCTACACTGGTGCCATGGCGGCACAGGATCTTCGCTGGTTGACCTTCTTGCTCACCGACCTTGGTGAGCGGCCTTGCTCTGCACCGACCTTGTACGCTGACAACAAGGCCATGATCCTCTTGTGTCGAGAGCCTTGACTGGAGAGCAGAGTTTATTGACGTGAGGTACTTCCTCCTACGAGAGTTGCAGCGACGCGGCCAAGCATGCTTGGACTTTGTGGCCTCAGAGGCCAACACTGCCGACGTCTTCACCAAGGCATTGGCGCCTGGTGGCCAACACAGGTTCTGTGTGCAGTTGGGGCTTGTTGAGGTAGGCCCTCGGTTGCAGTAGACTTGCTATTTGCTCTACTTGTTGTGCTTTGCTATATATATCCTAGTAAACTCTTGAACTGGCCTTGTGGCCGCTTGCTTGTGCTCGGAATTTGTGTGGTGTCCTTGAGCTCCACCCAGGGCTTATTTTATCAATGTAAATCACCTTGATACCTTGATTATCAGGGTGGTTTTTGGTAGTCACACTGATGCCTTAGGGTATTTTTTATGGGAGCTAGATGTTTCTTGATATGCCAGGGTTTACGATTAAGGCACACTGATGCCTCAGGGTTGCCGTTCCTCTTAGCGAGTTTTACCCTGAAGCGAGTACCCCCCCCCCCCCCCCCCCCCCCCGCCCTAACCCCCCTACCCTGTAACCCGGGATTCCCAAATGCCAACTGTCGAAATTGATTTTTTTGCCACGACATTACATGTGCTGGCACGAAGTGGGCCACCATTGGCCAGAAATACAGTTTCTTGTAGACAGCGCCAATGTATCAACTCGGTCATGTTGTCTGACATGTCAAGATGATCGGTTGGGCAGGAAACCGGGCTTACTGCTGCTGAAAGTTGACGCCCTCTAGCCCACTGGGCACCGCGTTCTTTGCACAATTGTGGGTGGCTCAACTGATTCGTTTGCCAGCACGATAGGAAACAAGTGCGATTGGGATTGGGGGCACCAGCTTGGTTAAGGTGTGGTCTCGGCTTGGTCACGAGAGACCTCTTTCTCGATTGCGCTTTCCAACTGAGCCTGCCGTTTTGCCAGATACACACCCGCAGCCATGGCGCCTACACTGGACGATGATGGAGGAGAAGCTGCTGATGAACCACCTAATGACGCCCCATCGCGGACATGCCTTGATTTTCTCCGAGGGCTGCATCAGAGTCCTCCGCCTGTCTGCAATGCAGGCCCGTCATCGCGCGGTGGCGAAAAAGTCCCTCCTTCTCATCCAGCTGGTTCCTCTGCCGTTGAGCCCGATAGTTCTCCCACCATAGTCATCGTAACAGAGGTCGGCGAGTCTTCGTCTGCTGCCTCTAAGAAGAAACGGCGCTTTGCGCAAGCATATCTCCCGTTCGGCATGCCCCCTGCAAAGCCGACTCCACCTCCGGCCCCCGTCCAAGCTCCCTCGTGTGTGTCTTGTGAACTCACCCGCGCCAAAAAGGCAGAGGAGAAATTTTGGAAGGCGCAACAGCTGTGTATCACGCAGTGGCTACCGAAGTTTGAGTGGCTGCTGCTTGATAAAAACGAGGAAGGGTTGCCGATCTTCCAATGCAGCATATGTGTGGAGCACGGGAAAGACGACGCTAAGTTTGGTCAGAACGGAACTGGGGGACGTGATCTGCAGCTCGGCTCAATGCAATGTCACGAGCTGAGCATCCGCCACGACGACGCTATGAAGAGGCAGCGGACCCTCATGGCGGAGATTGAGAAGCAGAAGTGGATAGATGATTTCGCCAACGCCGACAAGGAGGGTGCGCGGCTCACTCGCCTCATGCGGGAAATTATTTTAGTATGGCGAACATACATGCATGATACATGCATGACACCGACCCGCTTCGTGTGGCAGGTACGGCTTCAACGAGATGGCAGGGGCTATGGCAAAGTACCAGCGATCGCAGCAACTGCAGCATCTACTCGCTTCACCGTTCATCGACCTCATATGTGATGAGAGCACCGACCGTGCGCGTGGCAAACACTTGATAGTTTTTGCCACTTTCCTCAAGAATGGCATCGCCGTTACAGAATTCTTGGCGCTGCTCACGGTGAAAAAGTGCAATGCTTCATTGCTCTTTACCATGCTCATGAGCCACTTGGATTCTGTCAGTGTCGACATCAACCGCATGTCCGGCGTCAGCACCGACGGGGCTTCCGTCATGACGGGCGATAAGGGCGGCTTTGTTTCCCGCCTTCGTGAACACGTTCCTCATCTTGTCGGGTATCATTGCGTTGCACATCGGTAATGTCGATGGTACCGTGGATTGGTCCCTTGTGTGTGTTTCTGCTCGTTGTACCGTTGTATTAATTTGTTTCCCATCTTTTACCTATCTGCTGCAGAGAGGCGCTCGTGGTCAAGGATGCTGCTAAGGCCTTCCCCGACTTGAACATGATCGATGCGGGTGTGCGTGCAGTTGGGGAAATTATCTGTCGCTCGAGCATCTAGTACGAGAGGTTCAAGGAGCTGCAGCAGGAGATACACAAAACCAACCTGGAGCATCAAGGACTATTCAATGTCCGCTGGCTGTCGCGGGGAGACGCAATTGCACGGCTGTGCAGAGTTTTCGGGGCAGCGATAGTCATGATTGTGGAGTATGGCCACAAGATTGCAGCAACAGTGCAGAATTCGAAGTTTCACTTTTGTTTGTACTTCCTTGCTGACATTCTTGCAAAGCTAAACGCCCTGAACCGGTTTTTCCAGCACCGCAAGGCAAGTGAACTCGTATTTTTGGTAGAGTCGCATGTACCTCTGAATTTACAGTACTTCACTATTTGTGGTTTTTATGTTTCCCATGTCGACATCACCCAAGTGGCGAAGGAAGTGGACCGCATGATCACCATCATCACACACCGGTACATCGAGTGCGGGGAGACATTTGAAGGCGGGGTCAGCAAGCAACTGTCGAGATTCATCAAGGACCACGGCGGGGAAAATCGGACGCTTGTGGTTGAAGGGATTGACGATGATGGCCGGCCGACATCACATCGATTCGAACTCAGTGAGAAACCAATCAAGAAGCACAAGTTTTGGGGCACGCTCGCGGACTGTGTGAAGTTGTGCACGTGGTTTGCAAAGGAGATCGTGGCGAGGATGAATTTCCGCATGTGGGACTTGCAGAATTGGGCGACGCGGAGCTGTTTCAAGTGGAATCGTGGCCGTCCAGGGAGGACCAGAGGGAGATCAAGTACTTGGATTGGTTGGCCCAAAACGACGAGCTATTTGGCGGCATGCTCCCTGGTGAGATTGGATTTTGTACATGCCATCACGTCGGATCGGATTCCCCTGTGTATGTCGTCGTAAGATACAAACCACTTATAACCACACACCCGTACATCCACCCTGTAAATCCCCGTCCACGTCAGGATTTAACTTCAAGGCAGCGAAGAAGGAGCTCAGGAGCTTCTGTCACATCATGGCACGTCATCATGTCGGGGGAAATTTGTGAAAGGAACAACAGGAATGAATGAACTAGGAAAGTGTGAGATACAAATATGAAAGCTGTACCCCTTAGTGTCTACCCCACTACAGCCTACATAGGCTAAGGCATATATATCTGACACACCCCCATAGGCAAAGTGGGGGAGAACTAGGGGTCACAAGACCAGTCAAGCAAAGCAAAGCAAAGCAAGCTCAGGGTGGATCACAACGTCACCACACAGTCTGAGCACAGGGTCAAAGGCCACAAGGCCAGTTCACATGCAAGTTCATATATAAAGGTAAACAAGCAAGTACAGGTATATATAGATCACAGAATAAGCAAAGTCAAGAGGTAAGCAAGTGAGGCCAAGTAGGCACAAGACCTAGCATAGTACAGAAGCGCTGATGATCACAAGGCTGAAGTGCCTTGGTAAAGATATCAGCAGTGTTGGCCTGAGAGGCCACGTAAGCAAGGCGCAGCTGGCCACGCTGCTGCAGCTCACGAGCAAGGAAGTAGCGAAGAGCAATGTGCTTCGTTCTGTGCTCCAGTCTGTGCTCCCGACACAAGGTAAGCATGGCCTTGTTGTCTACGTACAGAACTGGAGGAGAACGAGGCGGCTCTCCCAGGTCAGTCAGCAAGTAGGTGAGCCAGCGTAACTCCTGTACAGCCATGGCCCCTGCGTAGATCTCAGCCTCACAGCTGGAGCTGAGAACAGAAGACGAGCGGGTAGACCGCCACGAAACAGAGCCGGAACCAAGGCTGAAGGTGTAACCTTGTGACGACCGCTGCGTAGCCAGGTCGTCCACCCAAGACGCGTCTGCGTGACCAGTGAGGACCACTGGACACCGCCCTCCAAGCACTAGCCCCAAGCCCGAAGTACTGCACAAGTAGCGCAACACCCTCTTCGCTGCAACCATGTGCTCTGGTCGGTGTCTCCCAGGAGCAACATAGCGCGACAGAATGCTCAGAGGGTATGCTAGGTCAGGTCGAGTGCAGGTCATCAGGTACATGAGGCAGCCAACAAGCTCTGGGTACGGGCCACTCGGCTCTACGGACTCATCCGAAGGCAGAGCTGAGAGCGAGTGGCGAGTAGACAGAGGAGTGGCCTGAGGCGAGGAGTACGTGAAGTCGAAGCGCTGAAGGACCTGCTGCACCATGTGTGACTGAGTCAGGGTGATGGTGCGCCGTGCTCTGTCCCGGGTGATCTGCAAGCCAAGATAGCTGCGCAGTTCACCCAGGTCTGTGCACGTGTGTCTCTTCTGCAGCTCGGACTTCACGTGGGCGAGTCCAGTAGTGTCAGCTGTAGCAAACACCAAGTCGTCGACGTACACGAGGATGTAGAACGGCGGCAGTAAGGTGTCGGTGCGAAGAAACAGCGACGGGTCAGCAGTGGAAGGAGCAAACCCAAGAGCCGCAAGCGTAGTCCTCAGTGTGTCGTGCCACTCACGTGGCGCCTGGCGGAGACCGTAGACTAGCCGCCGGAGGCTCCACTGGGTACCAGGAGGAAACGACCCAGTGAAGCCAGGTGGGCGGCGCAGCCAGATCTCCTCGTGCAGACTGCCCTGTAGGAAAGCAGTGCTGAAGTCAAGGGAGTGAAGCTCGTAGTCACGCTGAGCAGCAACGTGCAGCAGAACCCGAAGAGTGGTCATCTTCGGGGTCGGGGAGAAGGTCTGAAAGTAGTCAACTCCCTGCCGCTGACTGAAGCCTCGAGCCACGTAACGCGCCTTGAAGACAGGCGGAGAACCCGGCGGCCGCTTCACCCTGAAGATCCACATGCCACTAACGATGTTCGCCCCAGGTGGGGGAACCTCGTCGACGTAGGTGCCTGTGGACTTCCAGGAAGCCATCTCTGCGTCCATGGCTGCCTGCCACTGAGAGGAATAAGGACCCTCTATCGCCTCTGCGTAAGAGCGCGGGGTCGGGATGTCTGGTGCATCCGGGTCTCCCTCAGGGGCAAGCAGCGTGGACACGAGATGAGGTAAAGCAGCAGCAAAACACTGGAACTCCTCCTGTCGGTCCTCAAGGACGTCCGTGCTAAGAGCACACTCACCCCCGACGGACGGAGGACAGACACACGCAGACGCTGACTCAGCAACAAGACTAGCGGCGTAGTCTAGACGACAGTGAGCAGCGAAGTCGACAAGCTCGGTAACTAAGGCAGACGCAGCAGTGGACTCAAAGGAAGGGTCAGTGACAACAGTGGCTAGGAAATGCGTGACAGCAGGACTGGCAGCACGAAGGGAGTCAGACGCCGGGTCAGCAAGAGCAGGAAGAGATGACTCTGGAGGAGACGGCAAAGGGACACGCTGTGGCGCAGTGGAAGGACGCAGTGCCATCTGATGCGTGCCCGGGACTGCAGGAGGACGCGGACGTGGAACACGACGACTAGTGCGAGCAGTGCGAACAGGCGACGCAGGACGCGACTCAGGCTCACGACGCTCAGCAAGACCTCCAGTAGGACCAGCGTAGGGAGAAGGAGCAGGCAGAGGGGAGACCAGCTGTAACTGTGACTCGGACTGGACAGGCGGAGGACACTCTAAGGAAGGAGCAGGACTAGGAGAAGGCGGAAGACCAAGAACCTGCTCAAGGAGCGGAACGAAATACGGCCGCGGCCGCGCAGCACCTCCAGAACCAGCAGGGACAACACCAGTACCCCCAGCGTCAGCTCCAACTCCAGCAGCACCACCAGCTCCAGTACCTCCAGCAGCTCCAGCTCCAGCAGGACCACCAGCAGACACAGCCGCTCCGGCTCCAGTACCTCCAGTAGCACCCACTCCAGCAGCACCACCAGCTCCAGCTCCACGAGTAGCTCCAGCACCAGGAGCACCACCAGGCCCAGCAGCTCCAGTACCTCCAGTACGAGCACCTCCGGGACCCGTGGCTCCAGCACCCCCAGCAGAAGCAGAACCTCCAGTACCGGCTCCAGCAGCACCTCCAGCTCCAGAACCTCCAGCAGCAGCAGAACCTCCAGCACCGGCAGCACCTCCAGCTCCAGCAGCACGGCTCCAGCGGCGAGCAAACCACTTGCGCAGCTCCTGTGGAGAGGGAAGCTCCCGCTGGGAAAAAGCACCCGAAGGACCGCCAGGTCCAGCACCGACAGGCTCCACACCCCCACTCCCAGCAGCCCCAGGCTCAGCACCCCCAAAAGCAGCACCCCCAGGCCCCGCACGCTCAGGCTCAGCACCCCCAGACCCAGCACCCCCAGGCTCCGCACGCTCAGGCTCAGCACCCCCAGACCCAGCACCCCCAGGCTCCACACGCTCAGGCTCAGCACCCCCAGACGCACCAGAGTCAGCAGCTACCTCGACAGGCTCGACTGCATCTACCTGGGACACACCTGAGGGGGCAGGACCCTGAGGGGGGAGGGGGTCTACCGGGGGGGGGACCGGGAGCGAGGAAGAGCGGCGGGGGGGGGAGGGGGGCAGTGCGGTAGGGGAAGAGACGGTATTACGGAACCGACTCGTCAAACGTGACGTCCTGGGAGGACAGAACACGACGCGAGGTGGGGTGGTAAAACTGCCAACCAGGCGCATCAGGGGGAAAGCCGAGGAAGACGCAAGGAACAGCACGGGAGGACAGCTTGTCCGCAGACAAGTCTCGGACAAAAGCTCGAGATCCCCAGACACGGAACGCAGACGCATCACCAACCTTCCCGGTCCACCGCAGAGTAGGGGAGGTCTCCGGCAGGGAGACCCAGGGCTGAAGGTTGATCTGATGCGCCACGTACTGAACCGCGAACGGCCACAGAAAATGGGGAGCAGCCGCATGGATCATGGACGTACGAGCGACATCCATGACCATGCCAATGCGGCGCTCAGCAATCCCATTTTGCTGTGGAGAGGCTGGAAGCGTGAACGTCCGACGGATGCCCTCCGCACGACAGAAGGCTCGCAGAAGGTCGGAGGAAAACTCTCCGCCTCTGTCGGAGTGCAGACGCAGAACAGGAAAGTCCGAGCCGAAACGCTCTCTGAGCTGGAGACGAGCAACGCGGATCCAGTCGATCAACACCTCAGTGACCTCACCCTTGCTGCGCAAGGGGAAGACAGTGGTGTAACGCGAGTAGTCGTCAACCACCAGCAGGAAGTAACGCTCGTGACCCTGTCCACGGACGCGGGCTGGGCCCCACACGTCCATGTGAAGAGTCTGCAGCGGAGCCTCTGTCAGGGGAAACTCGGAGGAGTGAGGAGCGGCGCGCTGCCGCCCCTCGACGCAGGGAACGCAGGTAGGGGCAGGCCCCGGGGGAAGGGGAGGGAGGGACCGGGGAAGACCAGAGACAAGGACACGGGAGGCCATGCCTCGGAGACGAGGCAAGGAGGGGTGACCAAGGCGGTGGTGCCAGAGGAGGGTCTGGTGGGACAGGAGGCGACACGTGCAGGGGGCAGACTCAGGACCTGACCGAGACGCTGCAGCAAACACCTGACTCGACGCAGCTACCTGACCAGTCGCAGCAACCGGAGGAGACTCTGTGGTCAGTGTGTACAGGCTCGACCCCGGTCGACGGGTAAACGAGGCCAAGTGGCGGCCCGTCTGAGCACACGTGCAGTGGGTCACTCGCTGACCTGCAGGAGTGAACTGGTCAACTCCGGCATCCTGAAGGTCAGCACCACTCACCAAGTTCGTGGAGAACGAGGGGAGGTAGAGACCAGACAGGGAGCCTGACGGGGCCGCCGGACACGGGAGGACAGTGGATTAGCGAGCAAGGACAGGACCCCCAGAGGGGTCTGCCAGGGAGACCGCAACCGGCCGACTGAGCGGCGTAAGGGTGGTGCGGTCTCGAAAGAAGGAGCGGGAAGCACCCGAGTCGAGGGTGAAGGTGTGAAAGACCTGAGCCGACTCGGTACCTGAGAGAGCAGACTCACCAGCACCTAGAGCAGCAGACTCACGAGTACCTGGAGCAGCAGACTCACTAGCACCTAGAGCAGCAGCCTCAATACCAGGGTCAGGCGGAACACACACGTAACAGTCACCCTCAGCACTAATAGACACAGCATACATGGCAGCAAGAATAGCATCAAAGTCAAGATCAAAGATAGCTACCCCCGACCTGAGCAGATCTCCCCAACGAGGGATCTCAGTGGCGTCCGGGAACTGGGCACGCCAGGCGTCCGTCAGGCGACCGAAGCAGCGCTGGGTGGCGTGCAGGCCGCCACACTGATCTCCAGTGCGGTCACCGGTGCGCAGGACGTAAGTACAGGGACCAGCACCCCCAGACCCCTGGCGCCCCGCGTACCACTCACGAAGCTGCTGGGACGAAGGGGTCTCACGAGAGCGCTGCTGCTGCTGGGGT
Organism: Closterium sp. Naga37s-1; assembly: GCA_947471745.1. Taxonomy (NCBI): domain Eukaryota; kingdom Viridiplantae; phylum Streptophyta; class Zygnematophyceae; order Desmidiales; family Closteriaceae; genus Closterium; species Closterium sp. Naga37s-1. Next base: position 867,736 of record CANJKZ010000151.1, on the reverse strand, counting down.
CCCCGCTGCACAGCTCCGCCTCTACCAGCTCCACCTCCGCCGCCGCCGCCTCCGCCTCCTCCACCCCTCCCGCCACCGCCACCGCCGCCTCCACCTCCACCGCCGCCACCGAAGCCCCCACCTCTACCACCACCCCCACCCCCACCCCCTCCTCCGCCTCCACCGCCACTACCGCCGCCCCCACCACCTCCTCCAGCTCCCTTGCCCCGCTTGCCCTTGCTGAATCGGCGCCTCTCACTAGGAGCAGACGCAGCGCTGACCGACTCGGTGCCAACAAGGTCGACAGCAGCAGCAGAGGCAACAAAGGGCAAAAGAGGAACGGGGGAGCACCCCTCAAAGAAAGGGGTACGGGGGTCACCACGAGAGGCGCCTACAGCGGTGATACTAGTCTCTGCTGCAAGGAGGCGCTCCTCGAGGAGGTCGACAGTGAGGATGGTAGGGCAAAGAGAGAGGAAGTGGTCCCTGACCGAGCGGAGAGTGTCAGGGAGTCGACTGACTAGGTAGTAGAGGGTGATGTACATGGGGGGGGGGGTTCTGGGCGCAGAACTCAGCAGGAAGCGCAGCGCGGTAGCGAGTGTCACTAGTGCGGAGGTGCGTAGTGAGGTCAGTGACTGTGGCAAAAGCAGCGAGGTCAGGGAACAGGTACGGTAGCATGAGGCGACTAAGTGCAGCAGTGGCAGGGGAGGAGTAGCGTGCAACTACTGCGTCGTACAGAGTCTTAGCACTCTTGTACTGACTAAAGTGCGCGCGCTCAGTAGACGGTGACTACGCACAGCAAGGCGGGCAGCAGCATCGCGCGTGAGCCACTGCGAGCGAACGGTACTGTCAGCATCAGCAGCAGGGGCAGTAGAGGCACCCGACGTAAGATCAAACAGGGAGAGACCATCCTTGCTATCGCACTGAAGGAAAAACTGCAAATCATCTAGCCAGACATCAAAGTCAACCGCTCGACCCTCAGCATCAAAGGTGAGAAGACTAGGACTAGCCATGCTAGGAGCAGCAGCAGACTAGCAGCAGCAGCAGTGCAACTGGGCGAGGCAGGACAGTGCGACTCGGCAGGGCAATGAGCAAGGCAGTGCGGCTCGGCCGCGCGGCTCGGCCCGGCTAGGCTCTTACTAGGGGCGGAACGATAGGTCCGAGACTGGGTCGGGGCCGTGACAGGGCCGGGACAGGGTCGAGGTCGAGCAGGGTCCTGGACGGGGCAGAAACGGGGCCGGGACAGGGTCAGGGCCGGGGCAGGTCCGGGACAGGGTCGGGGCCGAGCAGGGTCCGGGACAGGGCAGCAACGGGGCCGGGACAGGGTCGGGGCCGGGGCAGGTCCGGGACGGGGTCGGGGCCGGGGCAGTACCGGGACGGGGCCCTTTAGGGGCGGCGTAGGGGTCGCGTAGGGGCGGCGGAGGGGCCGCGTAGGGGCCGCGTCAGGGACGGGGCCGGGCCGGGCCGCGTAGGGGCGGCGTAGGGGCCGCGTCAGGGGCAGAGTAGGGGCCGCGTCAGGGGCGGCGTAGGGGCCGCGTCAGGGGCCGCGTCAGGGGCCGCGTAGGGGCCGTGTCAGGGGCCGCGTAGGGGCCGCGTAGGGGCCGCGTCAGGGCCGTGTCAGGGGCCGCGTAGGGGCCGCGTAGGGGCCGCGTCAGGGGCCGCGTAGGGGCCGCGTCAGGGGCAGCGTAGGGGCTGCGTCAGGGACGGGGCTGGGTCGGGCCGCGGCAGGGGTGGCGTAGGGGCCGCGTAGGGGCCGCGTAAGGGGCCGCGTAGGGGCCGCGTCAGGGGCCGCGTAGGGGGCGCGGAGGAGCCGCGTCAGGGGCCGCGTAGGGGCCGCGTCAGGGGTCGCGTAGGGGCCGCGTCAGGGGCCGCGTAGGGGCCGCGTGAGGGGCCGCGTAGGGGCCGTGTCAGGGGCCGCGTAGGGGCCGCGTCAGGGACGGGTAGGGGGCGTGCTAGGGGCCGCGTAAGGGCCGCGTAGGGGCCGGGTAGGGGCGCGCTAGGGGCCGTGTAGGGGCCGCGTAGGGGCGCGCGAGGCGACAAAGGGGCCACGTAGGGGCCGCGAAAAAAATTTTTAGGGCAGGGCTTGGGCAGCTAAAAAAAAATTATGGTGGGCCCTTAGGAAGGAACGGTCCCATGTGGGAACCCGCTCTATACCATGTGAAAGGAACTACAGGAATGAATGAACTAGGAAAGTGTGAGATACAAATATGAAAGCTGTACCCCTTAGTGTCTACCCCACTACAGCCTACATAGGCTAAGGCATATATATATGACAAAATTTCCACCAAGGACTTCATAGCATGTTGAAGAGCAGAGTCTGGCGACGCAGCTATCCGAACCTGATGACACTGTGGCAGGCACTCGCTGTGCTGCCACTGAGCACAGTTGAGTGTGAGAGAGGTTTCAGCCGCCAGAACATCATCAAAAGCTGGATGCGCACATCGCTGTGCGATGCACGCCTTGGCGACCTCATGACGCTGCACATGCTCAAGTACCCGTACGTGTGGCAAGATGTGGTGGACATCTGGCGCAAGCAAAAAACCAGACGGCCGGCGAAATCAGTTGCGCAGGCGACCCCAGTGGAAAGAAAGGGGAAAGAGAAATTGCCGGAGCAAGAAGAAGAAAGTGACTACAAGCAACACCCGTGTGGCATGTCTGATGATGATGACTAAGATTGTTATTGTGTGCTCTGTTAATAAAAATTTCATCAGGGTTTGAAAATTTTGTACACTGATGCCCCAGGGTTGAAATTTCAAAACAAGCAGAAACCCTGATGGAAAAGGATTTTCATAAGGGGTCACACTGATAATCAAGGTTTAGGAAATGAACAACACTGATTGTAAGGGTTGCTAAATAAAAAAATTAGCCCTGGATCCACCTCGAGCTTGCTTTGCTTCTTGCATTGGTTGGTCTTATGACCGTTTGTTCACCCTGCTTGCTTTTGTTGGAAACATCTAATTTACGCTTCTGAAATGTCGAACACTACAACGTAAAGCGAAGCGAACTACAACGAAGTAACGGCGAGTCAACCAAAGCGGTTGACAAGGCGTCAACAGCAGGAGACAGCAAGGACAAATAACTGACTTGCTATTGAGCAGTTACCCGAGTCGTCGCTGTATCAAACCGCAACAGCAGTTATAGTTAAACCTTTCATATTCCTTGTAATCATATAAAACCTTGTATCTCTTTGCTATAATCAACTCATCTTTTTCTCACATACTACTGCAAGGTGGTTCAATTAATCCACTATTACGCTTCCGCTAAATATATCATCACTCTGAGAGTTTAGTCTTGAAACGATCCTAAGGACCTTTTCAGCCCAACATGGTATGAGAGCCTGCAAGACAAAACCCAACTCTGTTCAACTTTCTGCAACATCAGAAGACATGGCAACTTAGAAGGAAAGAAGCTCATCTACTGGATCTCCCAGTACTACTCCTACTCCTCTGCCAGCCTCTAGTTTGCAGACAGAAGGAGGCACAACTCAAAGACCAGCTGCTGAGTCAACTGAGACTCCTGCGAACAAAGCAATCGGCATCGATCGAAGCATGATGGAGAAATTCTTCTCCTTCATGTCGTTCTACGAGCAACATCAACAAGCGGCACCTGCGTAGTCAAACAACTGCGACAACAACAATGGCGTCACTCCCATGAGTCATGACGGCTCATCTTTTGCGCGCGGAAATCAGCAGCCTACCTTCGCACCGTACGAGCCTCAACGCGGCTCCATAAGATTCATGCCGAATCGACTCCCACCTGGACAAGAGACGAAGACACTGGATGCACTTCAGTTGCAGTCACAATTCGCACACGTGCTGAAACTGCAAACATCAACACCATTTGACGGAAAGGACTTCTATTCCTGGTCCTTCGAATTCGAGCTGATGATGGAAGGCGCTCAAATTCTTGGCTTCTTCGACGGCTCCCTGCCATATCCAACGCATGGAAAACATTACGACAAGCAGTACACGTACCAGTCACTGATGGCGTACACCACGCTGCTGTAACTCTCGAGCAAGGAAGTAACGCAGAGCGATGTGCTTTGTTCTGTGCTCCAGTCTGTGCTCCTGACGCAAGGCAATCATGGCCTTGTTGTCTACGTACAGAACTGGAGAAGAACGAGGCCGCTCTCCCAAGTCGGTCAGCAGGTAGGTGAGCCAGCGTAACTCCTGTGCAGCCATGGCCCCTGCGTAGATCTCAGCCTCACAACTGGAACTGAAAACAGAAGACGAGCGAGTAGACCGCCAAGAAACAAAGCCGGAGCCAAGGCTGAAAGTGTAACCCTGTGACGACCGCTGCGTAGCCAAGTCGTCAACCCAAGAAGCGTCTGCGTGACCAGTGTTGACAACTGGACCCCGTCCTCCAAGCACGAGCCCCATGCCCGAAGTACTGCACAAGTAGCGCAACACCCTCTTAGCGGCCTCCCAGTGCTCTGGTCGATGTCTCCCGGGCGCAACGTAGCGTGCCAGGATGCTAAGAGGGTAGGCAAGGTCCGTGCCAAGAGCACACTCACCCCCGACGGACGGAGGAGAATCAGACTCAGACTTAGCAACAAGACTAGTGGCGTAGTCGAGACGACAGGCGGCAGCAAAGTCAACAAGCTCAGCAACTAGGGCATATGCAGCAGTGGACTCAAATGAAGGGTCAGTGACAACAGTGGCTAGAAGACGAGGGACAGTAGGACTGGCAGCACGAGCTAAGTCAGACTCAGGGTCAGGAACTGTTAGAATAGTAGCTTGACTTAGGAACCATGGCTTGGGTTCAAGACATGAGTGTCGAGAGAGTGTAGTGTCGAGAGGAATTGGAAAGGAGAATGAGGGGTTTCACTAGCAAGAGTTGGGATACAAGTACAACACCCTAAATTGGGTTGTAATCATTACAGAGTACCCCACTGCAGGCTAGACAGCAAATACATTCTGACAGGAACATCAGGGAGAAAGGACGCAGGAGGAGACAGCAGGGGAACTTGCACTGGAACAGAGGAAGGACGAAGTGCCATAATGTGAGTGCCGGGGACAGGAGGAGGACACGGACGAGGAATACAACGACCTGTGCGAACAGCGCAAACAGGCAAGGCAGGACGAGACTCAGGCTTACGACGCTCTGTATGAGAGTCTGTCTGCTCAGCATAAAAAAAAGGAGCAGGCACTGGGGACTCTGGCTGTAACTATGGCTGCGATTGGTGAGGCGGTGGACACAGTAAGCTAGGAGTTAGGCCAGTAGAAGACGGGAGACTAAGAACCTGGCGAAGGACCGAGTCAGGTGGCGGCAGAGACGACGGCGGCAGCGAAATGAAGAACGGGCGCCGTTGCACAGTGCCTCCAGTACCAGGACCGCCAGCTCGAGCACCCCCAGCGCCAGCACCTCCAGCTCAAGGGTCTCAGCTCCAGTGCCTCTAGCTCCAGCGCCTCTAGCGCCAGTGCCTCCAGCTCCAGCGCCTCCAGCTCTAGCTCCTCCAGATCCAGCGCCTCCATTGCCAGTGCCTCCAGCTCCAAGCTCCAGCGCCTCAAGCTTCAGCTCCTCCAGCTCGAGCGCCTCAGGCACCAGTGCCTCCAGCTCCAGGGTCTCCAGCTCCAGCGCCTCCAACACAACCAGCTCCGACAGCTCAAGTAGCACTAGTACGAGCACCTCCGGTACCTCCAGCACCACCAGGAACGGCAGCTCCAGCACCTCCGGTACCTCCAGCTCCAGCAGTAACTCCAGCACCTCCAAGACTAGTAGCTCTAGCACCTCCAGCTCCAGAGCCTCCAGCTCCAGCAGCGCCACTCCTAACGCGTGTGCGCTGAGCAAACCACTCGCGCAGCTGCTGCGGTGAAAGAGGCTCCCGCCGGTGAGACAGTCGTGGCGAGGCACCCGTAGGACCTCCGGCTGACGCAGTACCCCTAGGCTAAGCACACCCAGACTCCGCACCCTCTGACTCAGCACCCCCAGGCTCCGCACCCTCAGGCTCAGTACCCCCAGGCTCCGCACCCTCAGGCTCAGCACCCCCAGACTCTGCACCCTCAGACTCAGCACCCCCAAGCTCCGCACCCTCAAGCTCAGCACCCCCAGGCTCCGCACTCGCAGGCTCAGCACCCACAAATGCAGCACCCCTAGACGAAGCATCTTTTGACGCAGCATCTCTACCAGCACCTGAGTCTACAGCGACCTTGACAGGCTCAGCCAGGGGGAGTGGGTCTACCCGAGACACACCTGAGGGAGCAGGACCCTGAGGGGGGAGGGGGTCTACCGAAGGGGGACTAAGAGCGAGGAAGAGCGGCGGCGGGGGGGGGGGGAGAGGGGCATGTCAGAATGTTATAGTGCTTACATTTGTGTAGGCTATAGTGGGGTAGCCCATAAGGGGTACAACCCAATTAGGGTTTGTACTTGTACCCAACTTCCGCTCAATGCATTCATTCTCATTCGTTAGTTTGACATGGTTTCAGAGAAGGTCCTTCGCTCGGACCGTTTTTTTTCCTTGGGCCCACCACAGCGCTGCCCCACTCGCAGCTCCTAGCGACCCTCGTGCCGCACCTACTGGCTCGCGCGCCGCCCTCGTGCGGCCCTCCTCTCGACCCTAGGCCCCGGCCCGTCGCTCGTCGCCCCTAGGCCCGCGCCCGTCGCCCCTAGCCCTGGCTCGTGCTCGTCGCCCCTAGCCCTGGTCCGTCGACCATCGCCGCTAGGCCCGCGCCTGTCGCCCCTAGCCCCGGCCCATCGCCCGATGCCCCTAGCCCCGGCCCGTCACCCGTCGCCCCTTGGCCCCGGCCCGACGCCCGTCGCCCGTCGCCCAGCGCCCATCGCCCCTAGGCCCCGGCCCGAGCCCGTCGCCCCTAGGCCCGAGCCCGTCGCCCCTAGGCTCGTCGCCACTAGGCCCGCCGCCCCGGCCCGTCGGCCCTAGGCCCGTCGCCCCGGCCCGTCGCCTGTCGCCCCTAGAACCCCAGCCCGACGCCCGTCGCTCCTAGGCCTGTCGCCCCAACCCCAGCCTGTCACCCGTCGCCCCTAGGCCCCGGCCCCGGCCCGTCGCCCCTAGCCCCTAGGCCCCGGCCCGTCGCCCCTAACCTAGGCCCCGGCCTGTCGCCCCTGGCCCCGACTCGCGCCCGTCGCCCCCTAGGCCCCGGCCCGTCGCCCCTAGCCCCGACTCGCGCCTGTCGCCCCTAGGCACCGGCCAGCCCGTCGACCCCAGGCCCCGCGCACCGCCTCTTGCGGCCCGCCCCTTTGCCTCTGCACCCCGCGAGCCGCCCTTGCAGCCCCGAGCGCCGCCCTTGGATGCCCCCTAGCCGCCCCTGCTGCCCTGCTAGCCGCCCTTTGAGGCCCTCTCGCAGCCGCTGCTGCCCTGCTTGCCGCCCCTCTCTGCTGCCTGCCCTTTTCTCTGAGCTGCCGGATTCTGCCCGCCCTGCGTGCTGCGCCGCTATGGCTTCTCTCTGCGTTCTAGCATTTGATCATGAGGGCCGCCCGATCCAGTTCGACACGTGGCTTGACGACTTGCAGCTCTACCTACTGAGCGACTCTAGGGACAGCATTTCCTTGTTTGACCACACGTCTGGTGCTGCTCCCTCCCCTCCCACCACTGCTGACAGTGCGACTCGCTCACAGTGGCTTACTCGCGACGCTGCTGCCCGCTTAGCCATTCGCAACCACCTGCCGTTAGCCGAATGTGCTCACTTCGGACAGCACAGGACAGCACAGGCACTGTACGACGCTGTCGTCGCTCGCTACTCCTCGCCTGCCACTGCTGCTCTAGGCCGCCTTCTACTGCCCTACCTGTTTCCCGAGCTGTCCGCCTTTGCCACAGTAGAGGACCTGGTTTCCCACCTTCCCACTAGCGACGCTCGCTACTGCGCTGCCCTCCCAGCAGAGTTCCTTGAGAAGAACCCACCCCCGATGTACATCACTCTTTACTTTATCGTCACCCGTCTCCTTGAATCTCTTCGCGCTGTCAGGGACCACTTTCTCGCACTTGATCCCACCGCCCTCATTGTTGACCTTCTTGAGCAGCACCTCCTTGCATCTGAGACTAGTGTAGTCGCTGTAGGTGCTGCTCGTGGCACTCCGCGCACGCCCTTCTTTGAGGGGTGCTCCCCCTCCCCCCTTGCCCCCTTCTACGCCTCTGCTGTTGCTGTTGACGTCCCTGGTGCTGAGGACGTCGGGGCTGCCTCTGCTAGTGCGAAGCGCCGCAGCAGCAAGGGCAAGGGTGGCAGGGGTGGTGGCGGTGGCAGCGGGGGTGGTGGTGGGGGCAGCAGTGGAGGTGGTGGAGGCAGTGGAGGTGGTGGCAGCGGTGGGAGTGGTGGCAGGAGTGGGGGCTTTGGTGGCGGCGGTGGAGGCAGCGGCGGGAGTGGCGGTAGTGGCAGCGATGGGAGTGGTGGCAGTCGGACTTGAGCTCAGCGTGGAGGTTTTGGAGGAGGCCAAAGGCAGCAGCAGCACCGTCAGAGCGAGACCCCGTCACCCCAGCAGCTTTGTGAGTGGCTTGCTCAGCGTGGGGCGTCTGGGGGTAGTGATAGCTGCCCGTATGTCATTCGCACGAGTGACCGTGCTGGTCAGACATGCGGGAAGCCTCACACTCAGCACCACCTCTTCTCCCGCCTCGACAACGCTAGGCGCGCAGAGTTTGGTGACGAGGCCGAGCGCCCCCGCTGGGCAGAGCTGCTTAGGTCTGGAGTTGCTATCTTTGACCTAGACTATGATGCTATCCTTTCTGCTATGTATGCTTTGTCTGTTAGTGCTGAGGGTGACTATTACCTATGTGTGCCGCCTGACCCAGGTATAGAGGCTGCTGCTCTAGGTGCTAGTGAGTCTGTTCTCCTTGGTACTGCACCTGCTGAGGCCTTGCACACCTTCACACTTGACTCAGGTGCTTCACGCTGTTTCTTTTGCAACGGCGCCACCCTCACTCCTCTCTCTGCACCTGTCCCGGTCAGGCTGGCTGACCCCTCCTGGGGCCCAGTCCTCGCCCGTTCCTCCACTGTGCTCCCGTGTCCGGCGATTCCGTCCGGCTCACTGTCAGGCCATCACCTCCCCTCGTTCTCTACGAGCTTGGTGAGTATCGCTGCCCTCCAGGACGCGATGGTCACTACCACCACTCCTGGGGGTCAGCGTGTGTCGATCTGCACGTGTACACGGACGGGCCTTCACCTGGCCACGTTCACTCGTCGGCCTGGGTCAAGTCTGTACACACTGGCTCTCGAGCCTCCTCAGGTAGCTGCGTCTTCCCAGGTGTCTGCGTCAGGTCAGGTCGCACCCCCTTGCTCGTGTCGCCTCCTGTCGCACTAGACCCTTCTATGGCACCACCGCTTGGGTCATCCCTCCCTGCCATGCCTTCGTGGCATGCACTCCCGCCTCCTTGTCTCTGGTCTTCCCAGGTCTCTGCCTCCCCTCCCGCCCTCGCCTGCCCCGCCCTGCCTTCCTTGCGTCGAGGGGCGGCAGCGCGCCGCTCCTCACTAGACCCGCTCCTCACCAGCAGAAAGTAGCGCTCGCGGCCCTGTCCACTGACGCAGACTGGGCCCCACACGTCCATGTGGAGAGTCTGCAAGGGAGCAGTCCCCACGGGAAACGAGGAGGAGTGAGGAGCAGCGCGTTGCCGCCCCTCGACGCAAGGAAGGCAGGGCGGGGTAGGCGAGGGCGGGAGGGGAGGCAGAGACCTGGGAAGACCAGAAACAAGGAGGCGGGAGTGCATGCCACGAAGGCATGGCAGGGAGGGGTGACCAACGCGGTGGTGCCAAAGGAGAGTCTGGTGCGACACAAGGCGACACAAGCAGGGGGCTGCTACTGGAGCTGATGCAGACACTTGACCAGACGCAGCTACGTGAGGAGGCTGAATAGTCAGTGTGTACAGACTCGACCCAGGCCGACGGGTGAACGTGGCCAGGTGACGGCTCGTCCATGTACACGTGCAGATCGACACACGCTGACCCCAGGAGTGGTGGTAGTGACCATCGCATCCTGGAGGGAAGCGGTATTCAGCAAGTTCGTTGAGAACGAGGGGAGGTGGAGACCTGAGAGTGAGCCGGACGGAACCGCCGGACACGAGAGAACAGTGGAGGAACAGGCAAGAATTGGGCCCCCTGAGGGGTCATCCAGTCTGACTGGAGCAGGTGCAGGGAGTGGAGTGAGGGTGGTAATGTCGTGAAAGAAACAGCGGGAAGCACCTGAGTCAAATGTGAAGGTGAGCAAGGCCTCAGCAGGCACAGTACCCAGGAGAGCAGACTCACTAGCACCTAGAGCAGCAGCTTCTATTCCTGGGTCGGGCAGCACACACAGGTAACATTCACCCTCAGCACTAACAGACAAGGCATACATGGCAGCAAGGATAGCATCATAGTCAAGAGCAAAGATAGCATCATAGTCATAGCATCATCATCAACACTAGACCTAAGCAGCTCTAGTTAGCGGGGGCGCTCAGCCTCGTTGCCAAAATCTGCGCGCGAAGTGTCGTCAAGGCGGAAGAAGCTGCGGTGCTGTGTGTGAAACTTCCCGTATGTCTGACCAGCGCTGTCACCTGTGCGAATGACATACGGGCAGCGAACACTACCCCCAGACGCCCCACGCTAAGCAAACCACTCACAAAGCTGCTGGGGCGTAGGGGTCTCGCTCTGACGCTGCTGCTGCTGCCTCTGGCGACTGCCAGAACCTTCCTTTGAGCAGATCCACCCCGACCGCCACCACTGCCGCCTCTTCCACTCCCACTGCCGCCACCACCGCCACCCCCACCCCCACCGCTGCCACCACCGCCACCACCGAAGCCCCCACTCCCGCCACCACTCCCACCGCTGCCACCACTTCCGCCACCTCCACCGCCTCCACTGCCTCCACCACCACCACCCCCGCTGCCACCGCCACCACTCTTGCCACCCATGCCCTTGTTGCTGCGGCACTTCCCACTAAGAGCAGAAGCAGTCCCGACATCCTCACTACCAAGGATGTCAACAGCAGTAGCAGAAGCGTAGGAGGGGGCAAGGGGGGAGGGGGAACACCCCTCAAAGAAGGGTGTGCGAAGAGTGCCACGAGCAGCACCTACAGCGACTACGCTAGTCTCAGCTGCAAGGAGGTGCTTCTCGAGTAGGTCGACAATGAGGTATGTGGGGCCAAGTGCGAGAAAGTGGTCCCGGACTGCACAAAGAGAGTCAGGGAGGCGGGTGACTATGAAGTAGAGAGTGATGTACATCGAGGGAGGGGGGGGGGGGGGGGGGGGGAGGGTTCCTGTCTAGGAACTCGGTTGGGAGGGCAGCGCGGTAGCGCTTGTCGCTAGTGTGAAGGTGGGTAACGAGGCCCTCGACTGTTGCAAAGGCTGACAGATCAGGAAACAGGTAGGGCAGTATAAGGCGGCCAAGAGCAGCAGTGGCAGGGGAAGAGTAACGAGCGACTACAGCGTTGTACAGGGCTTTAGCAGTCTTGTGCTCGCCAAAGTGAGCGCGTTCGGCTAACGGCAGGTGGTTGCGAACAGCTAAGCGAGCAGCAGCGTCACGTGTAAGCCACTATGAGCGAGTCGCACTCTCAGCTGTGGCAGGATGGGCGAGAGAGGCTCCAGACGTGTGGTCAAACAACGAAACGCTGTCTCTGTAATTGCTCAGTAGGTACAGCTGTAAGTCGTCGAGCCACGTATCAAACTGGATCGAACGGCCCTCATGATCGAAGGTGAGTACACTGAGAGAAGCCATAGCGGGCAAAGCAGAGTGGCGCGCGACCAGCAGGGCAGCACGCAGGCAGGGCGGTGCGCAAGCACTAGGGAAGCGCGCAGGGCAGGGAGAGGCGGCGCACAGCTAGGGAAGAGTGGCGCGCGGCCAGGGCAAGGTAGGGCGGCGGCCAGCAGGGTGGCACGTGAGCAGGGCAGGGCGGTGCAGCTGCCAACAGGGCGGCACGCGGGCAGCAAGGCGGCGCGCGAGCAGCAGGGCATCAACCAGTAGGGCGGCGCACAGCAGGGCCAGCAGCAGCAGGGCGGTGCGGGCAGGGCGGTGCGGGCAGTGGTGCGGGCCCTAAAAAAAACGGTGCGGGCAGGGCGACACGACTAAGGGTTGTACCCCTTATGGGCTACCCAACTACAACCTACACAATGTAAGCATTATAACATTTTGACACAACCTACTCACCAGAAGAATTGCTCGACGAAAGCACACCCCGTTGAGAATCACTGGAACCAAACCCGACATACGCAGCTATCGCAAAGAGCGAACCATCCAGTCAAGATACTTGGTTATTGGACAGCTGCATCGGACAACACATGTGCTCGTCAAATCGCTTCATTCAACGGGAACAGCATCTCAACACGGAAGTCGTGATCACCGTCGCCAACAACCAGAACCTTCACACACGATGACAAGGAGTAGTTCAACTTTAGTCACGCGAAACTAACGTCGTTTTGCAGATGTCGAAGGTTTTGATTGCAGAAGGACTGGGCTACAACTTACTAAGCGTCAGCCAGCTCATGGCAAAAGGGATTCATCTTGAAGCCGACAGCACCACTCAAAAATTCAAACTGTACAACGGGAGGGGCGGACTTTACATCGGGAAAGCGGTACTGAAGAACAACGTCTTTGTTCTCGACTTCGTCCCAGATCAAGGAATTGCTGACAGCGACGCGATTGTCAACTTCACCACTTGGTCGCACCCAACAGATCTCGACTCAGACTTCAGCCCCGGAGGCTTCTGACACTCACACACTATACCTGAAGCAGAACGGACAAGGGCGTTAGCAGTGATTCAACAGACAACAACAGCAGCAGCAACAACATCGGCAGCAGCAGAGACAACAGCAGCAGCAGCAACATCGGAAGATGCAGAAGCAACAACAACAGCACCAGCACCAATCGCCAATTCTTCATCAACACCGTCACCCACTCAACAGCTGACTCCCGCTCCACGAGGCATCAAGAGACTCATCTCTCTTCCCTACGCTCATCAACAGCAAGGCGTGGCAGAAAGGATGAACAGGACCCTCCAGAACACCATGCACAAGCTGCTACGTGGCATGCGACTACCCAACCATCAATGGCCTGAGGCGATGGACCACACAGTGCTGCTATACAATTTGCTTTCGTCATTTTCAATTCTAAACAATGCATCACCGCATCTGCTGTGGACAGGAAAATTGGGCAACACAAAAATGTTACGAGTTTTTGTGTGCATGGTACAGTACCGACCCCACACTGCACGAGCCGGACGATTCTCACAACGCGCACAGTGGGGATTACACATGGGCATCGGAAAACATTACAACGCATGGAAGACTTTCGACGTCCACTCGAAGGAAACAGTAGCAGCACGTGACGTGATTTTCTACGAACGACTCACTCTCCAAACGTACCTGGACAACTTGGCAGCAGAACGAGGCCTCATGGGCAGCTTCCGTGGCAACCGAGCCTTTGCCTCGCCAGCAGATGAGGCTGACTGGGATGAACAAAACGTGGACGGAGCATCGGAGGAAGCCGGACCTCTTCCCTACTGAGGCATGTACAGATTCACGAAGGAAGCCGAATACATCCTGCTGATCGTGTACGTAGACGACCTGCTCTACATAGGCTCTACCGTCGACATCACCACCAGGTTTGAAGGGGAGCTACAACGTGATCTCTCGCTCACGGTCTCTTCCACCGTAACCCAGTACTTGGGACTCAACATACTCGACGGAGAGAACGCGATCTACCTCAGCGCCGCAAAATACGCCGCTTTGGATTATCGCCAGCCGCCATATCCACGCCCTTTCGCTACATCACCGGAAATCACCAGGAAAAGTCTAATATGCTTGGACATGCCGGAATACGCGACTTCCAACGGAAACTTGGATGCTTACTCTTCGCAGCTGTTACCTGCCGACCGGACCTATCGTACTCAGCGAGCCAGCTTGCTACCTATCTCAAACGGCCCGAAGCAGAGCACATGGCGGAACTCGACCGCGCGTTACACTACCTCGTCAGCACACTTACGATCGGCCGAACCTACCACAAGACCGGAACCACTACTTCAAAGCTAATTGGCTACGTGGACGCTGACCACGCAAGCAACTCTGACAACAGGCGATCGCGCACCGGCTACATCTATCGACTTGAGCCCGTCGGTCCTATCTCGTGGCAGTCGAGCAAGCAAGAAATTATTGATCTCTCCTCTGCTGAAGCCGAATAGATAACACTCTGCTCAGCCACCAAGGAAGGACTGTACCTTCGCGAACTACTGGAAGAAACAAAGCTGGCCTAGTTACCCAGCTTCTCCCTCTTCTGCGACAACCAATTTGCAATTCGCATAGCGAACAAGAGTGGGTTCGTGAACCGAACAAAGCACATTTCCCTGCGCTACTTCATCGTGAAGGACGAGATCGAGAAAGGGAGACTCGAGCTATCCTACTGCCCCACGTCTAAGATGGCAGCAGCAGATTACCTGACCAAGAAACTCGGAAAGCAGAAGTTTGAGCACTGCATGCTGCTGACTGGACAGGGCCACGTCACCAGCAACGAAGGTGATGACACTCCAGAAGCAAAGGGGAGTGTTGGAAACATCTAATTCACGCTTCTGAAGTGTCGAACACTACAACGTAAAGCAAAGCAAACTACAACGAAGTAACGGCAAGTCAACCAAAGCGGTTGACAAGGCGACAACAGCAGGAGGTTGAACCGAAGGTCAAAGGTCAGCAACTTTTGACTTGACAAAGGCAGCGCGACAGCAAGGACAAATAACAGACTCGCTATTGAGCAGTTACCCGAGTCGTCGCTGTATCGAACCGCAACAGCAGTTACAGTTAAACCTTTCATATTCCTTGTAATCATATAAAACCTTGTATCTCTTTGCTATAATCAACTCATCTTGTTCTCACATAGTAGTGCAAGGTGTCAGAAGAATGAACGAGAATAAATGAACTATGAAACAGTTGGGTACAAGTACTTACCCTAATTGGGTTGTACAACTTATGGGCTACCCCACTATAGCCTACACAAATGTAAGCACTATAACATTCTGACACACCCCCATAGGCAAAGTGGGGGAGAACAAGTGGTCACAAGACCAGTCAAGAAAAGCAAAGCAAGCTCAGGGTGGATCACAAAGTCACCACACAGTCCGAGCACAAGCAAAGGGCCACAAGACCAGTTCACATGCATAGTTATATATAGGAGAACAGACAATACAGTGATCTTACCCGAGCAAGTGCAAGCATGCAGGTATATATATAGATCACAGTACAAACAGAGTCAAGGAGTAAGCAAGTGAGGCAAAGTAGGCACAAGGCCAAACACAGTAGAGAAGCGCTGATGATCACCAGGCGGAAGTGCCTTGGTGAATATATCAGCAGTGCTGGCCCTAGTGGCCATGTACGCAAGACGAAGCTGGCCACGCTGCTGCAACTCTCGAGCAAGGAAGTATCGCAGAGCGATGTGCTTTGTTCTGTGCTCCAGTCTGTGCTCCTGACACAAGGCAATCAAGGCCTTGTTGTCGACGTATAGAACTAGAGGCGAACGAGGCTGCTCTCCCAAGTCAGTCAGCAGGTAGGTGAGCCAGCGTAGCTCCTGTGCAGCCATGGCCCCGGCGTAGATCTCAGCCTCACAACTGGAGCTGAGAACCGAAGACGAGCAGGTAGATCACCAGGAAACAGAGCCGGAACCGAGGCTGAAGGTGTAACCCTGTGACGACCGCTTCGTAGCTGAGTCGTCAACCCAAGAAGCGTCTGCGTGACCAGTGAGGACAACTGGACCCCGTCCTCCAAGCACGAGCCCCATGCCCGACGTACTGCACAAGTAACGCAGTACCTTCTTCGCAGCATCCCAGTGCACCTTTCGGTGCCTACCGGGAGCCACGTAGCGAGCCAGAAGGCTGAGAGGCTATGCGAGGTCAGGTCGTGTGCACGTCATTAGGTACATGAGGCAACCCACAAGCTCTGGGTACGGACCACTTGGCTCTACGGACTCGTCCGAAGGTGAAGCTGAGAGCGAATGGCCAGTAGACAGAGGAGTGGGCTGTGGCGAGGAGAACTAGATGCCGAAGCGCTGAAGGACCTGCTCTGAAACCATGTCAGAAGAATGAACGATAATGAATGAACTATGAAACAGTTGGGTACAAGTACTAACCCTTATTGGGTTGTACCCCTTATGGGCTACCTTACTATAGCCTACACAAATGTAAGCACTATAACATTTTGATACAAGGTGGTTCGAATTATCCACTATTACGCTTCCGCTAAATACATCATCACTTTGAGAGGTTAGTCTTGAAACGATCCTGAGGACCTTTTCAGCCCAACAGCTTTGATGCCCCTCACTTAGCCTATGGGGGTGGGTCAAATGTTATTATAGGTTCTTAGGCTACAGTGAGTAGCACTCTAGGGAGTACAACACTTTTAGGGTTGCTATTTGTATCCCTTGTTTCCCTAGTTCACACACTCCGTTGTGTTCCTACTTAGAGAATCTATTAGGCCACGCATACTGTACCTTCTCGATACTCATCACGCGGATGTGCGGCTGGCAGCTCCTTGCTTTCGAAGGGTGGGGAAGATTCCCTGCCAGCGCAGCGTTTATGCTGCCACGCAGGGTCCTCTACAGGGATAGGCAGGGGTTTCCCGCCTGTCATTGACGAGGACCCTAAGGCGCCAACCTTACGGGGTCCCCTTCGTTGCCCATTTGTGCACCCTCTTTCTTATTTTTTTTTCATTCATATTCCATTCTAGGCCGCCTGGCTTGCGAAGCCATAGCGGAATTTGTCAGAATCCCAACCACTAGACCATTGGGATAGAAGGGCTTCTTAAGTAGCGGGTCAGTGCGCCCATAACCCCCCAGGACAACGAGCCTGTAACCCTTCCCTATGATCAATTGAGGATCACCAGTGGACCTCTGACCCCCCCCCGCACTGGGATGCTCGAAGTGCACACACTGGGATTCGAACCCGAGACCTTCGCTCTGATACCATGTCAGAATCCCAACCACTAGACCATTGGGATAAAAGGGCTTGTTAAGTAGCGGGCAAGTGCGCCCATAACCTCCCAGGACAACGAGCCTGTAACCCTTCCCTATGATCAGTCGGGGATCACCAGTGGACCTCTGACAGAATTCAGCGGGACGCACTTCCTCTTCAAGAAAAAACCAGCTCGCCCGTGGCGACTTACCGACGACGGGTGGTATACACGTGAGCCAGCAGCGCCTCCAGTGCCACCTGACCCCCCTGCTCCTCCTGCTCCTCCTGCACCTCCTGCTCCTCCTGCTCCTCCTGCTCCTCCCGCTCCTCCCGCTCCTCCGAATCCGCCTGATATCGATGCCAGTGCTCACCAACGGCCCGTGCTCCAGCTGAATTTACCAGCCACTTTCGACGAGTGGCTATCTGAACCGGACACACCCAAGGCCCCCAATGTGTTCATCCAGGCTCCGCTGCCTGCACCACGGTGGGGACAGCCTGAAGCCTGCACGTGGGACGAGTCGGCTGTGGGCGCCGACGATGACGTGGCCGCCGATAAACAAAACAACGGCGACGGCGACGGTGTCGGCGACGGTGAAGCGGGCGCCGAGGAGGACGTGTTCCTAGATCGTGGTGCAACTACCGAGGACGACGACGGTGTGGAGTCATGGTGGCGCGACGCACCACATGAGAAGATGCCGATACCGACGTATCTGCCGATGAACAAAAAACGACCCCACCCCTCCTCCCAGAACCGAGATGCCCGCCCCCCCTCTCCCAGGCACAAGCCGTCTCAACATAAACGACAGTCCTACACCTCCTAGGAGAAACTCAGGTGGCTCGTGCGGCTGGAGCTGGCGGCATCGATAAGCGAGGTCGCGCGGGAGTCCGGCATACACCGCAAATGCCTGACGGAGTGGAAAACCCAAACGGAGGTCTTCTTGGTACAGTCTTCACATGCCGCAAGGTGTCGACTTCATGGGCGCGGGAGGTCTTCTTGGTACAGTCCCATGGAGTTAAAGGTGTACGCTCAACTCCTTGACTGGCGACGCCGCAGTGTCGCAGTTTCAGACGGCCAGCTCCAAGATTGGTCACGCGAAATGACCAAGGTGCTGTTCCCGGAAGTCAAGTGGAAAGGGAGTCAACGGTGGTCGGAGCGGTTCCGCAAGCGGTGGAACCTCAGCGTGTGCATGAAAACTAAGGTGGCGCAGAAAACACACAAGCGTAAGTGCCTCGTCTCCCGCTTACATCGAGCGAATTCGCATGGTTTAAGAGTTGTTGCTCTCGTGTGAATATCTCTATCTTGCAGTACTCATCCTTCTTCCTATCTGTCCTTCCCTCCCCGTACGCAGACGTGGCGACGCAGTGCAAAGAATTTTGGCAGTTCCTCCGTGACGCACGCAACGAGTACGCGATCGACAATCGATACATAATCAACGCCGACCAGACGCCTCTTTGGTTGGAGATGCCGGCCACTACCACCGTGGAGCAGACGGGCGTGAAGTCGGTGCCCATCCGCAGTGGTGGTTATTAGAAAGAAAGAGTCACCGTGATGCTGGCGTGCACGGCAACGGGCGATAAGTTGAAGCCGTGGGTGTTTTTCAAGCGCAAGATACAGCCAAAGGGTGACTTCCCGAACGGTAAGCACATTTTCTTGTGCATGTTTTGGACGTTCAAAACAAAAAAAGGATTAACCACCGCTTGCTTGTGCGCAGATGACGTGGTCGGCTGCTAAGCGAACAGGTGGATGGAGGCCACGGGCATCATCCAGTGGCTCGATGAGGGCGTGGTGCCGTTCCTGGAACCAAAATTCGGGGTGCAGAGTCGGAGCGCCATGCTAGTACTCGACTCCTACCGTGGTCACCTTACCAAGGAAGTCAAGGCGAGATTCGCGGCGCTCAACATCGTGCCGGCGGTCATCCTGGCGGGATGCACAATACATGTGCAGCCGTTCGATGTGTCGGTGAACAAGAGCTTCAAAGCGAGTGTTCGCCAGCAGTACCAGTCCTGGTTTGAGGCGGACGGCATGAACATTCTGACACCTGCAGGTGAGCGACGTCATGTCCTCCCGTTTCCCCTTCGTGTGCTTGTCTGCCTGCTTGTGGATTAATGTGTTCCCCACTCCCTTTCATGTGGTGCAGGGAACATCAAGAAACCACCCCCGGCGATGGTGCTCAAGTGGATTTCACGGGCGTGGAAGGCCGTGCTCGCCGACCTGATTAAGAAAGCCTTCCTCACGTGCGGCATCAGCAATGCCATTGACAGGAGCGAAGACCATCTGGTGATGGCGCACTAGAGAAGCCAGCTGAGGCACGAGGTGTCAGAGGTCCACTGGTGATTCCCGATTGATCCTAGGGAAGGGTTACAGGCTCGTTGTCCTGGGGGGTTATGGGCGCACTGACCCGCTACTTAACAAGCCCTTTTTTTCCCAATGGGATTCTGAGACGAGGTAGAGGTAAACTACGACATCCAAGCAGACGGGTTCTAGGGCAACAACGTCACGGAGCCTGAATCGGACGTGGAGGAAGAGCAGGCCTAAGACTAGACTACGCAAGATGATGGTGTTTAGGCTAGGACAACAGTCACCATATTGTATTTGAATCTTTTAGCTAGTGCAAAATTACAACTAATGAAGGCTAGCCTTGCTTTAGCTCTAACAATAATGACAAATATTCAACAAGTATTGTTTTTTTTTTAGCTGCAAGGGTGCGCTTATAATAAGTAACGATTTTCAAAGTTACGAATGAGAATGAATGAACTATGAAACAGTTGGGTACAAGTACTAACCCTAATTGGGTTGTACCCCTTATGGGCTACCCCATTGTAGCCTACACAAATGTAAAAGCTATAATGTTCTGATACACCCCCATAGGCAAAGTGGGGGAGAAAAAGTGGTCACAAGACCAGTCAAGAAAGCAAAGCAAGCTCAGGGTGGATCACAAAGTCACCACACAGTCCGAGCTCAAGAAAAGGGCCACAAGCCCAGTTCACATGCAGAGTGACATAAAGAGAACAAACAATACAGTGATCATATCCTAGCAAGTGCAAGCATGCAGGTATATATATAGATCACAGTACAAGCAGAGTCAAGCAGTAAGTAAGTGAGGCAAAGTAGGCACAAGGCCTAACACAGTAGAGAAGCACTGATGATCACCAGGCGGAAGTGCTTTGGTGAATATATCAGCAGTGTTGGCCCTAGTGGCCACGTACGCAAGACGAAGCTGGCCACGCTGCTGCAAATCTCGAGCAATGAAGTATCGCAGAGCGATGTGCTTCGTTCTGTGCTCCAGTCTGTGCTCCTGATACAAGGCAATCATGGCCTTGTTGTCTACGTACAGAACTGGAGGCGAATGAGGCTGCTCTCCCAAGTCAGTCAGCAGGTAGGTGAGCCAGCGTAGCTCTTGTGCAGCCATGGCCCCGGCGTAGATCTCAGCCTTACAACTGGAACTGAGAACCGAAGACGAGCGGGTAGAACGCCACGAAACCGAGCCGGAACCGAGGCTGAAGGTGTAACCCTGTGACGACTGCTGCGTAGCTGAGTCGTCAACCCAGGAAGCGTCTGCGTGACCGGTGAGGACAACTAGACCCCGTCCTCCAAGCACAAGCCCCATGCCTGACGTACTGCACAAGTAGCGCAGTACCCTCTTTGCAGCATCCCAGTAAACCTTTCGGTGCCTACCGGGAGCCACGTAGTGAGCCAGAAGGCTGAGAGGGTACGCGAGGTCAGGTCGTGTGCACGTCATCAGGTACATGAGGCAACCCACAAGCTCTGGGTACGGACCACTCGGCTCTATGGACTCGTTCGAAGGTGGAGCTGAGAGCGAGTGGCCGGTAGACAGAGGAGTGGGCTGTGGCGAGGAGAACTGGAAGCCGAAGCACTGAAGGACCTGGTGCACCATGTGTGACCGAGTCAGGGTGATGGTGCACCGTGCTCTGTCCCGGGTGATCTGCAAGCCAAGATAGCTGCGCAGTTCACCCAGGTCAGTGTAGGTGTGTCTCTTCTGCAGCTCTGACTTCACAAGGGTCAGTGCCTCAGTGTCAGCAGTGGCAAAGACGAGGTCGTAGACGTACACGAGGACGAAGAATGGCGGCAGCGAAGTGTCGGTGCGTAGGAACAGCGACGGGTCAGAAGTAGCAGGAGCAAACCCAAGAGCCGCAAGTATAGTCCTCAGTGTGTCGTGCCACTCGCGAGGCGCCTGGCGGAGACCGTAGACTGGCCGCCGGAGGCTCCATTGAGTACCTGCAGGAAACGACTCAATGAAGCCAGGTGGGCGGCGCAGCCAGATCTCCTCGTGTAGGCTGCCCTGCAGGAAAGCTGTGCTGAAGTCCAGAGAGTGCAACTCGTAGTCACGCTGAGCAGCGACGTGCAGCAACACCCGAAGAGTAGTCATCTTCGGGGTGGGGGAGAAGGTCTGGAAGTAGTCAACCCCCTGTCGCTGACTGAAGCCTCGAGCAACGTAACGCGCCTTGAAGGCAGGCGGAGAACCCGACGGCCGCTTCACCCTGAAAATCCACATGCCATCGACAATGTTCGCCCCAGGTGGGGGATCCTCCTCAACGTAGGTGCATGTGGACTTCCAGGATGTCATCTCGGCATCCATGGCTGCCTGCCACTGAGAGGAGTAAGGACCCGTAATCGCCTCTGCGTAAGAGCGCAGGGTCGGGATGTCTGGTGCATCCGGGTCTCCCTCAGGGGCAAGCAGCATGGAAGATAAACGAGGTACAGCATCTGCAAGACACTCAAAGTCCTCCTGCCTGTCCTCAAGGACGTCCGTGCCAAGAGCACACTCACCCCCGACGGATGGAGGACATCCAGACTCAGACTCAGCAACAAGAGCAGTGGCGTAGTCCAGACGACAGGCAGCAGCAAAGCCAAGCAGCTCAGCAACAAGGGCAGACGCAGCAGCAGACTCAACGGAAGGGTCAGTGACAACAGTGGCAAGGAGACGAGCGACAGTGGCACTGGCAGCACAAGCGCGGTCAGACTCAGGGTCAAGGACCTCAGGAAGAGAGGACTCAGGAGGAGGCGGCAGAGAAACACGCAGTGGAACAGAGGAAGGACGGAGTGCCATAGCGTGCGTGTCGGGGACAGGAGGAGGACGCGAACGAGGAACGCGACGAGCAGTGCGAACAAGCGAGGCAGGACGAGACGCAGGCTCACGACGCTGTGTAAGACCGCCGGACTACTTAGTGTAAGGAGAGGGAGCAGGCAGTGGAGAGGTTGGCTGCAACGGCAGCTGCGATTGGTCAGGCGGTGGACGCAGGGGGGGAGGAGTAAGGCTAGTAGAAGACGGGACACCAAGAACCTCCTGAAGTAGGGGAACGAAGTACGGTCGCGGCCGCACAGTGTCTCCAACACATCCAGCTCTAGGGTCAACAGCTCCAGCTCCCGTAGCTCCAGCACCTCCAGCTCCAGCACCTCCAGGCTTCGTAGGGTCTCCAGCTCCAGCGCCCTCAACGCCACCAGTCCCGGCAGCTCAAGTACCCCTGGTACGAGCACCTCCAGGACCAGTAGCCGCAGTACCTCCAGTACCACCAGCTCTAACAGTAACTCCAGCGCCTCCAACTCTAGCGTCTCCAGCGCCTCCAGCGCCTCCACTCCGAAGGCTTGTGCGCCGAACAAACCACACACGCAGCTGCTGCGGAGACAGTCGCGCCGAAGCACCAGCAGGACCTCCAGACAAAGCAGCACCTCGAGGCTCAGCAACCCCAGACTCCGCACCCTCCGACTCAGCACCCCCAGGCTCAGCACCCTTAGGCTCCACACCCACAGGCTCAGCACCCCCAGGCTCCCCACCCCCAGGCTAAGCACCCCCAGATCCAGCACCCTCAGACTCCGCACCCCCCGGCTCCACACCCCGAGACGCAGCACCCCCAGACGCAGCACCCCGAGCAGCACCTGAGCAGACAGCTACTTGAACAGGCGCAGGACCAGGGAGAGGGTCTACCGGAGACACACCTGAGGGAGCAGGACCCTGGGGCGAGATGGGGTCTACCGGAGGGGGACCAGGAGCAAGGAAGAGCGGCGGGGGCGGGGGAGGGGCAAAGCGGTAGGGGAAGAGATGGTAAAAGGGAACCGACTCGTCAAATGTGACGTCTTGAGAAGGGAAGACATGGCGCGAGGTTGGGTGGTAAAACTGCCAGCCAGGCGCGTCAGGGACAAAGCCAAGGGAGACGCAGGGGATAGCACGTGGGGAGAGCTTGTCCGCGGACGTATCGCGAACAAAGGCACGAGATCCCCAGATCCGGAACACCGACGCATCGCCAACCTCCCCCGTCCAACGCAGTGTGGGTGAGGTCTCCGGCAAGGAGACACGGGGCCAGAGGTTGAGCTGATGCGCAGCGTACCGGACCGCAAACGGCCACAGAAAATGGGGAGCAGCCGCATGGATCATAGAGGTACGAGTGACCTCCATGACTAAGCCAATGCGGCGCTCAGCAATCCCATTTCGCTGATGGGAGTCCGGAAGCATGAACGACTGGAGAATGCCCTCCCCATGACGAAAGTCCCGCAAGAAGTTGGAGGATAACTCACCACCTCTGACAGAGTGCAGACGCAGGACAGGAAGGTCCTGGCCGAAACGCTCGCGGAGCTGGAGACGGGCTGTGCGGATCCAAGGGATCAAGACATCAACGACCTGACCCTTGCTGCGTAAGGGGAAGACCGTGGTGTACCGCGTGTAGTCGTCAACTACCTGCAGAAAGTAGCGCTCGCGGCTCTGTCCACTGACGCGGGCTGGGCCCCACACGTCCATGTGGAGAGTCTGCAAGGGAGCAGTCTTCGGGGGAAACGAGGAGGAGTGAGGAGCGGCGCGCTGCCGCCCCTCGACGCAAGGAAGGCAGGGCGGGGCAGGCGAGGGCGGGAGGGGAGGAAGGGACCTGGGAAGACCAGAGACAAGAAGACGAGAGTGCATGCCACGAAGGCGTGGCAGGGAGGGGTGACCTAGGCGGTGGTGACACAGAAGAGTCTGGTGCGACAGGAGGCGACACGAGCAATAGGCAACTACGTGACCTGACGGGGACACCTGAGCAGACGCAGCTACCTGAGGAGACTCGGTAGCGAGTGTGTACAGACTCGACCCTGGCCGACGAGTGAACGTGGCCAGGTGACGCCCCGTCCATGTGCACGTGCAGATCGACACACGCTGACCCCCAGGAGTGGTGGTAGTGACCATCGCATCCTGGAGGGCAGCGGTACTCACCAAGTTCGTAGAGAACGAGGGGAGGTGAAGACCTGACAGTGAGCCGGTCGGAACCGCCGGACACGGGAGGACAGTGGAGGAACGGGCCACGACCGGGCCCCCGGAGGGGTCAGCCAGTCGGACCGGGACAGGTGTAGAGAGAGGAGTGAGAGTTGTGCTGTCACGAAAGAAACAAGCAGAGGCGCCGGAGTCCAGCGTGAAGGTGTGCAAGGCCTGAGCAGGCGCAGTACCAGGGAGAGTACCAGACTCACTAGCACCTAGAGCAGCAGCAGCTATACCTGGGTCAGGCGGCACACACCGGTAACAGTCACCCTCAGCACTAACAGACAAAGCATACATAGCAGAAAGAATAGCATCAAAGTCTAGGTCAAAGATAGCAATCCTAGACCTAAGCAAATCTGCCCAGCGAGGGAGCTCGACGTCGTCACCAAACTCTGCACGCCAAGTGTCGTCGAGGCGGGAGAAGCAGCGGTGCTGAGTGTGGAGCCGCCCGCAAGTCTGACCAGCATGGTCACCCGTGCGAATGACATACAAGCAACTTCCCCCAGACGCCCCACGCAAAAACCACTCACGAAGCTGCTGGGGCGACTGGGTCTCACTCCAACGCTGCTGTTGCTGCCTCTGGCCTCCTCCAGAACCAACACGCCGAGCGCCAGTCCCACCGCCATCAGTCCCACTGCCGCCACCGCCGCCACTCCCACCGCTGCCTCCACCGCCGCCACCAGAGCCCCCAATCCCTCCACCAGTCCCACCGCCGCCACCACCTCCACTGCTGGCCCCACCACTGCTCCTGCTGCCACCTCCACCACCACCACTGCCACCTCCACCACCCTTGCTACCCTTGCCCTTGCTGCTGTGGCGCTTCGCACTAGCAGAAGCAGCCCCGACGTCCTCAGCAACACAGACGTCTGCAGCAGCAGCAGCAGCAGAGGCGTAGGAGGGGGCAAGGGGGGAGGGGGAGCGCCCCTCAAAGAAGGGCGGGCGCGGAGTGCCACGAACAGCACCTACAGCAGCTGCACTAGTCTCTGCTGCGAGGAGATGCTGCTCGAGGAGGTCAACAGTGAGGGAGGTGGGGTCAAGAGAGAGAAAGTGGTCTCTGACAAAGCGAAGAGAGTCAGGGAGGCGAGTGACTATGAAGTAGAGGGTGATGAACATCGGGGGCTGGTTCCTGTCAAGGAACTTAGCAGGGATGGTAGCGCGGTAGCGAGCGTCGCTAGTGCGCAGGTGGGAAACCAGGTCCTCGACTGTGGCAATAGCTGACAGCTCGGGGAATAGGTAGGGCAGTAGCAGTCGGCCTAGAGCAGCAGTGGCAGGCGAGGAGTAGCGAGCTACGACTGCGGCGTACAGTGCCTGTGCTGTCCTGTGCTGTCCGAAGTGAGCGCATTCAGTTAACGGCAGGTGGTTGCGAATGGCTAAGCGGGCAGCAGCGTCGCGAGTAAGCCACTGTGAGCGAGTCGCACTGTCAGCTGTGGCGGGAGGGGCAGTAGCAGCGCCTGACGCTAGGTCAAACAGCGAAACACTGTCCTTAGAATCGCTCAGTAGGTACAGCTGCAGATCATCAAGCCACGTGTCAAACTGAAGCGGTCTGTCCTCATGATCAAACGCTAGAACTCGAAGCGAAGCCATCGGGGCACAGTACGTAGGAGCAACAGTGGCAGCAGTAGCAGTAGCAGTAGCAGTAGCAGTAGCAGTAGCAGTAGCAGTAGCAGTAGCAGCAGCAGCAGTAGTAAGAGCGGCTGCTGGGGCCGGGGGGGCTGGGGTCAAGGGGCCCGAGGGGCTGGGGCCTAGGGGCCAAGGGGCCTAGGGGCAGAGGGGCCGAGGGGCCAAACACGAAGGGGGGGGGCGAGGGGCCGAGGATAGGGGCCGAGGGGCCTGGGGTCTAGGGGCCGAGGGGCCAAACACGAAAGAGCAGCAGCAGGGGCCGAGGGGCCGAGGGGCCTAGGGGCCGAGGTGCCGGGGGCCTAGGGGCCAGGGGGGGGGGGGGGGCGAGGGGCCGAGGGGCCGAGGGCCTAGGGGGACGGGGCCACGGGGCCAGGAGCGAAGGGGCCGAGGAGCCGAGGGGCCGGGGGCCTAGGCCGACTGGGCCGAGGGGCCAGAGGGCCTAGGGCCTAGGAGGAGTCGGGCCGAGGGGCCAAGGGGCCGAGGGGCCAAGGGGCCAAGGGGCCGAGGTGCCGGGGGGGCAAGGGGCCGAGATGCCGGGAGCCTAGAGGCGACTGGGCCGCGGGGCCAGGAGAGACGGGGTCGAGGGGCCGGGGGCCTAGAGGCGACGGGGCCGCGGGGCCAGTGGCTAAGGGGCCAAGGGGCGAGAGCCGAGGGGCCACGGGGCGAAGTGTCGCGAGGGGCCAGAAAAAGGGGCCGCGGGGCCAGGGGCTAAGGGGTCGAGGGGCCACGGGGCGAGATGTCGCGAGGGGCCGCGGGGCCGAGGCCTAGGCGAGGGGCGACGGGCCGCAACGGGCAACGGGCCTAGGGCGAAGGGGCCGAGGGGCCAGGGGCCTAGGGGCGACGGGGCCGCGGGGCGAAGTGTCGCAAGGGGGCGCGGGGCCGGGGCCTAGGCGAGGGGCGACGGGCGACGGGCCTAGGCGAGGGGCGTCGGGCCTAGGGCGAAGTGGCTGAGGGGCCACAAGCCTAGGGGCGACGGGGCCGCGGGGCGAAGTGTCGCGAGGGGCCGCGGGGCCGGGGCCTAGGCGAGGGGCGACGGGCGACGGGCCGCGACTGGCGACGGGCCTAGGGCGAAGGGGGGGCCGTGGGGCCAGGGGTCTAGGCGAGGGGTCGGGGCGACGGGTCACAGCGGGCGACCGGGGGGGGGGGGGGGTGTCGCTACGGGCGACGGGCGACGGGGGGGCCGTGACGGGCCTAGGGCGACGGGGCTCGCTACGGGCCTAGGGCAACGGGAGGCCGGGCTAGGGGCGACGAGCGACAGGGGCCGGGCTAGGGGCGACGCCAAGGGGCAACAGGCCTAGGGGCGGGCTAGCAGGGCAGCAGGTGGTGGGCCCAAGAAAACGGTCCTAGGAAGGGACCTGCTCTGAAACCATGTCAAAGTTACGAATGAGAATGAATGGACTTTGAAACAGTTGGGTACAAGTACTAACCCTAATTGGGTTGTACCCCTTATGGGCTACCCCACTATAGCCTACACAAATGTAAAAGCTATGATGTTCTGACAACGATTTTACAAGGGGTGCGCTTCTAATGGAGGATCGGCCATAAGCGCATTGCTCCATGTATAAGCGCATGCGCTTTTAATAGGCATGCGGTTATATCCGGGGCGATACGATACAAGCATACGGTACCGTAAGCCCCCGGATATAAGCGCATGCCTCGGATAAGCGCCGGCGCTTATAAAAGGATGACGGCGCTTACTGTATATCCGGTCCTTGATTATAAGCCCACGCCTGAAGGCTTACGGATTATAAGCGCCACCCTCTGTTTGTTTTTGCTATGATTGTACTGAGATCGTTGTAACAAAACTCACATTTTCCATTCCCACATTATTGAATTTCGATGCACTTCACCTCGCTCGGCTCATTGTCTGCGCGTCCAGTCAGAATGAGCTGTCGGCAGCGTAAGCTGGCTCATTCTGACTATGTGTGTTGGCAGGGAATCATTCCCTGCCAACTGGCGTGAGATTCTCAATTCCAGCCCTGTATAGTTTCGACTCGATTCAAATTACAAAAACGTGATCTACAATTTGGTGTAAGAAATACGCATTTCATAAATGTCATTATATAAGCGCCGGCGCTTAAAAAAATCCTCGATTATAAGCGCACCCCCTAAAAAACAGTGTTTTTTTACACCCCCAGGGACGCTTCTATCCGGGGGCTGACGGTACAGCGCCTCTTCAGCAGCCTCTTGCCATCACATAGCCTTGTTGTTCAGCTGGGCCTGCATATATCATCTTCATGCCTTCTCAAACAAAACAATTCCATTTCACAGAAATTTGTTATTTTGGGCAAACGGATTCTTAACAGGCATATGCCTACTTGTTCTGCTGGGCCTGCATCTGCTCGGGAGTCCATGCCTTCTTTATGCTCAGTGCATGGATGTGTGGCAGCTCGTCGCTGAGAGCACTGTTCACCATGCGATGCCGCTCCAGCAGCCTCTTGCCCTCAAACAGCGGCGACACCACCGCCACGTCAAATGCCGTGCCACAGTGCCCTGCTGACGTGTCAATTACCACCTGCCAGGTCCCACGGAGAGGCCGACAAGGGGGGGCCGGGGGAAAGGGGGGAGGGGGGAAGAGGGGGGAGGCGGGGAGAGGGGGGAGGAGGGAAGTGGGGAGAAAGGGGAGATCGGCATAGGGAGCTGATGTGTGCCCATGGAGGGTCGTGTATGGATGTGTACATGGGTGCATGCAGGGATGGGAGACGTTTGGGGTCCATCCAAAAGCCATGCACGGAGGGGAGGGGTGGTGACGAGACGATCTGTGGACGGGAACCCAAAGAGAAGAAGTGGAGTGTTTTACACTGTAGATCACCCTCCCACCACAACACAGCACCACTGCACCATATCATCCATTATCACAAACGCTACCGTTCCCCAAAAGCCAGAGTCGCCTCCTACCCTCCTCTCAACGAGGCCCATGGCTCCTCCCCTGAGCTCCTCTGTCACTCCGCCCCACAGGACCTGGCACCGCTCGCTCAATGACACTTGCACAACCCCCCCCCTCCCACTATCACCCTGCCCCCACCTCTCACCCATTCATCGCCCTACCACCCCCTCCCACCCTGGGCCAACCCCAATCATACTACCACCCAACCATCACATCAACACACCATCTCCGTGTTTCACCACGCATGGGTCTCACCACCACTCCACCTCTCACCACCGCACACCACCCCCGCGTCTCACCAGCTCCTGCGGCTGCAGCGCGGCTCTGAGCCGCGCCTCCACGCGCCCCTGCATGTCGTCCATCGCCGCGCCTCCCCTCTCCCCTCTCCGCTCCTGCACCTCGCCTCCCCGCGCGCACGCCTTGCCTCCCCTCTTCCGCTCTGCACACTCTCTAAAAGGGCAGGGGCCGTGCGCAGGGATTTGCTGATGGTCACTCCGCCTGCTCCTTGCGGTCCGCGCGCCTCAATGCCCTCGGCGGGCCCTCAACGCGCAAGACCGAGTGCAGCTGTTGCCACGCGCTGCCACGTGGAAGGCACGCAGGTAGGACGGGTTAGGGTTAGGGTTAGGATTGGCGCAATAGAGTCGCGAGGAGGAACTGCTGCTGGGGTCTCAGTCGCTCTGACGTGGGGCGACAGGGAGAACGAAACAATGGGGAAGGGAAGATGAGTGTTTTTTAGACGCCTCAAAATCACCCTTCTTTCACGCGGCGAGGAGGCACTGCTGCTGGAGTCTCAGTCGCTCTGACGTGGGGCGACGGGAGGGACGAAACAATGGGGAATGAAAGATGAGCGGAGAGAGAAGGAAGCAGGAGATAGTGGGGAGATGGACGCTGAGCCGACAGAGGGGTGGGAGAGGATGAGCGGAGCGCTTATACAGAATGAACCAACTCGACGGCTAAAGAACAAACGAGACCGACGAGACATGGAGCCATCACCGTGAGCAATGGTCCATTCCCAGTGGGATGCTCTATGAAGCCGTTTACTTCAGGGATGGACTAAAGGAACGTACCAAGACTCGTGCGTGCTCTAATCCGTCACCACGTATGACTGCTGGAACCCTTCAGAAATTACCTCAGACTACCTCAGACTACCTCAGAATAACTCAGATTACCTCAGGAACAGATTATAGGCTGGAGAGCTTGATAGGCAAACTTTCTTGACAATAAGCATTCTCTTCTCTAGGCTGGAATTTGGCCAGCTTTCTTGACGAGTGTTGCCACGCGCGCCGTAGGGGGGGCTTCTCTGTACTTGTCCGGAGTTTCATTCCTTACAAAGTTTGAGATGTGATATATTGGTTAATATCACAAAACAAGATAACAGTAATTATTATCAAGCTGTACATTCATGAGATAAGTCATAGCATCAGTTTTGAAGGTGGGGGTTGGCACTAGAGTGGGAGTGGAGATATTGACACACGCCTTTCGCTCGGCTCTGACTACTCACCCAGACTGGTGCGCGCTGCAGATCGATGTTGCGAATGCATTCAACTCCTTCCACCGACGTGCCATGTTTGAGGGGCTGCGGGAGTCCCCCTTTTCAGGTCTCATCCCATTCTTGCATATCTTTTATGGGACACCTAGTGACCTCTACCTTCAGGCAGGCCCGTTTGTAGAGACTCTCGCCTCAACACGAGGGTCCCGGCAGGGGGACCCACTTGGGCCTTTCCTCTTCGCATTCACGCAGCAGCTGGTCCTGGAGCCGGTCACTAAGGAGTTCGCCGACTTGCTTTTCTTGAGCTATGCGGATGATACCTACATTTTGGGGCTGGCGGCTAGAGTTTTGGGGGCGTTTGGCGCGTTACGAGAGCGGCTGGGGGGGGTCGGGCTGGAGGTGCAGGCTCACAAGTGTCGATTTTGGGTACGTGATGCCTCCGATGCGGTACAGGAGTTGCCTTTGGATATGCAGCGGGCGGAGGAAGGGCTCACTGTGGTAGGGGTCCCCATTGGAGAGGAGAACTGGGAGGTGGCTCGTCTGCGGAGCGGCTTCGTCAATTGCAGGTGCCTTGCCATGGCTCCCTCTGCTCGACCACCCGCAGATGGCGTCACACCTCCTGGCTATTGCTGTTTCAGCACGGCATGTGCCACCGCGATCAGTGGTCGAGGCCTTTCGTGACTGGGATAGTAGTCTGGAAGACTGTTTTGAACAACTCTTCCCGTCTGGCACCTGGGAGTACGACCCTGGCCGGTCTAGGTTGGCCCGCCTGCAATTGCACTTCCCTGTTCGCCTTGGTGGCTTCGGAATTCGGGCAACGACTTCCTTGAGTCCGCTGTCTTACGCTTGTGGGTGGGCACAGGCAGCGCGTGACATTGCACAGTTGGGGGTAGCCGGCGAGGAGGCGATGTTTGCGAACTATCTCGGGACCGAAGGGGGGGGGATTTTCTTGACCCGTGGTTCTCCAAGAGCCTCGTCCAGCTGCCTAAGGCTGTGCGCCAGGAGATGCCGAGCTAGCCCAGCTGAGTTGCTGCCACCCCCCCCCCCCCCCCCCCCCCCCGTTCGTCTCTTCCAGGCTCGGCTGCGGCAGTTGGCTATGGAGGAGCTCCAGTCTGCGCACCGTTTGGCTCGTGGCGACGCGACCTATCCCGTTTCACTTCCCTTCATGGCCCAGGGGCTGGTGCATGGGTCTCGGCGGTTCCAGCTCATGCGGATTTCACCTTCACAGCGACTGAGTGGGGCATTGTGTGAGAACCACTCCCTCGGCTCCCACACACCCACCCCCCTCAGCGGCAGCTGCAGCAGTGGGAGACGAAGGTGGAGGAGGAGGAGGGGACGGTTCACACACCCGCCACCCCCATACCCGCCACCCCGCAGTTGCACCCACACCCGCCACTGCTGCACCCGTAGCAGGGGGAGGTAGGAGAAGGGAGGGGGGAGGGGGGGGGTGGGCCGGGGGGGGGGGGGGGCTGTGCATGGCGCGTGCAGAGGGCAGCAGGGCGCACGGGGCGAACAGGGCAGCAGGGCGCACAGGGCTGCAGGGCAGCAGGGCGCACAGGGCTGCAGGGCAGCAGGGCGCGCGGGGCGCGCAGGGCTGCAGTGCGCACAGGGCTGCAGGGCAGCAGGGCGCACAGGGCTGCAGGGCAGCAGGGCGCGCGGGGCGTGCAGGGCTGCAGTGCGCGCAGGGCGCGCAGGGCAGCAGGACAGCAGGGCGCGCAGGGCGCGCAGGGCTGCAGGGCGCACGGGGCGCAGCAGGGCTGCAGGGCACGCGCAGGGCAGCAGCAAGGGCTGTAGCGGCAGCAGCAGGGCAGCAGGGTGCACAGGGCTGCAGGGCAGCAGGGCGCACAGGGCTGCTGGGCAGCAGGGCGCGCGGGGCGCAGCATGGCTGCAGGGCGCGCGGGGCGCGCAGGGCAGCAGCAAGGGCTGTAGCGGCAACAGCAAGGGCTGTAGCGGCAGCAGCAGGGCAGCAGGGCGCACAGGGCTGCAGGGCAGCAGGGCGCACAGAGCTGCAGGGCAGCAGGGCGCGCGGGGCGCGCAGGGCTGCAGTGCGCGCAGGGCGCGCAGGGCAGCAGGACAGCAGGGCGCGCAGGGCGCGCAGGGCTGCAGGGCGCGCGGGGCGCACAGGGCAGCAGGGCAGCAGGGCGCGCGGGGCGCAGCAGGGCTGCAGGGCACGCGGGGCGTGCAGGGCAGCAGCAAGGGCTGTAGCGGCAACAGCAAGGGCTGTAGCGGCAGCAGCAGGGCAGCAGGGCGCGCGGGGCGCGCAGGGCTGCAGTGCGCGCAGGGCGCGCAGGGCAGCAGGACAGCAGGGCGCGCAGGGCGCGCAGGGCTGCAGGGCGCGCGGGGCGCACAGGGCAGCAGGGCAGCAGGGCGCGCGGGGCGCAGCAGGGCTGCAGGGCGCGCGGGGCGCGCAGGGCAGCAGCAAGGGCTGTAGCGGAAACAGCAAGGGCTGTAGCGGCAGCAGCAGGGCAGCAGGGCGCACAGGGCAGCAGGGCGCACAGGGCTGCAGATCCCCTCCCCCCCACCGCTGCACCCGCAGCAGGGGGATGGAGGAGAAGTGGGGGGGGGCGGGGGGGGGGGGGCTGGGGGGGGGGGGGGGGGGGGGGCTGATGCTGCAACTCCCCTCCCCCCACTGCAGCTGCAGATCCCCTCCCCCCACTGCAGCTGCAGATCCCCTCCCCCCCATTGCTGCACCCGCAGCAGGGGTGGAGGAGAAAGGGGGTGGGCGGGGGCGGGGGGGGCTGGTGCTGCAGATCCCCTCCTGCCTCCCTCTGAACCTCCAAGCTCCCCCCCCCTCCCAACACAGGGTGCGGCAGGGAGAGAGAGAGGAGAAAAGGGTGGGGGGGGGGGGGGGGGGGGGGCGGTGCAGGAGCCGCTCGGGCGACAGCAGGACGCGCCACACCCGCCACCCCCATACCCTCCCCCCCACTGCTGCACCCGCAGCAGAGAGATGGAGGAGAAGGGGGGGGGGTGGGGGGGGGGGGGGGGGGGGGGGGGGGGGGCTGGTGCTGCAGGTCCCCTCCCCCCACTTGCCGTAATCCGCAGCAGGGGGAGATAGGAGAAGGGGGGGGGGGGGGGGCTGGTGCTGCAGATCCCCTCCCCCCCCACTGCTGCACCCGCAGCAGGGGGGAGGTAGGAGAAGGGGCGGTGCAGGAGCCGCTCGGGCGACAGCAGGTTGGCCACACCCGCCACCCCCATACCCTCCCCCACTGCTGCACCCGCAGCAGAGAGACGGAGGAGAAAGGGGGGGGGGGGGGGGGCTGGAGCTGCAGATCCCCTCCCCCCCACCGCCACACCCGCAGCAGGGGGATGGCAGATCCCCTCCCCCCCACCGCTGCACCCGCAGCAGGGGGAGGTAGGAGAAGGATGAGGGGGGGGGGGGGGTCGGTGCTGCAGATCCCCTCCCCCCCTCTGCTGCACCCGCAGCAGGGGGAGGTAGGAGAAGGGTGGGGGACCTGGTGCTGCAGATCCCCTCCTGCCCCCCCTGAACCTCCAAGCTTCCCCTCCTTCTCCCCGCCATCCCCATGGAGGGGGGGGAGGGGGGGGAGGGGGGCGGGGGCGGAGCTGCGCGTGCGACTGTAGGGCACGCGGGCGGGAGGAACCCCCTCTTGCCACCCCCTCACCCACCACGTTGCAACAGGGCACCGGGGCCGCGGTTAGGGGCGGCAGGTCGCGAGGGGGCATGGCTAGGGGCGACGGGGCCATGGCTAGGAACGGGGCCGGGCGCTGGGTAGGTACGGGGCCGGGTGCTGGGCAGGTACGGGGCCTGGCGTTGGTCAGGTACGGGGCCGGGCGCTGGGCAGGTATGGGGCCGGGCGCTAGGCAGGTACGGGGCCGGGCACTGGGCAGGAACGGGGCCGGGCGCCGGGCAGGTATGGGGCCGGGCGCTGGGCAGGTACGGGGCCGGGCTCTGGGCAGGTACGGGGCCGGGCGTTGGGCAGGTACGGGGCCGGGCGCTGGGCAGGTACGGGGCCGGGCGCTGGGCAGGTACAGGGCGGGGCGCTGGGCAGGTACGGGGCCGGGCGCTTGCAGGTACAGGGCCGGGCCTGGGGCAGGTTCGGGGCCGGGCGCTGGGCAGGTACGGGGCCGGGCGCTGGGCAGGTACGGGGCCGGGCGCTGGCAGGTACAGGGCCGGGCGCTGGGCAGGTTCGGGGCCGCGCGCTGGGCAGGTACGGGGCTGGGCGCTGGGCGTGGAACGGGGCCGGGCGCGGGCTAGGTACTGGGCCGGGCGCGGGGCTAGGTACGGGGCCGGGGGTTGGGCAGGTACTGGGCCGGGCGCTGGGCAGGTACGGGGCCGGGCGCTGGGCAGATACGGGGCCGGGCGCTGGGCAGGTACGGGGCCGGGCGCTGGGCAGGAACGGGGGCCGGGCGCTGGGCAGGTATGGGGCCGGGTGCTGGGCAGGTACGGGGCCGCGCGCTGGGCAGGTACGGGGCCGGGGTGCGGGCTAAGTACGGGGCCGGGCGCGGGCGTTATACGGGCCGGGCGCGGGCTAGGTATGGGGCCAGGCGCTGGCGACAGACGGGGCCGGGCGCTGGCTAGGGTCGGGGCCGTGCGCTGGGCTAGGTATGGGCCGGGCGCGGGGCTAGGTACGAGCCGAGCGCGGGCAAGAGACGGGGCCGGGCGCGGGCAGGGTACGGGCCGGTCGCGAGGCTAGGTACGGGCCGGGCGCGGGGCTAGGAACGGGGCCGAGCGCGGGCAGGGTACGGGCCGGTCGCGAGGCTAGGTACGGGCCGGGCGCGGGCGACGGAATCGACGGGGCCAGCGGGGCCGAGGGGCCGAGCTAGGGGCGACGGGCCAAGGGGCCGAGCCTAGGGGTTATGGGCGACGCCAAGGGGCGACGGGCCGGGGCCTAGGCTAGCAGGTACGTAGGTGGTGGGCCCATTGATCTTAGGTCCTAGAACTTATTGCTCTTAATACCATGTGAGAATCCTAGCGTGACTTAGGCTTAGGAGCCATAGCTAGGTTAGACTGTCGAGAGGATTGTGCAAGGGAGAATCGAGAAAGGGATGGTTTCACTATAGGAAGTTGGGATACAAATAGCAAACCCTAAATTGGGTTGTACTCACTACATAGTACCCCACTGCAGGCTAAACAACAAATACATTCTGACACATTGCTGCAGCTGTACTTCTTGGCCTTCCGATCCAGCAGCTATGCGTGGCAGGGCGGTGTGTGTGCGGCACGGTGTACGCGGACCCGACAGACCCGCATCATACGCTGCGATCAGCACGGCCCGCCAGACCCACATCATGCGATGCGATGAGGTGAAGTGGTGGTGAAGATTTCGAAGGCGTAGGGAGCGGTGGTGACAATGGAGGATGACAGGTTGTTACCAGGAAAGTGTGTGGATGTTGTGGTGTGTTGATTGATGGATGGAGAGGCGTACGCCTTGGAGACCAGTTTTGCAGACCCCTTGTCGCTCTCTCCATCTTTGGTTGGGCAGTGCGGGCGGTCTATGGGTGTTGCGGCCAAGGAATGGGAGCGGCAGAAGGCAAACAATTACGCGCCATTACTGGCGAGCAATAGGAGTGTGCAGTTCACACTTTTGATTGTTGAGACATGGGGGTGCTTGGGTGGACGTTTCAGGCGTTGGTTGAGTCAGCAGAGGGATGCTCACTTACGGTTAGCTGTGTCGCGAGGGGCCTGTCGGGAAGATGACATGTCGTTTTCGTCATACCTGTTAGGGTCTTTGAAGATGCTTGTTGGGGTGGTGCTACAACGGGCGCAGGCTCGAGTTATTTTGTTGCGAGTTGCGTCGTCTATGGGGGGGGTGGATGTTGACTTGGTAGATAGGGAGAGGGAGGACAGCGAGGATGAGAGGGGGGCTCTCTGGGTGGAGGCCCCGTATTTGTCGAACGCATGGATGTGAGGGGGTGGGTGAGGGGGAAGGGGAGGGGGTGAGGGGGTGGGGGTTGGTGAGGAGGGTGCAAAGGAACGTGGGTTGTGAGGGGCATGATCTTTTTTCCTTGAGGTAGGGTGTTGGGTTGTTGTTGAATGGTTCCACGTTTGACTCACATCGTCCACTCTGATGGCCTATTTCTACGGGCTACTGTGACACCTTCCCTTCCCCTCCCGGCATCTTGCCAAGACAACCCGCTGTCAAAGTACAATCTCACTTGTAGGCTATAGTGGGGCACTCCTTCTGGGGTACAGCACTTCTAGGGTTACTACTTGTACCCTAACTCTTGCTAATCCAATCATTCCTGCACAGTTATTCTGAATCCAATTGCAACTTTGTGCACATATCGAGACCGATACCGTAAAAAAAAGGGCAGGGTACAGCACTTCTAGGGTTACTACTTGTACCCTAACTCTTGCTAATCCAATCATTCCTGCATAGTTATTCTGAATCCAATTGCAACTTTGTGCACATATCGAGACCGATACCGTAAAAAAAAGGGCATTCTTCCCTCGAGCTCGCCGCCATGGCGGCTTACCGTTTGCCTGGAACTCACATTGCGTGAAGCCCGATCATCAGTTTGCTTTAATTCTACCGGCATTGTCTTCACTACACCTTTACGAAGAAGTCTATACCTATTATGTGTTCATCATGCGAACATTGCGTGGACTTCTCAAGGGTGTCCTACGCTGGTCCAAGTTTCAAAGCTCAAGGCTAACGCGTGGTTCTCTAGGTTACGGCATAACATCAAGGAACCACCTAAGCTAACATTCATTGGTTACGCAGATGCTGTGCAACGGGATGATCCCAAAGTTTTATCTTCAGCGTCACAACATCTATGTCAGGAAAAATGGTCTTCCACAGGCGCTCTTCACGTACTTAACTCTGCTGTGCTCAGACAACCGGCTCATCAGTTTCCTCAGCTCATTTCTTCAGAGCTTTTGCCAGTCTATTGTCATCATTGCACGATGCCTCCGAAAGGCTCTCGCGCTAAGGCGGTGGTTGATGCTCCTGCTGGTGGTTGTGATCCTGCAAGCATGTCGACTCCAAGCAAGAGAAAGGAGGTCATTGACAACCTTCCGTCTGAAGCGGAGGTGACAGCTGGAAGTTCTGGTCTCACCATTGAGGAAAAGCTGCAAGCGCTGGCTACGGTTGCTTCGGATGACACGTTTATTGAGGATGATTCAGACGAGGAACTTGAGATTGACATGACCATGAGTGCTCACCCGCATTTGCGCTTCACGGCGATTTTGCTCTTCCCGGTTATTCCTTCTCGCGAGGTTGCTTCGGTGATTCTGACCGTGAGGATGCTGATGAAGCGTGTCTGGTCTAACCTGCTCACTGATGATGTCCTCGCCTCGGTGAAGTTCCAGGAGCTGACCCCCGCGTGGGTCGCGAAGGCCCGCTACAGCCGGCTTCAGGTCTCCTTCCTGCATGAGTCTGACGCGGTGAAAATCAAGCAAACGGCGGTGGAACACAAGCGTCAGAACGGATCGACACTTCATTGTTTCTGGCTGCACCAGGAGGATGCTGCTTACCTTCGCAACAAGGCTTCGGGCCCGCAGCTGCTGGAGGTCTACTTTAAGGATGTTCCCGTGGATATCCCGCCGGAGCTGGTCAAGGAGGTCATGGTTACTCACCCGCTCAGGATGCGGAAGCAGTCTGCTTTTGCTGAAGGCCACTGCTTCCACCGTGTCCTTCACCCCGTCACCGGCGCTGACACTGATCGGATCAAGGGGCTGGTGGTTCAGCACGCTGGCGACAAGCATCGCTGGCGTCATGAATTTCGCCATCAGCTGCTGGGAGGGACGACACTGTTGGCCCACTACCCGTTGCTATCCTGTCCGCTCTGTGGTGGCCACCATTATGACAAGTTTCATAATGTTTTCATCACGGAGCATCAGAATAACATAGGGAAGTGGAGTTTAACTGTGGGTCGGGTCCATAGGATCAATGGTAACCGCTGCTTACGCTTGTTGGGTCGTTGCTTTACCTTTCGTATCTTGTCAGTCACTGACGCGCCGCTTTCCCCTCGCAGCTGCTTCTCTTCGCGCTTCTCCGCTTATCACTCCGTTACTGCTAGATGCGGCTTTCGTGCTGATCTCCACTGGGAGCAATCGGGAGGAATGGCTATGTACTCTCGAGAGCTGCGGAAAGACCCATGGCAAGTCCTTCATGGCTGCAGTGGATCACATCACGTCGGCAAGCCATCTGCTGGGCTTGGAGAAGTTGGGTGCGGCCACTCGCAGCTCCCTGGAGAAGCTTGGTCTGCACGTCATCCGAAAGGAGTACCAGATCTGAGCTACCTACCTGCATGTCGGAAGCAGAGTTGTGTAGCAATGGCGTTTTCCCTTGGCTGTGTAGTTGTACCTGGTTGTGCCTGCCCGTGGATGCGATGGGGCCTCAAAGCAGTGGTCAAATGAATGCGAAAAGCCATCTTTCATTTGCAGGCCTGAATGTCAACGGCCTGGGGGACGGGAATAAGCAACAGCGAACAAAAAACTGGTTGAAGAAGGCAGCGGACATCGTTATACTGTCCGACTCTAGGCTCACAGATGATCACCCTTATTGGAATTCACTTCGACAGCCGCAGATCCTGGTCGCCTCACCCACTGCTAAGGCTGGCGGTGTTGCTCTGATCTGTCGGAGGCACGGCCTGTCATTGCACAACACTCTCATTCATCCATCCGGCTGGCTGGTAGCGGCTGAACTTCACCTTGACACCTTTCACATCACCTTGGTTGCGGTTTATTCCTGGCTGATGCTGCTGAGCGAAAGGTGTTCATTCGCAGAGTGTTGGGTCCGGTGGTTGACGCGGTGCAGCCGGGCTCTCACCTGCTGAGCATGGGGGATTTCAACTTAGTGGAGGATCCGCTGCTAGATCGGACATCGAGGAAGGGAACCACGAAGGAAAATGAGGAGCTGTACTGTCGCTGTGATACCTTCCGCCTCTCAGATGCTTTTAGAGTGCTACATCCATATAAGCGGGAATTTACCTTCTACTCTTGCGCCAATCAATCCAGTTCGCGTATAGACATGGCACTTATCTCACAGTCGTTGTTGGCGCACGTCGAGTTCGTCTCGCACATCATGCCGGCTGACCCCATCTCTGACCACAGTTTCGCAGTGAAGGCGGCTTTCAGGATGAACACACGGGTGCAGTTGGGCCCTGGGCTCTGGAGGCTACCTGCATGTTGGACAGACCGGGAGTCAGGAAGGTGATTGAAGCTGTGGAACGGCAGGCAGACTCATGTGGGGAGGGCTTTGAGCTTCTAATCTCCCGCCTCAACACCGCTCTGTGAGTGTACGCGAAAGAGGAGTGGAAGAGAGTTCGGGCCACGATGTCCCACCTTCATCGGACGGTTGCGGAGCTGAAGCAGGCGTGGCTGGGAGACCCGGGGTGTGCTCGACTAAAAAGCTTGCTGGCTGAAAGAGAGGCGCAACTGAAGGGGTATCAGCTGGCTCGGCAGGAGAGGTTACACGTAATGGCACGAATGAAGGAGGAAGTCATGGGTGAAGTGGCCTCACCGCACCTGTCGGCAAAAATCAAGGCCAGAAAGGGACGGACGCAGATTACAGCGTTAAACGCAGGCGGGAAGTTGGTGAAAGACAATGGTGCTATTCTGGGGGCAGCGTCACAATACTACAGGGAGCTGTTTGGTTGTGACAGGCAGTAGGCTGAGTCCGCTTGGTCGCCTGCTCCTGGGAGGTCCTTGTCGCGGAAGTCGGCAGAAGCGGTGTGCATGGCCTGGTCGGAGGAGGAGGAGGTGAAAAATGCCTTCCGTTCGATGGCGAAAGACAAAGCTCCCGGGAAAGATGGGTTGCCGAAGGAGCTGTTCGAGCTTCACTGGGACATCTTGGGCAAGCATTTCATGCAGCTTGCACGGAATTTCGCGGCTACGGCGACGCTGCCGACGAGCACGAAGGACGCGGTCACCATCCTGTTACACAAGAAATGGGGGAGAGATCAGCTTGAAAACTACAGACCGATCACGCTTCTGAGCTTCACCTACAAAGTGATTGCAAGGGTGGTAGCGGACAGGATAAAAAAGGTGCTGCACGAGGTCATTTCCCCGGAGCAGTATGGTTTCTTGCCTGGCAGGAAATTATCGGACGCAGTGGGCCTGGTCGCGGATGTCATCGAAGCCGCGAAAAACAAGGATCGCGATTGGTATCTCCTGCTGGTCGACTTCATGAAAGCCTTCGACTCAGTCTCGAGAGGCTTCCTGTTCACGGTGCTTGAGCGGATGGGCTTTCCGAGCCTCTTTGTGGACTGGGTTCGGGGCCTGCACAAGGATACGCGGACCAGCTTGTTAATTAACGGCTGGATGGGGGAAGCGGTTGATGTGGTGTCCGGAGTGCGGCAGGGTTGTCCACTCGCACCATACCTCTTTCTGTGCGCGGTGGAACTACTGGCTCAACAGGCGGCTGCCAGGAACCTTGGCCTCGAAAGGGGAAATCGGCGGCTGGCGTATCTGGGTTATGCCGACGTCACGACCCTGATCCTGCAAGGAGAAGAGCAGATCGCGGAAGCAGAACGGCTGTTAGCGGACTTCGAAGCGGAGTCGGGACTGGCAACAAATAAGGAGAAGTCATACATTCTACCTCTGGGGCGAAACCTGAACAAGCAGGCCTGTAAGACGGATGGTTTCAAATGGGTAAAGGCCGACAAAGCGGAGAGACTCCTGGGAGTGTGGGTGACGCCGGCTGGCAGCTGCACCCCCACATGGGAAAAAGCTTTTGCACGGATCAAGGAAAAACTGAGACAATGGGAGACGCACCATCTCACGACGGGTGCCAGAGTAGCGGTAATCAACTGCTATAACTCACCAATCATTTTCTTCCAGGCGCAGGTGTATCCGCCGCCGGTGGACATTTGGGGGAGAATCTTAAAGCTGGTGCACAACTTCGTATCAGGCAACCACGCGGTCACCGACAAAAAAATCATACTGTGGAGTCGGGAGCTACTGTACATGGCAAGAGGAGACGGCGGTGTAGGGGTGCAAGTTCCAGAAATAGAGCCCACCTGCCTCGCAGCCAGACGCATCGGGCTGCTGCTCACGGAGACGTGCGAACTGAAGCGAGACATCATGCTGGAAGCGGCTGACCTGCCGCTGGGGACGGATACTTTCGTCGCTCATGTGAAGCTCTAGAAGTGTTGGCGTGGGAAAAGTGAGAGGTGGAAGCTGGCTTGCGGGAGCTTTATGCAGTCGCCGCTGGTAGAGTCACTGCCGGACCTGACGAGGGAGGAAATTGAAGCAGAGCGGATTGTTTTCAATTGCAACATCTTACTCAACGGTAAGACACCAGTAGGGGGCCAGAAGGCTGCGGCGAAGCTGTGGGAGCTCCGGCTGGGTGATCTATTGCTACCGAACGACGCGGGGGGGCGAAAAGTCAAGGATGTGAAAACTCTGACACAGGAGTTAGGGGGCTCTAAACAAGCGAAGCTGGTTCTACGGGCCTGGGAAGCTGTGCCGCAGACCTGGAAGGAGGGTCTTCTGTCTGCCGAGCTACCGCAGCTGACATCTCCGTCTGCAGCTCCTCACCTTCTGAAATCGGCACTGTTCAAGGATGGGCAGGTGGTGTCGCTGAGGGAGTTGAAGGGTCGTTTGACGAAGCAAAGGCATCAGTCTGCCAAGAGGGAGCTTTGGGCGAGCAGATGGGCTGGAGAAATTGACTGGAAGAAAGTGATTAAGATCCGGGACTCACTGGTGACGCCGAATAGACCGCGGGACGTGCTGCTTAGGATTCACAGTCTTACCCTGCAAGTGGGGGAGAGGCTCTCTTTCCTAAGTGGCAAACCGGTGTGCCCACACAGTGGGGAATTCGAAACTGTAGAACATTGCCTCTTCAGCTGCCTGCGCATCCAGCAAGTGGTGGGGGCAGTCAGGAGGGCCTTGCGTGTACTAAACCCAGCGAGGCATGTGTCGGATCTGGGGGACCTGCTGTTCGGGAAAGCAGCCTCTGCCTCAGTGTTTC
Source organism: Closterium sp. Naga37s-1 (assembly GCA_947471745.1). Taxonomy (NCBI): domain Eukaryota; kingdom Viridiplantae; phylum Streptophyta; class Zygnematophyceae; order Desmidiales; family Closteriaceae; genus Closterium; species Closterium sp. Naga37s-1. The sequence continues at coordinate 825,808 of CANJKZ010000151.1, read as the reverse complement.
CGGAAGCATCTCTTTCCGCCATTGCGATCAGATCTGGGCGGAGCGGTGTGACTGTGTGTTTCGGGGGAAGAGATTCCGGGCTCGGCGCGTCCTCAGGCGCATTGAGGCAGCCTTTCGGTTGCATGTGAGGGTGTACACGCGTGCCATGGGGAAGAAGCTCGGAAAAAGCGGCGGTTTGAAAGGACACACCAATTCACATGCGCTGGCAGGACAGGAGGACAGCTTGCTTGGACGCATCCGTTGTCCGTCGGTAAAAGGCTGGAAGTGGACGCACAGTTTTGGCGCACTTTGGAGTCTTGCAAGGGGGGCTCTGCATCCGCCTTAGAAGTCTCGCATGGGGCCACCTCTGAGGGTTGGCCTCTCGCGCTCAGTTACGAGTGACATATATACATAATGAAAAAAAAAAAAAAAAAAAAAATCTGACATGGTATTCAGAGCAGGAAACCTGTGAAGTTTTTAGGGCCCACCGATATTTCCGCTAGTTCCTGCCCGGAGCGCCCTTGCGCTGTCCGGCCCTGCTCGCACAGTGTCGCGCTGCCCTGCACCTACTCGCAATGCCTGCCCCCCGCACGTCGCGCCCTGCTGCAGCCTGCGAGTCGCGCCCTGCTGCCCTGCCCAGCGCGCGCCGCCTTGCCCTGCAGCCCGCGCCCAGCTGCCCTGCAGCCCGTGCATCGTGCTGCCCTGCCCTTAGGCCCGCGCGCCGCCTTGCCCTACAGCTCGCGAGCCGCACCGCCCTGCCCTGCAGCCCAGTGCGTCGCGCCCTGCTGCACTGCCCCGCGCGTCGTGCCCTGCTGCAGCCCGTGCGTCGCGCTCTGCTGCCCCGCGCGTCGCGCCCTACTGCAACCCGCACGTCACGCCCTGCTGCCCTTCGCGTCGCGCCCTACTGCAGCCCGCGCGTCGCACTCTGCTGCAGCCCGCACGTCGCGTCCTGCTGCCCTGCACAGTGCGCGCCCTGTTGCCCTGTCCACCGCGCGCCCTGCCCAGCAGCCCGTGGCGCGCCCTGCCTTGCCGATCCGCACCGCCCAGGCCGAGCCGCACCGCCCTCCCCGAGCCGCCCTGCCCAACCCGAGCTGCTCCACCCTACCTCATTCACCAGCCCCACCGAGCCGCCCTGCTGCTACTACTGCTGCTGCTGCAACTCGTGCTACTTCTGCTGCTGGTGGAGGTGTTGCTTGGAGTGCTGGAGGTGCTGCTGGTGCTAGAGGTGCTGGAGGTGCTGCTGGGAGTGCTGGAGGTGCTGCTGGTGCTGGAGGTGCTCGACCTGCTACTGACCGTCACTGCCTGTCATGGCCACTATCACGGCAGTTGCAGCGGCTTGGGGTGGACAGGAGCAGTCACTGCCTCTCCCAGACGACCCAACCCCTCAGCAGCTTTCGTGAGTGGGTTGTTCAGCGAGGAAGTCCTGGTGGTGGAGGTTTTGGTTTTATGGGTACTGCAAAGCGGCGGCAGCAGCGTCCGCAGAGCACCTTCTCCCTGCAGCTGCTGACGCTGGAGGTGCTGGAGGTACTGTTGGTGCTAGAGGTGCTGGCGCAGCCAGTGCTCGTGGTGTTGCTGGTGTTGGAGGTGCTACTGGAGCTGCTGGTGCTGGAGGTGCTGGTGCTACTGGTGCTGGAGGAGCTGGAGCTGCTGGTACTGCCCCGCGTCGACCGTTTTTCTACCCGCAGCCGCAGTTGTCCCTGCCGCTGCCTGAATTGGTCCTTCACCAGGTTCTTAGTCTCCCATTTTCCACTGGCCCCACTCCACCTCTCCTGTGTCCACCGACAGACCAGTCTCAGCCACAGCTACTGCCTGGCTCCCCGTTGCCTGCTCCTGCTCCTCACACTAAGGTGACCGAGTCCCTGACTAATCGTCGTGAGCCTGAGACTCATGCTTCCACACCTGTTCGTGCTCGTCGTGTCGCTCGTCCTCGTCCTCCTGCTGTCCCAGGCACTCACGTTATGGCACTTCGTCCTTCCTTTATTCCACAGCGTTTTGTCCTGCCTGAGCCTCCCGGATCCTCTCTTCCGGATGTTCCTGACCCTAAGTCCAACCTTGCTCGTGCTGCCAGTCCTACTGTCACTCGTCTCCTCGCTACTGTCGTCACTGACCCTGACTATGAGTCTACTGCTGCGTTTGCCCTAGTCACGGAGGCGATCTTACGCTGAGGCGATCGCGGGTGAGTACTCATCTCAGTGGGAGACAGCCATGGATGCAGAGATGGCTTCCTGGAAGTCCACAGGCACCTACGTCGACGAGGTTCCTCCTCCTGGGGCGAACATAGTCGATGGCATGTGGATTTTCATAGTGAAGCGGCCGTCGGGTTCTCCACCTACCTTCAAGGCGCGTTATGTTGCTCGAGGCTTCAGTCAGCGACAGGGGGTCTTCTTCCAGACCTTCTCCCCCACCCCGAAGATGACTACTCTTCGGGTGTTGCTGCACATTGCAGCACAGCGTGACTACGAGGTGCACTCCCTCAACTTCTCCACAGCTTTCTTGCAGGGCAGCCTTCACGAGGAGATCTGGCTGCGCCGCCCACCTGGCTTCACTGGGTCGTTTCCTGCGGGTACCCAGTGGAGCCTCCGGCGGCTAGTCCACGATCTTCGCCAGGCGCCTCGCGAGTGGCACGACACATTGAGGACTATACTTGCGGCTCTTGGGTTTGCTCCTTCCTCTGCTGACCCGTCGTTGTTTCTACACACCGACACTACCCTGCCGCCGTTCTACGTTCTCGTGTATGTCGACGACCTAGTTTTTGCTACTATTGACACTGAGGCGCTGGCCCTAGTGAAGGCGGAGCTGCAGGAGAGACAGATCTGCACTGACCTGGGTGAGTTGCATAGCTATCTTGGCTTGTAGATCACCCGAGACAGAGCACGGCGCACCATTACCCTGACTCAGTCACACATGGTGCACCAGGTCCTTCGACGCTTTGGCTTAAAGTACTCGTCGCCACAGCCTACTCCTCTGTCTACCGGCCACTCGCTCTCAGCTCCACCTTCTGACGAGTCCGTAGAGTCGAGTGGTCCGTATTCATAGCTTGTGGGTTGCCTCATGTACCTGATGACGTGCACACGACCTGACCTCGCGTACCCTCTCAGCCTCCTAGCTCGCTACGTGGTACCCGGTAGTCACTGAATGGTGCACTTTGATGCTGCGAAGAGGGTTCTGCATTACGTGTGCAGTACATTGGGCATGGGGCTCGTGGTTGGAGGACGAGGTTCAGTGGTACTCACAGGACACTCTGACGCTTCTTGGGCCGACGACCAGGCGACTCAGCGTTCGGCACACGGTTACACCTGCAGTCTCGGTCCTAGTTCTGTCTCGTGGAGGTCCACTCGTTCTTCTTCTGTGCTTGGTTCTAGCTGTGAGGCCGAGATCTACGCTGGGGCCATGGCTGCATAGGAGCTACGCTGGCTGACCTACCTGCTAACCGACTTGGGGGAGCGGCCTCGTTCTCCTACAGTAGGTCGACATCAAGGCTATGCTTGCTTTGTGTCACGAGCAAAGACTGGAGCACAGAACGAAGCACATTGCTCTTCGGTACTTTCTTGCTCGAGAGCTGCAGCAGCGTGGTCAGCTTCGCCTTTCTTACGTGTCCTCTTGGGCCAACACTGCTGATGTCTTCACCAAGGCCCTCGGGTCTGGTGATCTTCTGTGTTTTTTCACTGCTCTTGGGCTTCTGCCCGTTCTACCTCACCTGCTTGTCTCTTGATCTTGCACTTGTTGTACACTGATATTTATACCGTATTTATACTTGCATGTTTCCTCTTGCTAGGTTTTGATCAGTGTATTGCCTTGCTATTATACCTCTGCATGTGAACTGGCCTTGTGGTCGCTTGCTTATGCTCGGATTGTGTGGTGTCCTTGAGATCCACCCTGAAATTTGCTTTGCTTTGCTCTGTTGTCTTGCTTGACTGGTCTTGTGACCGTCTTGTTGTCCCCCACTTAGCGTATGGGGGTATGTCAAAGTTCAATCTCAATTGTAGGCTATAGTGGGGCACTTCTTATGGGGTACAGCACTTCTAAGGTTAGTACTTGTACCCCAACTCTTGCTAATCCAATTCTGCACAGTTATTCTGACACCCGCTGTCCTGCCAGTTGTGAATGAATGGTTGTACTGTAAATAATAATAATAATAATAATATTGACGAGGAAAAAAAATCCTACCCAATAAGCTTCATCTATCCAGGTGCGAGATCTATATTGCGAGATATAATCCATTATTTGCATGGACCGCTTTGTCACCTAGTTGTATGTTTCCAAGATATCATGAATTCTAACTGTTCGCAGCAATATGGAATAATAATGTATGAATTGCCTGCAAGAATTTGAACATTCACTTCCTTCGAGAACCATGTGCCACGTGCGGCTTCATGCGGACGTGTCGAACGTGGAATAGCTGAAGATATAGTGTGTCTAGTCAGCAGTCCAGGCACTCTATTCTTTCCTCCTGTCCCCAGTTTTACTTGGATCACAGAAGTTGGCCTATTTTTGTTGCCGGATTCCTCCTGAGCATCCATTTGTTTCCTGCTTCGAGCCTTTACAGTACTTGCTGCTGTTCCACAATTGTCCCTCCCCGCTATCTCCCTCGGCCAAGTACTGGATACGGCTCGTCTCTATAAAACTCTACTCGTTCCGATTGCGGGGTTTCGTACCGCCTGGGGGATAAAGTGAGTTTGCCCGATCCCACCCTCTTGCTCCCACTTTCCCGTTTTCTATCGTCGATCCTTCATTAATCTAGCCCTTTATTCCTTCTCACCAACTCTCTTTCACTCTGGGTGTCCGTGCCTTGGGTGCATTTGGACGTCGGTTTCGTGAAGGTCAAGGCGACTTTTGAGTCGACTCACAAGTCTCGTCGCCCTTTTTTTTTTTTTCGCCTCTCTCACCTCTCTTATAAGATGCTGCATTTCCCCCGCTCGATTACCTGACTCCGAGGTAGCCCGCCTCGTCTTCTCGCTTTCGGTCTCATCCTCTCCGCAACCCACATCCCCCTTATCCTGATCCATTTAACTTTAAACCAAAGCGACTCTTCAGTCAAAAGGCCACCTGGGTCGAACGTCACTCACAGTACATTTCCGTGTCTACCTCTCCCGTCGCAGGTCGCAGGTCTTCAAGGGGCTGCCGGTAACGGTCATATCGCGAAGCGCTTGAAACATCTTCATCGAACGACAAAGTCGAATCGCGATGATGGCGAGTGCGATGATTCAGTCAACCCCCAAATGCGCCGCCACACAGGTAGGCGCGACTGGGGTAGGCGTGGCTTGGGTAGGCGTGACTAAGTGATCACCGAGACGAATCGCGATGATGGCGAGTGCGATTATCCAGTCAACCGCCAAATGCGCCGCCACACAGGTAGGCGCGGCTTGGGTAGGCGTGATAGACAATCTGTTAATGCTGTGTCTTGTAGCGCATGAAGCAATTGGCTCAATCACGTGAGGCTAATAAATCTCCAGACGATTGGATACGAGGTTTCACGGCGAGATCGTCACCTTGAGAAATTAGAAAAGGAAATTAATTTTAAATCAAGTCCCGATACGAGTCTACACGATGAGAGCTTGATACGGATGCAAATCGACTGAAACCCGATTCGATGGGTGCCGCACCCTCACACGCGGTTCCACACGTGCTGTCTTTGCTGTCCCACACGCTCTCCTGCCCGCCCTCCCTTGCGCCTCCTCCTAGTTCCTAAAAACCGCCTTATTAGAGGATTTATTCTTCGATTCCGCTCACACTTATGCTTTGAAGACCTCTTGTGTGACTCTTTTCTCCCACGCCCTCTTGGGACGTCTTTAATAATATTTCATTTCGCACCTCGTTGTTTCGCTCTTCCCCTCCGCCCTTTTCGTTCTGCCACTCAGGCGGCGCTGCTTGCGGGCGAGCCCGTTCTCAGAGGCGCCACGTCAGCACCGGCGTCTCTCTCGCCCGCCACGTGGCTGCCGCTAGGACGGTCTGGACCCACTCCTGGAGCGCCACGTGTCGTCAGGACAGCCGGGTTTAGACCAGGAGCGTCGGTGGCGGCGGCAGCGGGAGGAAGGGGCGCGAGCAGGGGGGGGGCCAGAGGTGAGATGAGGAAGGGGATGGGAGAGGGGGACGATTGGGAGAGTTGAAGGGAAAGGGTGGGGAGAGCAGTGGGGAGAGGGTGGGGAACGGCTTGGCGGGGTGAGAAACACAGCGGTGCGCTGTGGTTGAGGGAAGTTTCCGTGCGACAAGCATAGGTATGGTGAGAGGCCGTGGCGGAGGGGAGGGAAATGGGCGGAGGCGAGAAAGAGAAAACACAATCAAGGGTTTATGGGTGAAAGCGCTTGAGATGGATGCCGAGGTTTATGAAGGGTTTTACGGTGCATTTTGAGGTTTCTTGTGATTCTTGAGTGAAAAGAAACAGGATCTGTTAGCATGCAATGTTTGGAAAACTCAGCACAGCATGGCATGGGTGTGGTATGGGTATATGGCATGGGTACAACATGGGTTAGCATGGGTATGACAAGTGTATGGCGGGGCATGCATATGACATGGGTATGTTCCATACCCCCTGCATGCTCCTGCTGTTTCTCTTCCCCCATTCTCTTCCCCCATTCTCTTCCCCTCCCCGCTCCCCATTACCATCTCTCTCCTTTCCAACCCCCCCTCCCCTCTCCTGTACCCCTTCCCACCCGCTCCCCTCCTCCCCACTTCGCCCGTGCCCCTCTCTTCCCACAACCCCCATGCCTGCCCCAGTGTCGTCCTCTCTACCCAGCAGGTGCTGCTGGCGTCAGTGTCCCAGTCCACATCCATGTGCTTCCTTTTCCTCCCTTCCCCCCTCCGTTCGCTCGTACCCCCTGCCTTCCCATACCCGCCCTGCCTACCACAGTGTCGTCCGCTGCCGCCCAGCATTTGCTGCTGGCATCAGTGTCCCAGTCCACGTCAGCACCACCTCCCGTGCGGCCATCACAGCCAGCCCCTTACCCGTACGTGGCACGAGGGAGAGGGGTGTGGAGAGGTGCAGAGAGATGCGGAGGGATGATGGAGTGAATTAGAAAATGTCTTAGCAGGTGTTGCTGGCGTCACTGTCGCAGTCCACGTCAGCGCCAGCTCCAGTGCGCCCACCGCAGCCGTCCTCATACCTGTACATGGCACGAGGTAGAGAGATGTGGAAATGCGGAGGGATTCGCGGAATGAAGAGAGACGCAGAGGGGTGCAGAGATATGGAGAGGGATGGAGCGAGGTGCATAGAGATGGCAATGATGGCATTGACATGCAGACTCCGGTTCAAGTGAGAGGGAGAGAGAGAGCGGTGCACATCGGCATACATGGACATTGACATGTACGATGACAGGTCTCCGGTTCAAGTCCGGTTGTAGGCAGATCCATCAGTACATGTACATGTTCATCTACAGTCATGCGCACGCCATTAGTCTTCCTATTTCTGCTCAAGTCGCCGCCATTCCCAGCACCCAGATGCACACCTCTCATGTGGTGTGGTTTGGTGTGGGCCACTGTGGGCGGGTGGGTGTGGTGTGGTGTGGTGTGGTGTGGTGTGGTGTGGTGTGGTGTGGTGTGGGCCACTGGCCGTGGCTCTTTCCCCTGTTTCAGACGACTTTTGAGACGTCTCAAATGTGGGCCACTGTGGGCGGGTGGGTGTGGTGTGGTGTGGTGTGGTGTGGTGTGGGCCACTGGCCGTGGCTCGTTCCCCCGTGTCAGGGTCGTCGCAACATCTTCTTGCACCCCTCCTACCTTCTCCTCGCTCTTCTCCCCCCTCTTCCCCCATCTCTCGCCTCCTTACGGTACCTCACAATCCTCCCACCCCCGCCTCCCTCTATCGTGCAGGGGCACGCCTCTCATGTGGGTGGGTGTGGGCGTGGCGCTCTCGCTCTTCGCCTCCTGGGTGAGAGCTCCCTCAATCTTTTAACACACCCTCCTCCCAGCTAGATTTTTCGTATTGAGGATTCCCCGTAAGAGATTGTGATTCCAGCTGGAACCATCGTACATGCCCCTTGTGTGTGCCTCCATCCAAACCTATATCTTTTGTCGCAGTTGCTGCTTTCCGTACTGAACCTCTTTTTTTTTTTTTTTTTTTTTTTTTTTTTTTTTCTGTCTCCCTTCTCCCTTTTCCCTTCTCTTCGCCCCTCTGATGTGCAACACCACTGGCGCTCTCCCATTACCTGCAGGGCTCCAAGTTCGTCATGCAGCGCATGCAGGTGAGCAGCGGTGCATGAGGTGAGAAACGGTGTGTGCATGAGCAGCGATGTCAGGTATGCAGGCTTCTTGCTCCCGTTCTCTCTCTCCCCCAACTCTCTCCCCTCCCCCCACCTCTCTCCCCTCCCCCCACCTCTCTCCCTTCACACCCCCCAGCAAGCCATGATGAAGCAGATGCTCAGTGCCATGCAATCCGGAGGAGGGGAAGGGGGAAATGTGCGTGGTTATCTTATCTCATGCTCCTCCACCACAGTCGATGTTCCTGTTTCCTCTCCTCTCTCCCCTCCCCCCACCTCTCTCCCTTCCCACCCCCCAGCAAGCCATGATGAGGCAGATGCTCAGCGCCATGCAATGCTGAGGCAGGGGGAAGAGCAGAGGTTGGGGAGGAGGAGCATCGTTGCCTCAAGCTCCACACTTCCTTACTCCCCTTTCCAAATCTGTTTCTCCCCATCCCGTCCCTCCCCCCATCTCTCTCCTCTCCCCACCAGCAAGCCATGATGAAGCAGATGCTCAGCGCCATGCAATCCGGAGGCAGCGGCCCGGGCGGCGCAGCCAATCCGTTTGCGGCAGCTGGCATGGGCGGCGACGCCAACCCATTTGCAGCCATGGGAGGCGGCGACAACCCGTTTGCAGCCATGGGCGGCGGAGGAGCAGCAAACCCCTTCGGTGGCATGCCCTTCCCACCACCAGCATCACCCTCATCATCACCCTCCTCCTCTCCCTCGTCCGCCTCCTCTGGGTCGTCCAAGGCTAAACCCTCCTCCACAGCCGCCAAGGCGTCTGCAGGTGCGTTGACAAAGGAGTGTTGGATTTCTAGTAAAATCTGGTGGATCAGGTGCGGAGGAGCAGCAAACCCCTTTGGTGGCATGCCCTTCCCACCACCAGCACCAGCATCACCCTCATCATCACCCTCCTCCTCCTCCTCCTCGTCCTCCCCCTCCCTCCTCTGGTTCCTCCAAGGCTAAACCTTCCTCAACAGCTGACAAGACGTCTGCAGGTGCGTTGGCGATTTTTAAGTTGACTGAGATATGCTCTCTTCCTCTTTCTCATCACCCTCCTCCTCGTCTTGCCCCTCCCTACTCTGGTTCCTCCAAGGCTAAACCTTCCTCCACAGCCACCAAGGCGTCTGCAGGTGCGTTGCTGAGGGGTTTGGGCACCTGTAGTAATCCCTTCCATCCCTGTCTCTCTCTTTTCCTTTCATTTGTTTCTTCATTTGTCGCTTCCACTGGTCCTCTGAGGTCTTTTGCATGTTTACCCTCCATTTCCTGGGTAATCTGCCCAACCGCCCTCTCTACACGGCAAGTGATGCTAAAAGCAATGGATAGTGTTCGACTTTCCCATGAGAAAACGACAAAAACAGTTCGTCTCTGATGCCGTGCGTTGAGGTGGTGAGGCAGTGGGGTAGGCCCACGCCCACCGCCATGCTTGCCGAAAAAAAAGTACAGTTCGTCTGTACTCTTCTTTTTCACACCGCCACGCCTGTGTGACTGTGTCTACCACAAGCCATTCTGTGTGCATTACAACCACCATTTCCTGTCCCGATTCACCCCACCTTACCTTCCTTGCCCTCTTCCATCCAGCCTGCTCTTTTGATTTAGTCCCTGCTTCTCCACTACCTGCCCTTGCTCTCATGAACTCGGGATGGCAAGTGATGCTGAAAGCAATGGATAGTGTTCGAATCTCTCCATGAGAACAAATCAGTAATCCGTCTGATGCCATCAGAGTGTAGAGAGAGTAGAGAGCCTTTCTGTGCCATTAGAGAGTAGAGAGAGTAGAGAGCCTTTCTGTGCCGTCCTTCCTGTGCTCGCCTGTTCCCCTTCCTTCCACTGCAACGGTTTAGGATTTAGGGTTTAGGGTTGCTGCTTTCTGCCTGTCTCACGCCTCCCCTTTCCTTCACAACGCGTTCGCCATCCCCTTGCATGGCCAGTCTCTTGCCATGCGATGCTGAAAACCTCGGAAGTGATCGAGTTGACTTTTCCATGAAACCAATCATGAGTTCGTCTGATGCCATCATGAGTTCGTCTGATGCCATCATGAGTTTTTACACGCTCGTGGGTCGTCTGTTTCTGGACGTTCTTAAAAACTGTCATTCCTTTTCGTGATGTAACATGCCTCCTTTTTAACACGGAGAATGCCTGCTAAAGCTCGTTCATCCCTCCCTCACATCTCATTTGTTGTTCCCTGGACCGTATACTGCCTCCCCTACTCCTGCTGAGAATGGCGAGTGATGTGGAAAGCAATGGATAGTGTTTGACTCGTATCATGAGACGAAGTGTGTTTATCTGATGCCATCACATTGTTTCGTTTCGTCCCTGGCTGTGCTGGTTTTTCCTGTGCTCCTGTTGTTTCGCTTCTTTTCCTACTGATAATGGCAAGGGAAGGGATGCTGAAAGCAATGGATAGTGTTCGACTTGATCCATGAGAACAAATCAATAGTCTGTCTGATGCCATCAAATCAAAGTGTATAGAGCCTTCCATCCATGATCCATGTGCTCCGCAGCTCTTCTTCCATCCACTGTGACCCGTTAGTCTCTCGCTGTTATTGCCTCCTCTGGCCGTCTCACCCCTCCCCTTTCCTTGGCAACTCCATCATTCTCCATCTGCTTGCATGACTAGTCTCGGCAAGTGATGCTGAAAGCATTTTCTGATTCGCAACCTTGATTTTTATTCCATGAGAAGAAAATATGAGACTTTTTTATGCCATTAGAGGGTCTATTCTATTCTATTTTTTCCGTTCCCTTTCCACACGCTTGTCATTCTTCCTTGCATGTCTGTCATCTCTGGAAGGCCCCAAGCTGGTAGTTTTTTCCTGTTGTCTCATGCCTCTTTCTAAAGTTTATGTCTGATGCTCCACGGTCCCTCACATCTCATTGTCATTCCCCTAGACCGACCTCTGTATACTGCTGGCCCTGCATGTTGAGAATGGCAATTGATGTTGAAAGCAATGGATAGTGTTCGACTTAATTTATGAGAATATATGTGTTTATCTTATGCCATCACACCGCTCATCCTTTGTAGTCATGGCTGTCTGGTTTGTACTTTCGCCACTTTGTCCCTTTTCTTTCTTTTCTTTCTGTCTTTCTTTTTCTTTGAGGATATCATATGTGTCTTCCTACATCAATCACGTCTAGCACCTTTACCTTACTATTCATTTGTCTTCCCAAGGGTAAATTATCCACCTTACGTATGTCGACTGGGCAGATGATGCTGAAAGCAATGGATAGTGTTCGATACTTTCCATGAGAACAAAAACAAAAGATATCATATCTGATGCCATTGAATTGTCCAGCCATTCGTTCTCCTCCCGTTTCCGTTTCCCGTTTTCTGATTCCCTTCTTCGCGCCCTCTTTGTCTTGTGCGAAAGCCGTCTTTTTTCATCCCCTCGTTCTTCCGCGCGCTGGTTTCAATGTTAAAGCCGTCTTTTCATCGCATGGTCACATGGCAAGCGATGCTCACAACAAGCTATGGATAGTGTTTGACTTTTGAGACGTCTCAAAAGTTTGATTCGCCAATGAGAGCACAAACGTATTGCTGATGCCATCAGATCGTACAGGAAGTCTCTCTTTCCCACTTCCCTTTTTCCTTGCATTCCTCCTCTTCCCTGCCCAATGGAACCTCCACTTGTGTGTTCCCCTGTTTACCTGTGCAAACTGGCAGACCCTCCGTTCCACTTGTGTGTCGCTCTGTTTATCTGTGCCAAGTGGCAGCACAAGCGGCAGACCCCAAGCTATCACCCGACCATGCTGCTGCTCCTTCCGTTTCCTAAACACCTTCCCGTTTTTCCTCATCCCTTCCCACGCCTCCTTCCTACCCGTCCCCCTCCCGTCACAGCAGTGGTGGACGTGGCAGCAAAGGTAGCAGACGCCAAGCCGGCTTCTGCTGCTACACCTCCCGCCTCTACCACCACCAGCACTACCAGCACTACCAGCAGCAGCACCCCGTCGTCGTCGTCGTCCTCCTCCTCCTCCTCCACAACCCCAGCGGAGGAGGCGGAGAGCAGCAGCAAGAAGAAGAGTTTCTTCCAAGATGCTGAGGTGAGTGCTCTGCTTCTGCTCCCTCCTCTACCACCAGCAGCAGCACTAGCGGCACTACCAGCAGCACCCCGTCCTCCTCCTCCTCCACAGCCCCATCAGAGGAGGCGGAGAGCAGCAGCAAGAAGAAGAGTTTTTTTCAAGATGCTGAGGTGAGAGGCTTGTGATTTTCCAGCCCATCCCCCTCTGCCCAGTGTGTTGTACCATCTACTCCTCTCCACTCCACCTCCCTAATCCCATCCCATGGGCCCTTCCCTGTATTCGCCCCCCCAGGTGGTGGAGGAGCCATCCGGGGGAGGCTTCTCTTGGGGGAACAGCAGCAGCAGCGCCGGCAGCAGCAGTAGCAATGTGTCTAATGCCACTTGCCTTGCCCCCCACACCCCTCTCTGTGTTCGCCCCCCCAGGTGGTGGAGGAGCCAGCCGGGGGAGGCTTCTCCTGGGGGAACACCGGCAGCAGCGCTGGCAGCAGCGGTGGCAATGCGTCGAATGCCACTTGGGACACTTCGACCAACTCGTTTGCCAATGGGGGAGCTGGTGAGTGCTGGTATGCGGTCCCGTAAGAACAAACAGCAGCAGCAGCAATACCTCCTCTGTTGCCTCTAGTGCCACTGGGGACACGCCCACCAACTCGTTTGCAAACGGGGGAGGTGGTGAGTGCTTGTGTGCGGCAGCATTTCTGGTGGAGAACGAAGGCCGCCTTTGCTTAATTCACCATAGCAAGCAGCATTAGCGATGCATCACCATTTCCTTTGCGAGGTTCCCATTTTATTAGTCAACTCCAAAATATCCTCTGTAAGATTGCCATCATTATTCTCACCACCATCATCAGAGAATAATATTTCGGGCGCATTGGGTGTAAATGTCGATGTTACCCTGCGCAGGCGGGGCTAAGGGAAAGATGACAGTGGAGGCACTGGAGAAGATGCTCGAGGACCCCATGGTGCAGAAGATGGTCTTCCCGTGAGTTTCCGGGTGTAATCGCCGCATTGCCCCATGAGAGTGCATTTATGCCTGCTGGTTGTGTTTTAGTAACTCCACTCCACCCCTGTAACGTTTTTGCCACTCTCGTCTTTCCATATCACTAACGGATTCTCATCTTCCCTGCTCCCTCCAATCTGCAAGCTCAGCTGCTCTTCTGTCTTCCCTTCGCTCCTCCTCACACACATGTTGCCCTGCATGTCACGGCACAGCATCTATCTGCAAAGGCATGTATTTGCCCCACATACTTTCCTCCTTTTGCCCTCCTCCTCACACTTGTGCTGCCCTGCAGGTATCTGCCAGAGGAGATGAGAGACCCGGCCACCTTCAAGTGTAAGCACCTCCACCCACACCTCTTATCCTTCATCCCACCCCTCCCCTCTGTGTCTCCCTCTCCCGCCCTTACCCCTCCTCTCCTACTCTCCCTCTCCCTCTCCCTCCCCACCCCTCCTCTCCTTCTCTCCCTTCTGCTACCCACCCCTCCTCTCCGTCTCTCCCTCTCCCTCCTCACCCCTCCTCTCCCTCTCTCCCTTCCCCTCCCCACCCCTCCTCTCCTCTCCCTTCCCCTCCCCACCCCTCCTCTCCTTCTCTCCCTTCCCCTCCCCACCCCTCCTCTCCTTCTCTTCCTTCCCCTCCCCACCCCTCCTCTCCTTCTCTCCCTTCCCCTCCCCACCCCTCCTCTCCTTCTCTCCCTTCCCCTCCCCACCCCTCCTCTCCTTCTCTTCCTTCCCCTCCCCATCCCTCCTCTCCGCGTTCTTCCCCAGCACGTGAAGCAATTTGTTAGTCGATGTCTCCTGTACCTCCAGCTCATGCAATATCATATCTTCCTTCTCTCTCCCTTCTCCCTCCCCACCCCTCCTCTCCTTCTCTCCCTTCTCCCTCCCTCCACCCGCCCATCCCCACAGGGATGATGCAGAGCCCCATGTACCGCCAGCAGCTAGAGAGCATGCTGTGAGTTTCCTATCTCTCCTCCGCTTGCTCACCCTTCCCTCCTTTCCTCCTCAAACCGCTTCTGTCTCCCTGTTTCCCATCCATCCCCATTTTTCCCAGCACTACCTCTCCTCCTCCCTCCACCACATGCTCCCCCCCGTCCTCCCTGTTCCCTTGTCCCATGTCCCCTCGTTTTCCGTCCCAGTATTTCCCTTGTCCATCCCTCCTCTCCGCACTTTTCTGCACTACCTCTTCACCACTAACCTTCGACCTCTCCTGTCCCTTGTAGCCTTGCTTCTCATCACATCCTTTCCCTTCTCTTCCCCTCATTTCATCACATAGTTTCCCTTCTCATCCGCTTCCTCTCATCGCATCGTTTCCGTACCCATCCTCTCCCTGCAGCGACAACATGGGAGGCACGGGCTTTGATGACAGAGTACTGGACATGATGAAGAGCTTCGACCTCAACAGCCCCGAAGTGAAGGACCAGTTCTGTGAGTTGCTGTGTTGACCAGGGGGCAGTTCTCTCTATGCTTGGTTTGGGTCCAAGCTGCAATTCTCTCAGTTCACAGACCCCTTGGGTTTATCAAGCTCAAGATGATAAAGAGCTTCGAGTCGACCATGTCACCAGAGGACGTGGAGGCTAAGATCATGTCCAACCCTATCCACCCTAACCTCCTCATATATGTCTGTCACCGCACTCAACCAACCCGTACATCTCCTCCCTTTCCCCCTATCAGCCCAGCTGGGCATGTCACCAGAGGACGTGGTGGGTAAGATCATGTCCAACCCGAAGCTCGCCGCTGCCTTCCAGAACCCCCGCCTGCAGGCTGCCATCCTCGATGTGAGTCCTTTAGTCTTTGGACATGAGATGGCCTTTCAGGCGTCTCAAATGTCACCTCTTTAGACATGGGATGACCTTTCAGGTGCCTCAAAAGTCAAAGCTCGCCGCTGCCTTCCAGAACCCTCGCCTGCAGGCTGCCATCCTCGATGTGAGTCCTTTTTCTGTACTCGCTATAGTCATCAGCATGTGGGTTCGATATAAGCATTCCTTACTGGACTCCATATGAGCATCCTAGCTCATGCTTGATATCAGCATTCTTCTTTGCACTCAATATAAGCAGCCTCGTTTGTGCATGTGTGTGCATAGGCCTGCATGCTCTCTGCTTCTGCCACACCACACTGTGGGTGGTATTTGGTAACCCGGAGCTTTATCCGATGGTTCATCTAATCTCTGTTCATGTGTCTGCATCTGGGTATGTGTGTGCTTCTCCATGAACCTGCTTTCATTTTATCCTGATGCCATGGCATGGCATGGCGTGGCATGGCATGTAACTTGTCCATATGGGATGACATGGCATGGCATGGCATGGCATGGAATGGCATGCATCCCAACAGGTGTCCTCCAATCCCATGAACTGGACCAAGTACCAAAACGATGCTGAGGTAAGCAAGCACGATGCTGACATGAGCAATTAAGAAACCCACCAATCAAAATCAGTGTGGGCTGGACGGTAGCAGTACCCGGCAGCCCTGTAGGGTGGTACCCGCATCTGCCAGCCGAGTGGTTACTGCATTGTTGCTCGCCGAGTGCTTACTGCATTGCTGCTTGCACGGTTCATTAACCTTACTCTGCTCTGGTATGTTTGTGCTGCATTGGTCGACCACTGCTGACAGGGAATGAGCATCGCTAATCGTGATTTTGAAGCTCTTTGCCCCACCAGGCTTATGCTCTGTTGCGTTCCTTCCAAAATGTGTCTTCTCCCCATTTTCCCGTCCTCTGCATTGTCCTCTCCCCCGCCCAATCTGGGTCGTAATAACACTGTCTAACAGGTCATGGAGATTTTCAACCAGGTCCAGAAGCTCTGTGCCCCACCGCACTGGTTGTGCCTATTCGGCATTGTCCACTTACCTGCATCATCCCCTCCCCTCCCCCCACCCAAACACGTGTCATGCTTACACTGTCTGGCAGGTGATGGAGATATTCAACCAGATCCAGGAGCTCTTTGCCCCTCGCTGATTCTTTTTTTCGCTCCGTGGTGTTCTTCGCTCCCTTGGTCTCCTTAAGATTAGAAGAAAGCACTAGGTTGTTCAGTCTGTTTTTTGTTTGGTTAGGGTGTACGGTCTGAGAAAAAAGACTAGGTGAGTAGTAAAAGGCCACTAATTCAGGAACCCCCACTGGTGCAGCCTGTGTGGCTGGCATTAGTTGTGTATTGAGATGAGAGTGGTAGGTTGACACCCGAGACTGTTTGCTGATGTGTAACAAAAACATGAACAACTTGTTGGTGTTGTAAGTGTTGTCATGTATTCTGCTAATTTGCAGCGGGTTATTCATCCCATCGAGCGAGGATGACGACACTGAAGTTTCTTCTCCCGACATATTTGGAACCGCTCTAAATCACTCGAAAAAACACCCGTACCGTACACAACCAATCAGCTCGAATGCTGTAAATCAACCCACCGACATTTGGAGACACAATCGACACTGCATCCGTGCGACTCCAGCCGGCGATTCCTATGCATCTCGGCTTCATCACCCTGCCGTGTCGCGCTTGAACATGGCAAACCGTTCAAGAAAGGTTTTATAGATCGTCAAACCGCTTTGAAACTTGGAGAACCGTCAGGAGCATCGCAGCAAATCCAGCCGAGAGCGCCGTGGAAGGGGGTTCCGTGTAGGCAAATGTACATTCTCCAAAATATGTCCCCCCACTTGCCTCCGTTCATCAATCACAAGCGCGCAGATGGTGTTCCCCCCACCAGGGCCCCGTCCCCCTTACCCTTCTCTATCCCACATTTCCTCCGTTCCCCCTCCCCCTCTCCTCCCCATTTCCGCCGTCCCCTCCTTTTCTTCCTTCCCCTATTGCTCCCAGCCGCCATTTGTTGCTTCGACACTCAGGAAACACCTGCCAAACCAAACCAAGTCATTGTCTCTCCAAGCCACCACACTCGACCTAGAGAGACTCGCTCAATCGTGAATTTATTGCTTTCTCATTTTTGTCTCAAGAAAACATCTCTGCGCGCTCCAACCTTGTCACCTATCCGCCACTCGCTGTAGATCGTTTCTAATTCACATTCTCAGATTTCGCAACAGCCTGTTTAGCTGAGAGTATACACGTCAGCCGCCATGGCAGTCCGAACGCTGCTGCTAGCTTCTCTCCTTTCAATGTCGATATTGGCGACAGCTGCGGACCCGTTGGCGACGCCTGCGAACTCGTTGGCGACAGCTGCAGACCCGTTGGCGACAGCTGCGGACCCGTTGGCGACAGCTGCGGACCCGTTAGCGACAGCTGCGGCCGCGGCAAAAACGGCGGGAATCATAGGGGAGCTGAAGGCGCTGCGGCAGAAATTGATGCTAAATCCTCGTTTGAGATACCTCGTCATGAGTCAAGTTCTTTCTCAGCTGATTACTCAAGGAAGTAAGTCCAAATACAATCATCGTCGTAATTTATATTTTTTCCGGCTGTGTGATTCCAGAGCCTACCTGTGCTGACTTAGAGAAACTCAGGTCTGCATCTCCCTTGTTCCCTTTCCCTGCCGCGACTCGCGCTCGATTAACAGGGCTGTTAATCTCATTTCATACTCTACCAGCAACTTACTCTCTTTTCCCGCCCAGACTCGTGTCATGCCCCCGTTTACACCGTTTTACACATTTCTCGCAACCATCGATTGGCACGAAATGCACATCTCGTCGTCCCTCGATTTTTTTCCCATCCGCTCTACTCGCCCCTTGCAGAAACCATTCCCGTTGCCATCGGTCGGATCCTTTTCTTTCACATCACCATATTTGAGGCGGCTTAGACTTCATTCATTGACATGATTCGCTCATTCCGTCATCCCTCACCTCCTTCCCATCCCCTCCACTCGTCCCTCGCAGACGCCCTCCCCACCGCCATGGACTTGACCCTTTTCATTCACACCACCATCTTAATACCCACCGACGCCGCGCTTCTGTCGAGTGGCCTCCTCCCGAATCTAAAAAGCCCGGGAGCCTCTCTCAACCTCTTTAAGAGCCTCTCATTCAACATCATAAAAGGCAAGAAGCGGTTCGCCAAGCTGAAAGCTCTTCCAGAGGGAAAGTCGGTTGCGCTTCTGCTGAACAATGGCAAATTGTTTCGGCACACAGTGAGTCCTGGTTGGGGCATGAATCAAGGTACTAGCGTGGCGCTCGCGCTCAAGGGAAAGAATAAAAAACAGTGGTCGAGAATTCTTGACAAAAATCTGCACAGGGGAAGCTTCGTTGCTCACGGGGTTGATCGCCTGCAGACTGCTTGAGGCGCTTGACCGATCCAGAAGAGGCAGATTTAGGGACTGCTTTGGTGGGAGGTTAAGCAACCCAACCCGCAGAAAGCTTCCTCTGTTCATATTGTCTGTCAGGTATATAAGCTTCTCTTCAATGGGTCTGGCCTGAGATGAGTGAATCTCTTGTTCATCATCCTTTGGTCTACCGTAGATTCTTTGATGTATTTAGTGTGCATGCACATTGAAGCAGCTGTGCCTCCACTTGCAATGAAATATATCTTGGTTGGAAATGCATCTCAACTGTCACGAAGCAGCTGAAGCACAGATCGCCAGCAAAGTGGATTTTGTCATTCGGATGTGAGGTGATGGAGATACGCAACCACGTCTGGGACCTCTCTGCCCTGCACTGATGTTCCCATCCCATGCCACCATGCGTGGTTGTGCCTTCTCCCCATCGTCACCTTCCCTGCATTGTCCTCTTCCCCACCCACAACTGGGTCATACTTACTACCAGAGGAGACCTCCTTGTTAACACCATATGGGAACACACAGTTTGTCGCAATTACAACGCTGAGCTGACTGAAACACGTTGAACCATGCGACCGTAAGAGGTGTCTTAAAAAGAGTGTACGAGAGAAGCACACCCCGCATGCTGCTTGCTGGTGGTGGGGGCCTTTAACGGATCCAGAAGCTCTTGGCTCGCGCTGATTCTTCAATTCGAACTGTGTTTTTTTGTTAGGGCGTGTCCAGCGCGTACATTTTGGGAATATTAGTCCCTTCACACGTTTCCCGGCTCAAAAAATCTCACTGTACCAAAAAACGAATATAAGGTGAGTCGAGTCCGAAGGATTGGGCCTTCCAGCGCGCGGACACAACCCTCTGCACACAAATTTCTACAGTTCGTGGAAAACGAGGTAACTGGTTGCCTCGTCTATCATCGCACAGAAATTCACGCACAAGCGAAAATTCCACGCTTGAACGAAAATTACTGTAGCGGGCAGGACGCAATGCTGTACCCTTGTTCGCGCGCACACTGATTCCAGTAACGTGTGTTAGACGATTCGTCGTACGCGCAGCGGGCGTGCCGTCTTGTGAACGGAAGCTGATCGTGTCCAACCTTTTTGTAAAATGCAGTGTTACAATAGGAAATGTGGTAACTGAATGGGTTTATGAACTGTAAATGTACGCGCTGGACACGCCCTTATCCACTTATCAGGTGCAATTGTACACTCAAGGTTTGAAAGCTGCGGCGAGTAGAAGCATGACTTTGCGTTGAGTAAGGCTGCTAAAGATGTTAGTGGCTGCCTCTAACGGAAAACAGAAGTAAAGCTACTTGGTGGTATTTAATTTCGTTCATCGACCTTCAAAACCAAACTCTGATCGCGTAACTAAGAAAATTGTAATATTGAGCAACTTGTAGTCATCTGTTCCTAGGCATAGGTTCTCACTACTTCCTAGCTATTCTACTTCTAACGAGCATTTCTGGGTAATTATTTCACCATTTTTCAACGTCAAGTGGGGTCCTTCGTTCCTTGGTCGGAACTGCACTGCACTACAGTACAATCTGCGAAAATCCTCCGTACCGTACAGAACCAGATTTCGTTACAGTTTGATAGCAGTAACACCCAGCCCACCGACCAAAGTGGAAGGAAATGGATGGAGGGCTCGAGGGAACATCTGGGCTCGAGGGAACATCTGTGCGACTCCAAGAACGCGTCACAGTGCTGCATCATCCTGACGTGTCAAAAGGAAACGGCAAACCGTTCAGAAAGGTTTTTTTTTATGTGTATAAAACCGCCCGATCCAAGCGTTTCAGAGGTGGAGATTGCACGCTTTCAGGTACATCTGAGGCAATTAGCCGGACCGTCAATTCTGCCCGGCGGTCCATCATTGGCTTTCCCGACACATAGGCAGACATAACTTGTCTCCTTGGTTGGATCCACACCCACACATGACAAGGACAAACGCAGATGTCCTTTCCCCCTGCCCCCACCCCCACCAAGCTCGTCTCTTCGCCCCCACGAACTGAACCCATCCCCCTCGTCCCCCCTCCCCATCTTCCCCGACAAGAACTCGAAGCCCCCCTCCCACCCGTTTCTTCCTTCAATCCCCCTCCACCAGCCGCCATTGTTGGTTTCGAATGTCTATAAAGCTCTCGCAGCAGCCGTCGTTCCTTTGACCCACACCAGACCTCGGATAGATTCCACACAGAGCCAGACCTAGCTCGTTAGCTTACAGGACCGCCCGTAAAAAAAACTTACCTCGATATCCTGACATTGTGGCTTACTCCGCCAGTCCCTTATCCTAACGAGTTGTTTACAGATCCACCCTGACTGATTTAGCAACAGTGTAGACATGTCATCCGCCATGTCAGCCCGAACGATGCTAGTTTTATTGCTTTCATTGCCAATAGTCGTGTCAGCTGCGGTGGTGCCGCCAACAACGGCGCAGAAAATATTGGAGCTGAAGGATCTACAGAGCAAGTTGGCTAAGAATCCCTTCCTGAGATACCTTGGCATGAGTCAAGTTATTTCTCAGCTTATTGTTCAAGGAGGTGCGACCTGCACGCTATTTCCCATTTTTTACCTCCCCTTTAAATCTTCTGTGATATTTTATAAAATTTTCGGCGTATCTCTCGGCCTCGAAAAAAAACTTTTTTTTTCTACTTATTACGTTCGCTGTATCTTCCTGCTTTCTTTCTCTGCTGCGACCCGGCGTAACGGAAACAGCAAAGATATATTTGATTCTTTTCGACTTGCCACCCACGCCCCCTTTCATCCTTTCTCGGATTTTTAACCTTCGCCTTTTTCCATCCGCCCCACTCCGTCCCGCGCAGAAACCGTTCCCGCCAGCATCGACTGGTCCCCCTTCGCCTACAACACGCTCCTAATCCCCACCGACGCCGCGCTAAGCGCAAGCGGCCTTCTCGTCCAGCCGACTACCCCTGAACAGGCACTCAGCCTCTTTAAAAGCGTCTCCTACAACATCATTAAGGGCATGAAGCCGTTCTCCCAGTTGAAGGCTCTTGCTGTTGGAAAGACTGTTACGCTTTTGCTGAACAACGGAAAGTTGTTTCGGCAGAAGGTAAATCCTGGGTGGGGCATTAATCAAGGCACTGCCGTGGCGTTCGCGCTCAAGGGGAAGAATAAAACTGAGTGGTCAAAGATTCTTGACAAAGATATACACAAGGGAAGCAGCTTCATTGCTCATGGGGTTAACCGCCTGCAGACTACAGGTGCTGCTGCTGCAGGTGCTTGAATGGTCCGGACTCCGGAGGAACCAGATCTCAGGATACGAGAGTGAGGGTTCCGTCAACCAGCAGGAAGCTTTCTCTTCACAGTGACAAGGTAATTTGAGTCCCTCTACTGGGTCTGGCTTGAGATGAGTGAACCGTTGTTCATCATCTGCTTATCATAATGTATAATGAAAGCAAAAGCATGTGCCTGGCTATCATACTCACATCAATAAAAGTTGTGTAACTGATTGTTAGTAGTATCGGCAGCATTGCTTTGCAGATGCTTGTAGCGTAGAAAATATGCTGTCTGTACCCGGTCCCACAACCGAGACACACACCTCCTCACCCATTACCACGCTGCCATTGTACGCCGCGAATCTTTGTTTGACAGTTACATTGCACATGCGACAAAAGGGAGGGAGTTGGCATGGCACTACACACTGTGCTGTACTATCCAGAAGGGGGCTGGGGAGCCTGGGATTTCCTTCCACTTCTCCCATCTCCCCCTCGGCCTCTCTCCCGCCTTCCCTGCCCTGACGCCCGATTCCCCCCAACCGATCCCCCCCATCTCCACCCCACCCTTGTCTTCTCCGCCCTGCTGTCCCCTTCCCTCCCCTAACCCCTCTTGTAGCCGCCCATACACCTAGTCCGCGGTATTTTAACCACGTGAACTGTTTGTTTTAAACACCCTTTATTCGTTTTCGGGTAATGAGATGGGCACCCAAAGACTTCGAGGTTATTATTTTACAGCCAGATCTCGCGAGAGGAATGCTAGATTCTACCCTCATTAATTTTCAAACTACTCGTTTAAACAAGTTTGACCAAGGAGAAGTACCCTCGCGCGGTTAAGATAGCGGCGGTTAAAATACCGCGGACTAGGTGTAGCCCAACCCCAGCCCAGCCAGTCGTTTTGCGAATTTGAATCTGGTTCTCGAAGTCTCGAACCAAGCCGACACGTCAGCAAGACTTGTCTGCTCCTAGAGCTTGTGTTGTGTTGCGAGCGATGTGCAAATGTGTTGTGCTGTGGATTCCAACTTTTTTGAACCAAATCATGATCATGTGGAGTCCTGTAAATTTGCAGCCATGGCTCTCCCGCCAACATTGTACATTTTCCTCTTCCCACCACGCACTTCACGCCTCCAAC
Source organism: Closterium sp. Naga37s-1 (assembly GCA_947471745.1). NCBI lineage: Eukaryota > Viridiplantae > Streptophyta > Zygnematophyceae > Desmidiales > Closteriaceae > Closterium > Closterium sp. Naga37s-1. The sequence goes on along the minus strand of CANJKZ010000151.1, from coordinate 803,100 downwards.
CCACCACAAAGCTCCAGTCTTTTCGTGCTTACTGGTCTGGTCTTCCCTGCTGCAGTAGTTCCCCATTTCAAAAATCACGTGGCTGTGACAGAACAACCTTGTCAATGCATTTGGTGAACGACAGACTCGAAGCCTCCTGTTTCTGCCCCTACCAGACCCTGTCTTACACTCTCCTCCCTGTATGTCACAATTAGTACGTGCTCTGGCCCTGAGTCTTGAGACATTTCGTTCACAATTCATATGCAGCAAGTATAGTGCTTTTTGAACGCACTACTAGAGGCCATGTCAACCCGAGCCTTTCTAGCTGTAGTACTTACGCTGACCCTAGTCAGTTCAGCCGTGGCGGCGCCGACAACGCAGCAGATAATTAAGGAGCTAAATGAGCTACAGGGCAAGCTATCGAAGCGATTCCAATTCATAATCATGAATCAAGCTGTTGGTCAAATTATTAAGCGGGGAGGTAGGCCCTTAACCCTGGCGAGTCTGCCTTTCGGGAGATTTATGTGCTTGCGTTTTTGCTGGGTCGTCGGGACAAGAGACCAATCTCGTTGCATCGTCTTCACTCCTGCCTTTTCCATGCCACTCCCCAACCCTTCCCATTTCCGTCCTTTGCAGCGACGGTTCCCGGTGACATAGACTGGTCCCCCTTCTTTTACAACACGGTCTTAATTCCCACCGATTTTGCGCTCAAGCAGAGTGGCCTCCTCAACGAACCAAAAACCCCGGAAGATGCAATCAATCTTATGAAAAGCATTTCCTACAACGTCGTCAAGGGCATGTATCCCTTTTCCAAGATAAAGAAGCTACCTATTGGGTCGTCGATCCCGCTTGTACTCAACAATGGCAAGCTTTTCCGGAGAAAAAAAGTATCCGGATTTGCGATGTTCAAGACAACAGAAGTGGCGCTTGCGCTGAAGGGGAAACCGAAAGGCAATTGGTCGACCATCGTTGGCAAGAATCTGCACAGGGGAAGCAGCTTCATTTGCATTGGCGTAAGCCAATTACAGACCACTGGTGCTTGAGGTTATGAGCCTTTAGGGACAACGGAATCAAGCCCGAGCGGGACTGTCGTAAGAGGTCAATTAGTTTGTTATTTCATTCAGGATAGAGTAGATGGCTTGTTATCCAGAGATGGAGGACTTGATTTGTTGGGTAGTAATTTATTCTTGGTCTAATAACAAGGTATGGTACGGGATGGGAGTGGGGCATGGGAATAAAGGGGGAAAAGTGGGCTGTGCAATTATTTGTAATGCTTGCATGTGGGGTGGGGTTTTAGGGTGCATTGTAGCCGGTGCAATGGGTCTGTAGCTGGGCCCTCAGGAAGTCCGTGCGTGTGCAATAGTTTCTGACGTACTTGTCTATAGAATTACATTTATTGTGGTCAAGATTTTCTGTATGTGGACACAAAGAAGCAATCGGAAACTGGCAACTCAGTTTTATCAACATGCTGTCTCAGTTTTATTAACATGCTGTACTCTCCCTCTCAGTTTTAATGAGTCACTCAGCGTCGGACCTTCCCTTCCCAGCTCCACCCTCCAACACGGTTTCCATCCGAATCTCGCAGTGTGCCTCCCTGTTTTCCTGCACTGCTGGTGCTGCTGCTGCTGCTCCTGTTGAATCTGCTTGTCGACTTTTCCCTGCCTACAACCAGCAAGTCTTGCGGCACCAGCAGTTTTACATTTTCCGGGATCCAGCCGCGATCCCACGTTAGTGTACGCGTTCCCAGGAATTTCCAAGAGTTTTTTCCCTTTCCAGCGCGGAACTGCTTCCTTGAAGTCGTAGGTTCGGCAGGCAGGCATGGAGGAGGACGATCGGTCGATCGCGGCGCCCGAGGGGAAGAACAAGGCGATCGACTACGACAAGCTCGAGAGGGACGTGGACCAGCAGCGCGATGTGGCTCTCAAGGTAGTCGGGTTACCCGGTTACTTGCGTCGGCGTGTTTTCAGCCGCCTTGTAGTGCAGGCCTAAGGTACAGCCATGCTGACGAGGCTACCGGAGTCTGAGAGTTTTGTCGACGTAGCTGTGTCGTTGCCAGCATCAGCATCAGCAGCATCAGTGACCAGCGTCGCAGATCGTAGATGATACAGTCGTGTGGACGAGCTAAGAGTCGTGGATTAGGGGCGCTCCGTCGACCTGCACAAGAGACGACAGCCTTATAGCTCTTTGAGGGACGTGCGAACGACGCTTATGGGACGTGCAAGCGACGTGCACGGGGCTTGACGCGCTTCGCATGTGCAAGTCGCGAACGACTCCTGTCAAGAGATGCTGTGGAAGTGGGCCTCTTGTAGTGAATTCACGGGGAATCCATGCAGAGGAGTTTATTGATGGGGAATCTATGAGGAATCGGTGTGGATTTGGGCTATGGGTGAGGAACGGATTCGAAATTGATTTAAATTTTATGCGGAAGAGTACAGCCAAAAAGACGCGAACGCGCCGTTACGCGACGCGGTTACGGTCACTGCTATTTGTCCGTCGAATCGTGCATCAGCGAGACGCAGAAGTAAATTCGTTTTAGAGACTTAGGAAAGATAGCCGCCTTCTGATGCATCCACCCCCGTTCAGTTCGGGACGATTCTTCTTCTTGTTATAGGTCACGTCAGCTGGGCTGTTCAGGTTTAGACCCTCCGTCTTTCTTCTTTGGTCTCTTTCTGTGCCTGAATCCGATCCCTCTTTTATGCCCGGATCCGCAATTTCTTGTGTGCAGGAGGGGAGACAGACTGAATCTCTATTAATGTTCACTTTTGACTCTTGAGCCAACTCAAAAGTCAGATGTCAAATTCCTGAATTTCATCGCTCTCTTGACAATTCTCAATTGTGCTTCGGTGTTCTGCTGTGCGCGGATGCAATCCCTTCTATGTGCCCGCAGGAGGGGAGGCTGACTGAAGCTCTTGACGCATTGCTGGGCTTGGAGAAGCAGATGCGCCTGGTACGAAGTGAATTCTTCCGTTGCCTCCTTTCTCTCTCCCTCTCTCTTTCTCTCTACTCTCTCTCCTCTCTCCCCTCTCTCCTCTCCCCCCTCTCGCCTCACGCTGATACCAGGTCGTATCTGTTTAGTGAGTCACTTGCCCTCCCTGTTGTGCCCCACTCATCTGATCGTTGCACCATTCGATCTGCTGACCGCCTGAACCATCTGCTGCTCACCTGAATCTGCTCATTTTGAGTCTGTCCACCTGAATTTGCCCACCCGAATCTGCTCATTTTGAGTCTGTCCACCTGAATTTGCCCACCTGAATCTGCTCATCTGAGCCTTCCACCTGAATCTGCCCACCGCTCTCACGAGATCGTGTTCGTCCAAATGATCAACCCACCAACCGACCAACCCATTCCCAGGCTGCTTGATAATCAAGTTGTTCTGAAACGTTTCAAACCAACCCATTCCCAGGCTGCTGACGTGGTGGGGACGCGCACAGTGGCGGTGGCCATTCTCAAGGTCTGCCACGAGGCAGCTGCGTGGAAGCTTCTCAACGAGCAGATAGTGGCCCTGTCGAAGCGTCGAGCGCAGCTGAAGCAGGTGGGTGGGAGGTTTCGCCGGTGTTCAAGATTGGGGTGTGATGCATGAGTGGTTGATGGATGGGTGGGTGATGGATGGATGGATGGATGGGTGGGTGATGGGTGGGTGGGTGATGGATGGGTGGGTGATAGGGGAGTGGGTGAGTGGGTCATCCCCTACCTTCTTCCATCATGTGCCATGCACAATGGCCATACTCTTTGTCTCTTGCTTTCTTCACATCACACACAATCCCCTTCCCATCCCCATATCCACCATTCTACACAACGCTTTCGTTTATGCCCACATGCGCATATGCCTTCATGTCCTCATGTCCTCATGCCCTCATGCCCTCATGGCCCCATGCCCTCATGGCCTCGTGCCCTCATGGGCCCATAACCCCATGTGTGTTGCCCCCATCCGGACTACCCCATGCCCCATCTCCTCGTTCCAGGTGGTGGCGGCGATGGTGCAGGAGGCCATGAAGTACGTGGATGACGCACCTGATGACGTCATCCGCGAGGAGCTGATCAAGACGCTCAGTGGGGTTACAGCCGGCAAGGTGCAGCTATGGGGGGATGGTGGGGGAGGTGCAGCTATGGGGGGATGGTGGGGGAGGTGCAGCTATGGGAGGATGGTAGGGGAGGTTTGCTGCTGGAGGGGAGGGAGGGAGGGAGTGAAGCGGAGAGGGGGCTAAGGTGCGCCTGGGGGGTGGGAGAGGGAGGGGGGAAGTGGGAGGGGGGAAGAGGGAGGGGGGAAGTTGGATGGAGAAGAGGGAGCAAGGTGCGCTTTCCGGGGTTGGAAGAGAGGGAGAGAGGCATGGTGTGCCGGGCGCAGCAGTTGTCCATCTCTCTGCCCATGGCGCAAGCAGCCATGCTTTGTTCGATGCTGGCTCTGCCCATTCACCTCCCTCTCTGCCTCTCCATCCACTCCACCATCCCACTCGCCTCCCCCCTTCTTTCTCAAATCTACGTGGAGATAGAGAGGGCGCGCCTGTTGAAGCGCCTGTTGAAGCGCCTGGTGAAGCGCCTGGTGAAGCGCCTGGCACAGCAGCTCCTCCCGTATGCTGCTGTATCCGTCCGCTCACCTGCCTGCCTCTCCATCTCCCTCTCCTGCCTCTCCATACTCTCTCTTCTCCAACACCCACACCCCCCCCATCAGATCTACGTGGAGATAGAGAGGGCGCGCCTGGTGAAGCGGCTGGCGCGCATGAAGGAGGCGGAGGGCAAGGTGAAGGAGGCGGCAGAGATCATGCAGGAGGTCGCGGTGAGTGTCCCAGCCTGTCCACGCCTGAGAGTTTCTTCCTGCCCTCACCATCGTGACCCTTCATGCCATCGTGACCCTTCATGCCATCGTGACCATTTCGCCTGGCCTCATGCAACACGCACTTACCTTCACCCTTCCACTCCTTTCCGCTCCTTTCCACTGCTCTCCACTCCTCTTCACTCCTCTCCATCCCTCTGTGATCGGCTCTAACGCCAGGTAGAGGCGTTTGGAGCCATGGCAAAGACAGAGAAAATATCAGCTTCATTTCACACTGTTCGACTTCATTTCCTACGGCTGTTGTTTTTCTCGATCCCAATGCCAGGTGGAGACGTTCGGAGCCATGGCAAAGACAGAGAAGATCGACTTTATCCTTGAGCAGGTGAGCGTTCAGTTTACGTGAAACTCTTATCTTTGATAAGGTGAAGAATCAGTTCACGAAAGAACTCTAGTCTTGAGCAGGCGATCATAGAGTTCGCGTCAACTCAGACAGTCGTATGCCCCTGAGACAGTCTGTACACTACTCAGAGCAGTCGACAGGGCGGACCTGGCACAGGGGAGGGTCAGAGTCGACATGAGAACGACTCGAACCCTCCCCTTCTTTCCCCCAACACATCCCCTCCTCTCCCACCCTGTATCACCTGCATCAGGTCCGCCCGTCTGGACTTGGGTGACTTTATGAGAACACAGATTCTCGCCAAGAAGATCAGCCCGCGTGCATTCGCCTCTGAGACCGTATAGGCTGCTGAGAAGGCCAAGGCGTAGGCAGCTGAGAAGGAGACACTCTGATTGTTCCCCTCCATCCCGCCTGTCTCTCATGTACTCCCCTGCTTCAGGTCCGCCTGTGTCTGGATTCAGACGACTTCATGCGAGCGCAAATTCTCGCCAAAAAGATCAGCCCGCGTGCATTCGCCTCCGAGACCGTTGAGGCTGCTGAGAAGGCCAAGGCGGCAGAGGCTGCAGCAGCAGCGGGTGGCGGGGAGGGGAAGGAGGAGAGGAAGAAGAAGCGGAAGGGGCCGAAGGAGGAGGGGGAGATCCAGCCGGCTGCGCCTGACGTGCCGACGCTGGTGGAGCTGAAGCTAAAATTTTACGAGCTCATGATCCGGTGAGGTGCTGTGCGGTGCTGTGCGGTTCTGCATGGTTCTGTGAGGTGAGGTGCTGTTGAGTACGGTTTGATAGCACGTGGACAGGTGAGGTGCTACAAGGTGATGATGCTGTGACGAAGTGAAGGGAGAAGCGGAAGGGGCAGAAGGAGGAGGGGGGGATTCAGCTCGCTACGCCTGATGTGCCAACGTTGGTGGAGCTGAAGCTCAAGTTCTACGAGCTCATGATCCGGTGAGGTGCTGTGCGGTGCTGTACAGTGCTGTCCGGTGGCTCGCTGCAGCTGATACTGGTTGACTCATCTCATCGTGGCTACTGAGGCCTGGAGATCTGCTGCTGCTATCAAAACATGTTCTGGTGAGGTGCTGTGCTCCTCCAATTATAACATGTTTGGCTGTGTAGGCCTCTCAATCTCCCATCCCCCTTTCCTCGATCGCCCCCTTCCCCTCACTGCAGTTACCACACAAACGCGAACGACTATCTGGAGATCCGTCAGTGCTACCAGAACATTACTGGCTGCATACGAATCTCATTCCCGCACCTTGGTTCCTCGATTTCCCCCCTTCCCCTCGCCGCAGCTACCACACAAATGCAAACGACTATCTGGAGATTTGCCGGTGCTACCAGAACATCTACGACACGCCGGCTGTCAAGGCTGACCAGGAGCGCTGGATCCCAGTGAGTGCTGCTTGTGATTGTGGTGAGTGCTGCTTGTGATTGTGGTGAGTGCTGCTGATTGGGTGAGTGCTTGCCCGCATGTTGGCATCTGGTGCTTGTGCTGCCGATCCCTCCTCTGGCATGCCCTTCACTCACACGCCTCTCACACCATCTCCGCACCTCCAACCATATGCTGCTTACCTCCCGCTCCCCCAGGTGTTGAAGCGCATCTGCTGGTATCTCGTGCTGGCACCACATGGCATGCAGTCGTCACAATATTCTCCCCACACCCATCCGCACCCGACCACATCCAACACCCCCCACCCCCTCCCCCAGGTGTTGAAGCGCATCTGCTGGTATCTCGTGCTGGCGCCACACGGCAGCATGCAGTCGTCCCTCCTCCACTCCACCTTTGCCGACCCCCACCTCCTCGACCTCCCCAAGTTCCGGTAACCCTCCTCACCTTCGTTCACCCACTCGCAACCACTTTCACCTAGTCTCACCCCTCTGAACCGCTGTCTCCTAGGCCCTCACAGCAGCATGCAGTCGTCTCTCCTCCACTCCACCTTTGCCGACCCTCACCTCCTCGACCTCCCCAAGTTCCGGTAAACCTCCTCATCTACTTACACCCACTTTCAACCCATATAATAAACTTTCACATTGCCTCACACCGCTCAGCACCGCTGTCTCCTAGGCGGTCACGGCAGCATGTAGTCCGCGCTCCTCCTCTCCACCTTCGCCGACCCTCACCTCCTCGACCTCCCCAAGTTCTGGTTACCACTGTCTGTGCCCACGCTCATCTGTGTGCACCACTCTCTAACACACCTCACCCACTTTCACTCCCTCTCACCACTCTGCACCGCTGGGACTCCTAGGCCCTTACGGCAGCATCCACACCTCCTTAGACCTCCCAAGTTCCCTTAACCTTCCTCACCTGCTCTAGCCACACTCACCCCTTTGCACCTCCCCGACCTCCTCAAGTCTCCTGACCTTCCTTTGCATATGCCATCTCACACCTGCTCCCTACTCTCATCTCATGTGCCCTTCTTCACCGTCCCCTTCCCCTCCGCCGCCTTCCCTTGCAGAGCTTTACTGAAGCTGTTTACAACGAAGGAGCTGGTGTGGTGGCTGCAGGCAGAAAGACTGCCAACTAGTCCCGTTTCAATCGCTTCTCGCTTTCTTTTGGGTTTCCTCCACATTCTTCCACTCTCAACCCATGTCTCAGCGCCCTTCTGAAGCTGTTTATAACGATGGAGGTGGTGGGGTGGCCACAGCTGCAGGCGGACTATAGTGCGGAGACGCAGGAGGAGAAGCCCACCGTCTTCCTCAACGCCTCTCGCCGCTCTCCACCTCCTCGCTTAGCCCTCCCTCTCACCTGCCCCCTCGCACCAACTCCTTACGCGCATCTCATCTGCCCTCCTTCCCTTTTCTTCCCTCCTTCCCTTTTTTTCCCTCCGTTAGAGCCCTACTGAAGCTGTTCATAACGATGGAGGTGGTGGGATGGCCGCAGCTGCAGGCGGATTACAGTGCGGAGATGCAGGAGGAGAAGCCCACCGTCTTCCTCAAAGACTCTGCTCTCGAGGACCTGCGCCTGCGCGTCATCCAGCACGTACGTGTTGCTGTGCCGCTGCTCTAGGCACTTTGTCGCGGTCCGCCACCCTGTGCTGCCTCCCTTCATCCATCCCTCTGTCTTCTTCAAGCCCTCTGCTCTTGAGGACCTGCGCCTGCGCGTCATCCAGCATGTATGCAATATTCGGCTGCTCTTGGCTGTGTCTCGTTCCTTGTTTCTTTCATTCCCCCTCTCCTCCCAGACCTCTTTTCTTCTCCCTCCGCAAATATATGTGCGCATCACCATCACCTTGTGTTCCATTCGTCCACGTCTGTTCTGTGCTCCGATGCTCCCCTTCCTTTCCTCCCTCCCCCCATCCGTTTCTAACCTTTCAGAACATTCTGGTCGTGTCCAAGTACTACGTGCGCATCGCCATCGCCTCGTCTTTCAACCCACCATCCATGCCCGTTTCCCTCCCGACTCCTCCCTTATCCCCCATCCTTGTCTCCCGTAGAACATCCTTGTGGTGTCCAAGTACTATGTGCGCATCACCATCACCTTCTCTTCCATTTCCCCATATCGCCCCCTCTACCCCCCATACTCCTACCCCCGCAGAACATCCTGGTCGTGTCCAAATATTATGTGCGCATCACCATGGCACGGCTTGCCCAGTTGCTCTCCCTCACTGTCGAGGTGTGTTATCCCACCACCTCAGCCTTAACCCGAGTCACTTTTGAGAATTCTCAGCAGCGACTCAGATCTGCACTGCTTGCCCAGCTCCTCTGCCTCGCCTCCCAGTGTGTGTTTTCGCATCACTTGAAGCGTGCTTGTACCGCGGTGTGGTTAAATGCAAGGCAAGAGAACTGGATGATGCTGAGGCACAACATCATGGCTGCAGCTACTAGTCGGCCTTTGTGTCGAGTGTTATATTTTTTTCTAGACTATCTAAAGCACAGTTTGGACAGACGCATTTGTCGGAGAGCTTCAACGCATCTGCCTGCGCTCACTAATTTGCCTCTGTATCATCCGCTTTCATGTACTTTCCCTCACAGGAGGCGGAGAAGTTTTTATCAGATATGGTGGTGGAGAAGGTGTTGGTGGCTAAGATTGACCGGCCGGCGGGGATTGTCACGTTTGGCGAGAGGCAGGAGAGCGGAGTGCAGCTGTTGGATAAATGGGCGAGCGACATTGCGAAGCTGCTCGACCTTGTGGAGACGAGCTGCCACCACATTCACAAGGAGGTGATGGTGCATAAGGTGGTGCTTAAAACATAAATAGGTGTTGCTGATGGATGTGCCATTGCTGTTTTTTTACAGATAATTTGGAAGAGATTACATTTTTCTGCGTGTAGTCCATGTTCTTGTTTCGTTTTGTCATTTGGGAGGATATTACGTGGAAACGGTTCAGCTTCTTGAGGTTGCAGAGGTGTGGCATTTTAGCTTGATATATCGGATTTCAGCTTCTTGAGGTCCAAGAATGTAGGTGCACTGGACAATCTCCCCACGCCACGTGTCCTGGAATGTTCGCTATCCACCCATACAGCCAACCAGAACTCAGTGCCAACATCTCCGCAATTTGCCATGTGGACCACTCTGGGAATGCAACAAGCAAGAGGTCTCCGCTCCACGAAAATGCAGCGCGTTCCGCGAAAATGCAGCGCTCCGCGCTGTGCGCAAAGATGGCAATTTTACGGGCATTCGTCAGCTTATCGTTCAAAACAGTTCAGTGGGATCTTTCACGGTTTACAGCGGTCGGATAAGCTACCGTTCTGACACGCGATGGGTCCAACAAAACTTACCTTGCGCTCCTGGCTCCTCCACACTCACCTTGCCATTGTCATCAGTCACATATGTCACTCCCACTCCCACATAATAACGTAACGGACGTCCGTCACACGTAATAACATCAGCTCCAAATTGGGCGCGATAAAAGAAAGAGGCGATAGACTGCGGCATCGGCATCAATCACGCCGAGACATTTCAAGCGTTCGTTTTTGCTGTCAAGGTCGGAATTAGCCGTCTGTCGCCGCCATGGCGCAAGCTCTGACCATGAGCACTTCGCGCGCGACATCTGTCGCACGCGCGGATTTTATTCCGGCGACCCGGCGTGACGCCACGTCAGCAGTCAGTCCACGTGTCGCCCTCTCTCAAGCTCACCTCTCGAGTCGTCTGCTTAGCCGCAACCGAATTCCCCGTAGTGCGATTCTTCGATCGCAGACCTCTCGCCGGCACTCGCACGCGAGCCAATTCAATCGCTCACTGTCTCACGTCGTCGCAGCCGTTAGCGCATCCGTCGCAGTAGAGGAAGCGGACGTCGTTATTGTCGGAGCCGGCGTGTCGGGCCTGTGCACGGGGCTCGCGCTAACCACGGATCACGCGGACACTGTATCGAAGGTGATTGTAACGGAGGCGCGGGAGCGCGTGGGCGGCAACATCACAACGGTGGTCGGCGAGGCGGGGACGGCGAACGAGGGATATTTGTGGGAGGAGGGGCCCAACAGCTTCCAACCCAACGACGCCATGCTCAAATGCGCGGTACGTAATTAGCCATTCGCGTTATAACGAAGATGAGCGTTTTGATCTGCCTGAATACGAACTAGGCGGTGGACGGCGAACGAGGGGTATCTGTGGGAGGAAGGGCCCAGCAGCTTCCAACCTAACGACGCCACGCTCAAATGCGCGGCACGTGTTTAGACTGTCATCCGCGTTATAAGAAAAGTACATTCTGGTGGGCCCAACAACTTCCAGCTCAGCGACGTTGTGCTCAGATGCGCGGTACGTGCTATTCTGGTCGCATGCTGTGTCGCAATGTCTTGAATTCGCAGCAAGAAGTGTAGGTATACGGCGATTTCGAATTCTCCACGGAGCCGCAAGTCTGCCCTGGCAACGGATTTGAACCTTACAGGCCAAATGGAGTATATGTGGTGTCTGTGTAACCATGACAGATAAGACCTGCATGTAAGAAGCTTGAAGTTGGCTATTTTTCTATGAATAATACTATCAAAGCTATTTACAGATTCGCCTTTTACGGATGCATTTGCACTAATGACGTGGACCGTTTTTGCCACTGAGTCGTCAATTGCACTTTGCGTGGACGCGCGTTTTTGCTTCCTTATTTTTTCACGGAGGAGGGCTTGGCTTGTGGCACAAAAAGGTTAAGTTTCCCGAAACGTCGTTACACTGGCTCGCCGTGAGGGCTGGTCACGAGAAATGCAGCTCGTGCTGGCGAAGAATCATAATTGACTCCTTTTTCCTGCCATCCCCTGCTACCTGCCATTTCCTGTCATCCCCCTCCCGCCCCTGCCTTTCTCTGCCTCCCCGCCACCAACCCCGTGCCCGTGTCCAGTCCTTTCCGCTGTCCTGTTCTTCCTCCTGTCACCCCACCAACCCACCTACCCCATCAGCTCGACAGCGTGGTTATCGACCAGTTGGTGCTGGCCGATCCCGACGCGCCCCGCTTCGTCTTCTGGGAGGGGCGTCTGCGGCGCGGCCCCGTCTGCAAGGACCTCCCCGCGTCTCACCCTTGCCTTTGTTCTCTCTCCTGTTCTGTTCCCCGCCACCTTCCTTCCAACCCACCAACCCATCCATCAGCTCGACAGTGGGGTGATCGACCAGCTGGTCCTGGGAGATCCCGACGCGCCCCGCTTCGTCTTCTGGGAGGGACGTCTGCGCCCCGTGCCAGCGGGCCTGCTGGACCTGCCCGTGTTCGACCTCATGTCCATCATCGGCAAGATCCGGGCCGGCCTTGGTGCTTTCGGCCTCCGCCCTGCCGCTCCCGAGGTGAGTGTGTGAGGTGAACGTTGCCCCCCGTGCCTGCCGGCCTGCTGGACCTGCCCGTGTTGGACATTCTGTCCATCATCGGCAACATCCGCGCTGGTCTGGGTGCTTTCGTTTCGGTCTGCGCCCAGGGGTCAGTGTGATGTGAGCGGATCTGGCAGATGTCATTGTCCGTTGTTGTCCTCCTCATGCTCACTCCTTATGCGCATCCCCCTTTCCTCGTGCTCACCCCCCTTCCCTCCTTCTGCTCACCCCGCTGGCATGGCGTGGCGTGGCGTGGCATGGCGTGGGATGGTTGTGTGGCATGGCGTGGAATGGCATGTGGACAGCAGGGCAAGGAGGAGAGTGTGGAGGAGTTTGTGCGGCGCAATCTGGGAGCAGAGGTGTTTGAGCGCCTCATCGAGCCCTTCTGCTCCGGTGGGTGGGCGGTGGGAGTCACACAGGGAGTAGGGTGGTAGGGGGGTGCGTGTCTGCTGCTGCTATTCGTGCACTCCGTGCATGGCACCATGCACTATTCATCCCAATCTGGGAGCAGAGGTGTTTGAGCGCCTCATCGAGCCCTTCTGCTCCGGTGGGTGGGTGGATGGGTCCCTGGGCGCGTTGGTGGGTGTGTGGCTGGGTGGGCCGCTGGGTGGGTGGGTCGGTGCGTCGGTGGGTTTGTGGGTGCACTGCAACTGTTGAGTCCCTTCCATTTCGCCCTCCCCTCATTCCCCCAAAACCCCTCTTCTTTCCCTCCCCTCTTCTCTCCCTCCCCTCCCTTCCCCCACTCCATCCGGCAGGTGTGTACGCAGGAGACCCAACCAAGCCCTGCATGAAGGATGAATTTTGAGACGTCTCAAAAGACCCATCCAAGCCCTGCATGAAGGATGACTTTTGAGACGTCTCAAAAGACCCAACCAAGCCCTGCATGAAGGATGACTTTTGAGACGTCTCAAAAGACCCAACCAAGCCCTGCATGAAGGATGACTTTTGAGACGTCTCAAAAGACCCAACCAAGCCCTGCATGAAGGATGACTTTTGAGACGTCTCAAAAGACCCATCCAAGCCCTGCATGAAGGATGCGTTTGGCAGAGTGTGGCGCCTGGAGCAGGTGGGGTGTTTCCCTCTCTCCCCCCCCTGCTCATTCTCTCTGCCCCCCCACCCCTTTCCAACCCCACCTCCCCCCCCATTTGCTCCCTGCAGGTGTGTACGCAGGAGACCCATCGAAGCTGAGCATGAAGGCAGCGTTCGGCAAGGTGTGGCGTCTGGAGCAGCTGGGAGGGTCCATCTTTGGTGGCTCGATGAAGCTCATCAAGGAGAAGCAGGCCAATCCCCCTCCTCCCCGTGACCCGTACGTGACGCTTGATAGCCCGTAGGCTGCTGTAACGTGGTAACACAGTAACACGGTAACGTGCAACTTCATGAATGGAGGTGCTAGGAACAGCTGGGAGGGTCCATCTTTGGCGGATCCATGAAGCTCGTCAAGGAAAAACAGGCCAACCCGCCTCCTCCCCATGACCTGTATCTTACGTGTGGTAAATGCATGGTATCACAGTAGCGTGGTGAGCCCATGTTTGCTGCTGCTAGCAGCAGCTGAGCTGAGGTTTAGTTTTTGGTTCCCCCTCCCTGTGGCCCGTGAGTGTGCTGCGGTTGCTTTGTATCCGTACAGATGCTTATCTCATTATTCTTAATGCAGTTACCGTTATCCCATTCTAAGTCATCCATCCCTTTGCATCCCTTTCCACCCCTGCTCTCTCCTTCTCACCTGTTCAAACCGCTTGTCACCACGTGTATTTGCAGGCGCCTGCCGAAGCCCAAGGGGCAGACAGTGGGGTCGTTCCAAAAGGGACTCATCACCCTCCCCACCGGCATTGCCAACAAGTATGGTGGTGCGCCATCCCATGTGGTGACATGCCATGTTGCGCCATCCCATGTGGTGACATGCCATGTTGTGCCATCCCTTGTGGTGACATGCCATGTTGTGCCATCCCTTGTGGTGCCATCCCAATTGGTGCCATGCGATGTGGTGCCATGCGTTGTTGTGCCATGTCATGTTGTGCCATGCCATGCCATCCCATGCCATGCCACGCAACGCCATGCCATGCCATGTGCTGCCATGTTGTTCCATGATTTAGTACCCTCTGATGCCACAGTGCCATGCCATGACATGCCACATCACACTACATCACTGCACACTGAACGCAAATCGCACCCCTATCCACCAAACAACCCCTCCGAACCTGCCCTCCAGGCTCGGCGACCGGGTGAGGCTCGGGTGGAAGCTGACAGCCATAGAGAAGCGGCCAGGTGGCAGCGGCTTCCTGCTTTCCTACGACACTCCCGAGGGCGCCAAGAAGCTTTCAGCGCGCTCGCTGCTGCTCACCGTGCCCTCATATGTCGCTGCTGACCTGCTTAAGCCCTACTCTGTAAGCATTCGGCCATACGGGAATGCGAAAGGGGACTTACTTTCTTCGTAGGTCGCTGCTGACCTACTCAAGTCACACTTCTTATGTTCTGAGATGAACTCACCTTTGTTGCAGCAGCCACCCCTGCTGCGATTCACTCCTGTGAGTATCTTCTTCCTGTGGGATCTCCCCTCTTTTAACCCCCTTCCCCGTCCCCCCATCTCCATCCCCCTCCCTGCCCCTCCCTCCCCTCTCCTCCATCTCTCTTCCCCTGTCGCCCCTCCCACAGGCACCAGCAGCAGCCGCCCTTTCATCATTCTACTACCCGCCCGTGGCAGCAGTGACCATCTCGTACCCCAAGGAGGCCATCCGAGAGGACCGACTGGTGGGCGGGGAGCTCAAGGGCTTTGGGCAGCTGCACCCGCGCACCCAAGGGATCGTCACTCTGGGTACGGCATTGGGTGGCAGAGACGGGTGGGCGGGCGGGATGGGTGGGAAGGGCTGTCTCTTTCGTCATCTATCTCCTTGGCCGCACCTCCCAGGCACCTTCACCTGCTCTTCTCCCACCCTGCTCGTGCCCAACTGTGCTCCTTGCCCCTTGCTGTTGCCGTCTCCTCCTTCCCTCCTCGATCACCCCCCACTCTCCTCTCACCCCTCCAGGCACCATTTGCTGCTCCGCTGTCTTCCCCAACTGTGCTCGATGTTCCTTCCCTCCCTCCCTCCCTCTATCCCCTCTCCCCACCCTCCCAGGCACCATCTACAGCTCTGTTCTCTTCCCCAACCGTGCTACTTGCTCCTTGCCTCTCACACTGCCACGTGACCTCTCCCCTCTTCCCCTCACGTTCACAGGCACCATCTACAGCTCTGTTCTCTTCCCCAACCGCGCCCCAGACGGCCGTGTGCTGCTGCTGTGCTACATTGGCGGCGCGTGCAACACCAAGATCGCCACCATGGTGAGTGGGTGGTGGTGGTGGTGGGGCTTTAACTGTATCCATGCTGTAACATGCTTGTGCTTGTTTTCATGGTAATTGCTGCTGCTGTGCTACATTGGCGGCGCGTGCAACACCAAGATCGCCACCATGGTGAGTGGGTGGTGGTGGTGGGGCTTTAACTGTATCCATGCTGTAACATGCTTGTGCTTGTTTTCATGGTAATTGCTGCTGCTGTGCTACATTGGCGGCGCGTGCAACACCAAGATCGCCACCATGGTGAGTGGGTGGTGGTGGTGGGGCTTTAACTGTATCCATGCTGTAACATGCTTGTGCTTGTTTTCATGGTAATTGCTGCTGCTGTGCTACATTGGCGGCGCGTGCAACACCAAGATCGCCACCATGGTGAGTGGGTGGTGGTGGTGGGGCTTTAACTGTATCCATGCTGTAACATGCTTGTGCTTGTTTTCATGGTAATTGCTGCTGCTGTGCTACATTGGCGGCGCGTGCAACACCAAGATCGCCACCATGGTGAGTGGGTGGTGGTGGTGGGGCTTTAACTGTATCCATGCTGTAACATGCTTGTGCTTGTTTTCATGGTAATTGCTGCTGCTGTGCTACATTAGCGGCGCGTGCAACACCAAGATCGCCACCATGGTGAGTGGGTGGTGGTGGTGGGGCTTTAACTGTATCCATGCTGTAACATGCTTGTGCTTGTTTTCATGGTAATTGCTGCTGCTGTGCTACATTGGCGGCGCGTGCAACACCAAGATCGCCACCATGGTGAGTGGGTGGTGGTGGTGGGGCTTTAACTGTATCCATGCTGTAACATGCTTGTGCTTGTTTTCATGGTAATTGCTGCTGCTGTGCTACATTGGCGGCGCGTGCAACACCAAGATCGCCACCATGGTGAGTGGGTGGTGGTGGTGGCGCTTTAACTGTATCCATGCTGTAACATGCTTGTGCTTGTTTTCATGGTAATTGCTGCTGCTGTGCTACATTGGCGGCGCGTGCAACACCAAGATCGCCACCATGGTGAGTGGGTGGTGGTGGTGGGGCTTTAACTGTATCCATGCTGTAACATGCTTGTGCTTGTTTTCATGGTAATTGCTGCTGCTGTGCTACATTGGCGGCGCGTGCAACACCAAGATCGCCACCATGGTGAGTGGGTGGTGGTGGTGGGGCTTTAACTGTATCCATGCTGTAACATGCTTGTGCTTGTTTTCATGGTAATTGCTGCTGCTGTGCTACATTGGCGGCGCGTGCAACACCAAGATCGCCACCATGGTGAGTGGGTGGTGGTGGTGGGGCTTTAACTGTATCCATGCTGTAACATGCTTGTGCTTGTTTTCATGGTAATTGCTGCTGCTGTGCTACATTGGCGGCGCGTGCAACACCAAGATCGCCACCATGGTGAGTGGGTGGTGGTGGTGGCGCTTTAACTGTATCCATGCTGTAACATGCTTGTGCTTGTTTTCATGGTAATTGCTGCTGCTGTGCTACATTGGCGGCGCGTGCAACACCAAGATCGCCACCATGGTGAGTGGGTGGTGGTGGTGGGGCTTTAACTGTATCCATGCTGTAACATGCTTGTGCTTGTTTTCATGGTAATTGCTGCTGCTGTGCTACATTGGCGGCGCGTGCAACACCAAGATCGCCACCATGGTGAGTGGGTGGTGGTGGTGGGGCTTTAACTGTATCCATGCTGTAACATGCTTGTGCTTGTTTTCATGGTAATTGCTGCTGCTGTGCTACATTGGCGGCGCGTGCAACACCAAGATCGCCACCATGGTGAGTGGGTGGTGGTGGTGGCGCTTTAACTGTATCCATGCTGTAACATGCTTGTGCTTGTTTTCATGGTAATTGCTGCTGCTGTGCTACATTGGCGGCGCGTGCAACACCAAGATCGCCACCATGGTGAGTGGGTGGTGGTGGTGGCGCTTTAACTGTATCCATGCTGTAACATGCTTGTGCTTGTTTTCATGGTAATTGCTGCTGCTGTGCTACATTGGCGGCGCGTGCAACACCAAGATCGCCACCATGGTGAGTGGGTGGTGGTGGTGGCGCTTTAACTGTATCCATGCTGTAACATGCTTGTGCTTGTTTTCATGGTAATTGCTGCTGCTGTGCTACATTGGCGGCGCGTGCAACACCAAGATCGCCACCATGGTGAGTGGGTGGTGGTGGTGGCGCTTTAACTGTATCCATGCTGTAACATGCTTGTGCTTGTTTTCATGGTAATTGCTGCTGCTGTGCTACATTGGCGGCGCGTGCAACACCAAGATCGCCACCATGGTGAGTGGGTGGTGGTGGTGGGGCTTTAACTGTATCCATGCTGTAACATGCTTGTGCTTGTTTTCATGGTAATTGCTGCTGCTGTGCTACATTGGCGGCGCGTGCAACACCAAGATCGCCACCATGGTGAGTGGGTGGTGGTGGTGGCGCTTTAACTGTATCCATGCTGTAACATGCTTGTGCTTGTTTTCATGGTAATTGCTGCTGCTGTGCTACATTGGCGGCGCGTGCAACACCAAGATCGCCACCATGGTGAGTGGGTGGTGGTGGTGGCGCTTTAACTGTATCCATGCTGTAACATGCTTGTGCTTGTTTTCATGGTAATTGCTGCTGCTGTGCTACATTGGCGGCGCGTGCAACACCAAGATCGCCACCATGGTGAGTGGGTGGTGGTGGTGGCGCTTTAACTGTATCCATGCTGTAACATGCTTGTGCTTGTTTTCATGGTAATTGCTGCTGCTGTGCTACATTGGCGGCGCGTGCAACACCAAGATCGCCACCATGGTGAGTGGGTGGTGGTGGTGGCGCTTTAACTGTATCCATGCTGTAACATGCTTGTGCTTGTTTTCATGGTAATTGCTGCTGCTGTGCTACATTGGCGGCGCGTGCAACACCAAGATCGCCACCATGGTGAGTGGGTGGTGGTGGTGGCGCTTTAACTGTATCCATGCTGTAACATGCTTGTGCTTGTTTTCATGGTAATTGCTGCTGCTGTGCTACATTGGCGGCGCGTGCAACACCAAGATCGCCACCATGGTGAGTGGGTGGTGGTGGTGGGGCTTTAACTGTATCCATGCTGTAACATGCTTGTGCTTGTTTTCATGGTAATTGCTGCTGCTGTGCTACATTGGCGGCGCGTGCAACACCAAGATCGCCACCATGGTGAGTGGGTGGTGGTGGTGGCGCTTTAACTGTATCCATGCTGTAACATGCTTGTGCTTGTTTTCATGGTAATTGCTGCTGCTGTGCTACATTGGCGGCGCGTGCAACACCAAGATCGCCACCATGGTGAGTGGGTGGTGGTGGTGGCGCTTTAACTGTATCCATGCTGTAACATGCTTGTGCTTGTTTTCATGGTAATTGCTGCTGCTGTGCTACATTGGCGGCGCGTGCAACACCAAGATCGCCACCATGGTGAGTGGGTGGTGGTGGTGGGGCTTTAACTGTATCCATGCTGTAACATGCTTGTGCTTGTTTTCATGGTAATTGCTGCTGCTGTGCTACATTGGCGGCGCGTGCAACACCAAGATCGCCACCATGGTGAGTGGGTGGTGGTGGTGGCGCTTTAACTGTATCCATGCTGTAACGTGCTTGTGCTTGTTTTCATGGTAATTGCTGCTGCTGTGCTACATTGGCGGCGCGTGCAACACCAAGATCGCCACCATGGTGAGTGGGTGGTGGTGGTGGCACTTTAACTGTATCCATGCTGTAACATGCTTGTGCTTGTTTTCATGGTAATTGCTGCTGCTGTGCTACATTGGCGGCGCGTGCAACACCAAGATCGCCACCATGGTGAGTGGGTGGTGGTGGTGGGGCTTTAACTGTATCCATGCTGTAACATGCTTGTGCTTGTTTTCATGGTAATTGCTGCTGCTGTGCTACATTGGCGGCGCGTGCAACACCAAGATCGCCACCATGGTGAGTGGGTGGTGGTGGTGGCGCTTTAACTGTATCCATGCTGTAACATGCTTGTGCTTGTTTTCATGGTAATTGCTGCTGCTGTGCTACATTGGCGGCGCGTGCAACACCAAGATCGCCACCATGGTGAGTGGGTGGTGGTGGTGGCGCTTTAACTGTATCCATGCTGTAACATGCTTGTGCTTGTTTTCATGGTAATTGCTGCTGCTGTGCTACATTGGCGGCGCGTGCAACACCAAGATCGCCACCATGGTGAGTGGGTGGTGGTGGTGGGGCTTTAACTGTATCCATGCTGTAACATGCTTGTGCTTGTTTTCATGGTAATTGCTGCTGCTGTGCTACATTGGCGGCGCGTGCAACACCAAGATCGCCACCATGGTGAGTGGGTGGTGGTGGTGGCGCTTTAACTGTATCCATGCTGTAACATGCTTGTGCTTGTTTTCATGGTAATTGCTGCTGCTGTGCTACATTGGCGGCGCGTGCAACACCAAGATCGCCACCATGGTGAGTGGGTGGTGGTGGTGGCGCTTTAACTGTATCCATGCTGTAACATGCTTGTGCTTGTTTTCATGGTAATTGCTGCTGCTGTGCTACATTGGCGGCGGGTGCAACACCAAGATCGCCACCATGGTGAGTGGGTGGTGGTGGTGGCGCTTTAACTGTATCCATGCTGTAACATGCTTGTGCTTGTTTTCATGGTAATTGCTGCTGCTGTGCTACATTGGCGGCGCGTGCAACACCAAGATCGCCACCATGGTGAGTGGGTGGTGGTGGTGGCGCTTTAACTGTATCCATGCTGTAACATGCTTGTGCTTGTTTTCATGGTAATTGCTGCTGCTGTGCTACATTGGCGGCGCGTGCAACACCAAGATCGCCACCATGGTGAGTGGGTGGTGGTGGTGGCGCTTTAACTGTATCCATGCTGTAACATGCTTGTGCTTGTTTTCATGGTAATTGCTGCTGCTGTGCTACATTGGCGGCGCGTGCAACACCAAGATCGCCACCATGGTGAGTGGGTGGTGGTGGTGGCGCTTTAACTGTATCCATGCTGTAACATGCTTGTGCTTGTTTTCATGGTAATTGCTGCTGCTGTGCTACATTGGCGGCGCGTGCAACACCAAGATCGCCACCATGGTGAGTGGGTGGTGGTGGTGGCGCTTTAACTGTATCCATGCTGTAACATGCTTGTGCTTGTTTTCATGGTAATTGCTGCTGCTGTGCTACATTGGCGGCGCGTGCAACACCAAGATCGCCACCATGGTGAGTGGGTGGTGGTGGTGGGGCTTTAACTGTATCCATGCTGTAACATGCTTGTGCTTGTTTTCATGGTAATTGCTGCTGCTGTGCTACATTGGCGGCGCGTGCAACACCAAGATCGCCACCATGGTGAGTGGGTGGTGGTGGTGGCGCTTTAACTGTATCCATGCTGTAACATGCTTGTGCTTGTTTTCATGGTAATTGCTGCTGCTGTGCTACATTGGCGGCGCGTGCAACACCAAGATCGCCACCATGGTGAGTGGGTGGTGGTGGTGGCGCTTTAACTGTATCCATGCTGTAACATGCTTGTGCTTGTTTTCATGGTAATTGCTGCTGCTGTGCTACATTGGCGGCGCGTGCAACACCAAGATCGCCACCATGGTGAGTGGGTGGTGGTGGTGGGGCTTTAACTGTATCCATGCTGTAATATGCTTGTGCTTGTTTTCATGGTAATTGCTGCTGCTGTGCTACATTGGCGGCGCGTGCAACACCAAGATCGCCACCATGGTGAGTGGGTGGTGGTGGTGGCGCTTTAACTGTATCCATGCTGTAACATGCTTGTGCTTGTTTTCATGGTAATTGCTGCTGCTGTGCTACATTGGCGGCGCGTGCAACACCAAGATCGCCACCATGGTGAGTGGGTGGTGGTGGTGGCGCTTTAACTGTATCCATGCTGTAACATGCTTGTGCTTGTTTTCATGGTAATTGCTGCTGCTGTGCTACATTGGCGGCGCGTGCAACACCAAGATCGCCACCATGGTGAGTGGGTGGTGGTGGTGGCGCTTTAACTGTATCCATGCTGTAACATGCTTGTGCTTGTTTTCATGGTAATTGCTGCTGCTGTGCTACATTGGCGGCGCGTGCAACACCAAGATCGCCACCATGGTGAGTGGGTGGTGGTGGTGGCGCTTTAACTGTATCCATGCTGTAACATGCTTGTGCTTGTTTTCATGGTAATTGCTGCTGCTGTGCTACATTGGCGGCGCGTGCAACACCAAGATCGCCACCATGGTGAGTGGGTGGTGGTGGTGGCGCTTTAACTGTATCCATGCTGTAACATGCTTGTGCTTGTTTTCATGGTAATTGCTGCTGCTGTGCTACATTGGCGGCGCGTGCAACACCAAGATCGCCACCATGGTGAGTGGGTGGTGGTGGTGGCGCTTTAACTGTATCCATGCTGTAACATGCTTGTGCTTGTTTTCATGGTAATTGCTGCTGCTGTGCTACATTGGCGGCGCGTGCAACACCAAGATCGCCACCATGGTGAGTGGGTGGTGGTGGTGGCGCTTTAACTGTATCCATGCTGTAACATGCTTGTGCTTGTTTTCATGGTAATTGCTGCTGCTGTGCTACATTGGCGGCGCGTGCAACACCAAGATCGCCACCATGGTGAGTGGGTGGTGGTGGTGGGGCTTTAACTGTATCCATGCTGTAACATGCTTGTGCTTGTTTTCATGGTAATTGCTGCTGCTGTGCTACATTGGCGGCGCGTGCAACACCAAGATCGCCACCATGGTGAGTGGGTGGTGGTGGTGGGGCTTTAACTGTATCCATGCTGTAACATGCTTGTGCTTGTTTTCATGGTAATTGCTGCTGCTGTGCTACATTGGCGGCGCGTGCAACACCAAGATCGCCACCATGGTGAGTGGGTGGTGGTGGTGGCGCTTTAACTGTATCCATGCTGTAACATGCTTGTGCTTGTTTTCATGGTAATTGCTGCTGCTGTGCTACATTGGCGGCGCGTGCAACACCAAGATCGCCACCATGGTGAGTGGGTGGTGGTGGTGGGGCTTTAACTGTATCCATGCTGTAACATGCTTGTGCTTGTTTTCATGGTAATTGCTGCTGCTGTGCTACATTGGCGGCGCGTGCAACACCAAGATCGCCACCATGGTGAGTGGGTGGTGGTGGTGGCGCTTTAACTGTATCCATGCTGTAACATGCTTGTGCTTGTTTTCATGGTAATTGCTGCTGCTGTGCTACATTGGCGGCGCGTGCAACACCAAGATCGCCACCATGGTGAGTGGGTGGTGGTGGTGGCGCTTTAACTGTATCCATGCTGTAACATGCTTGTGCTTGTTTTCATGGTAATTGCTGCTGCTGTGCTACATTGGCGGCGCGTGCAACACCAAGATCGCCACCATGGTGAGTGGG
The DNA here is from genome assembly GCA_947471745.1 of Closterium sp. Naga37s-1. Classification (NCBI taxonomy): domain Eukaryota; kingdom Viridiplantae; phylum Streptophyta; class Zygnematophyceae; order Desmidiales; family Closteriaceae; genus Closterium; species Closterium sp. Naga37s-1. The sequence goes on along the minus strand of CANJKZ010000151.1, from coordinate 780,610 downwards.
TGGTGGTGGTGGCGCTTTAACTGTATCCATGCTGTAACATGCTTGTGCTTGTTTTCATGGTAATTGCTGCTGCTGTGCTACATTGGCGGCGCGTGCAACACCAAGATCGCCACCATGGTGAGTGGGTGGTGGTGGTGGCGCTTTAACTGTATCCATGCTGTAACATGCTTGTGCTTGTTTTCATGGTAATTGCTGCTGCTGTGCTACATTGGCGGCGCGTGCAACACCAAGATCGCCACCATGGTGAGTGGGTGGTGGTGGTGGCGCTTTAACTGTATCCATGCTGTAACATGCTTGTGCTTGTTTTCATGGTAATTGCTGCTGCTGTGCTACATTGGCGGCGCGTGCAACACCAAGATCGCCACCATGGTGAGTGGGTGGTGGTGGTGGCGCTTTAACTGTATCCATGCTGTAACATGCTTGTGCTTGTTTTCATGGTAATTGCTGCTGCTGTGCTACATTGGCGGCGCGTGCAACACCAAGATCGCCACCATGGTGAGTGGGTGGTGGTGGTGGGGCTTTAACTGTATCCATGCTGTAACATGCTTGTGCTTGTTTTCATGGTAATTGCTGCTGCTGTGCTACATTGGCGGCGCGTGCAACACCAAGATCGCCACCATGGTGAGTGGGTGGTGGTGGTGGCGCTTTAACTGTATCCATGCTGTAACATGCTTGTGCTTGTTTTCATGGTAATTGCTGCTGCTGTGCTACATTGGCGGCGCGTGCAACACCAAGATCGCCACCATGGTGAGTGGGTGGTGGTGGTGGCACTTTAACTGTATCCATGCTGTAACATGCTTGTGCTTGTTTTCATGGTAATTGCTGCTGCTGTGCTACATTGGCGGCGCGTGCAACACCAAGATCGCCACCATGGTGAGTGGGTGGTGGTGGTGGCGCTTTAACTGTATCCATGCTGTAACATGCTTGTGCTTGTTTTCATGGTAATTGCTGCTGCTGTGCTACATTGGCGGCGCGTGCAACACCAAGATCGCCACCATGGTGAGTGGGTGGTGGTGGTGGCGCTTTAACTGTATCCATGCTGTAACATGCTTGTGCTTGTTTTCATGGTAATTGCTGCTGCTGTGCTACATTGGCGGCGCGTGCAACACCAAGATCGCCACCATGGTGAGTGGGTGGTGGTGGTGGCGCTTTAACTGTATCCATGCTGTAACATGCTTGTGCTTGTTTTCATGGTAATTGCTGCTGCTGTGCTACATTGGCGGCGCGTGCAACACCAAGATCGCCACCATGGTGAGTGGGTGGTGGTGGTGGCGCTTTAACTGTATCCATGCTGTAACATGCTTGTGCTTGTTTTCATGGTAATTGCTGCTGCTGTGCTACATTGGCGGCGCGTGCAACACCAAGATCGCCACCATGGTGAGTGGGTGGTGGTGGTGGCGCTTTAACTGTATCCATGCTGTAACATGCTTGTGCTTGTTTTCATGGTAATTGCTGTGACACTTCCTTCTCTTCCCCTCCCTCTCCCATCCCAACCTGTCAGAGCGAGGAGGAGATCGTGAAGCAGGTGGACATTGATGTGCGCAAGATGCTCATCAAGCCCGATGCAGCAGCGCCCCAAACGCACGGCGTGCGTGTGTGGCCGCACGCCATTCCCCAGTTCAACATGTTCCCTTCCCCACCTCTCCCTCCTTCTCCCTCTCCTCCTCCTCTTCTCTCCCCTCCCCTCCCCTCCCTTCCCTGCCTCCTCTTCTCTCCCTACCCTTCCCTCCCCCACGCTCTCCCAACCTGTCAGAGCGAGGAGGAGATCGTGAAGCAGGTGGACATTGATGTGCGCAAGATGCTCATCAAGCCCGATGCAGCAGCGCCCCAGACGCACGGCGTGCGTGTGTGGCCGCGTGCCATCCCGCAGTTCAACGTGGGCCACCTTGATAATCTAGCTAAGGCGCGCGAGGAGATCCGGGCGGCTGGTCTCGAGGGCGTGTTCCTGGGAGGGAATTACGTGGCGGGGGTCGCGCTGGGTCGGTGTGTGGAGGGTGGGTATGAGAGCGCAGCGGAGGTGGTACAGTATTTGGAGAATGTTGCTGTCAGCAAATGAGGAGGGTTAGAATGCCTTGGAATGGAGGAGGTGCTGATGTTTGGTTTTGATTGTCCACTAGTCAACATTTGTTGTATGGGGTGGAATAAGCTCCATTTCTGGTTTTCTTGCATGGCACACTTGCCCAGATGAATTGTTGGATGAAAGAGGTATGGATGGAAAGTAAGGTACCATGCAAAGAAAATAAGAACAAATCTATTTTTTGTCAGAATAGTGAACGAAGGAATGACTGAACTAGGAAGCAGGTGGGTACAAGTAGGAAACCTAAAAGTGTTGAACCCTATATGAACTACCCCACTACAGCCTAGACACACTATAGCATATAAATTTGACACACCCCCATAGGCAAAGTGGGGGAGAACAAGAGGTCACAAGACCGGTCAAGAAAGGCAAAGCAAGCTCAGGGTGGATCACAAAGTCACCACGCATTCTGAGCACAAGCAAATGGCCACAAGGCCAGTTCGCATGCACAGTTATATAAAGGAGAACAAGCAATACAGTGAACACAACATAGCAAGTGTAACCATGCAGGTATATGTATAGAGATCACAGTACAAGCAGAGTAAAGAAGTAAGCAAGTGAGGCACAGTAGGTACAAGGCCTAGAACAGTACAGAAACGCTGATGATCACAAGGAGGAAGTGCCTTGGTGAAAACATCAGCAGTGTTGGCCTGAGAGGCCACGTAAGCAAGACGAAGCTGACCACGCTGCTGCAACTCTCGAGCAAGGAAGTAGCGCAGAGCGATGTGCTTCGTTCTGTGCTCCAGTTTGTGCTCCTGACAAGGCAATCATGGCCTTGTTGTCGACGTACAGCACTGGAGGAGAACGAGGCGGCTCTCCCAGGTCGGTCAATAGGTAGGTGAGCCAGCGTAACTCCTGTGCAGCCATGGCCCCAGCGTAGATCTCAGCCTCACAACTGGAGCTGAGAACAGAAGACGAGTGGGTAGACGGCCAAGAGACAGGGCCGGAGCCAAGGCTGAAGGTGTAATCCTGTGACGACCGCTGCGTAGTCAAGTCGTCAACCCAGGAAGCGTCTGCGTGACCAGTAAGGACAACTCGAGCCCGTCCTCCAAGCACGAGCCCCATGCCCGACGTACTGCACAAGTAGCGCAACACCCTCTTAGCTGCATCCATGTGCTCCTTCCTGTGTCTGCCAGGAGCGACATAGCGTGCTAGGATGCTAAGAGGGTAGGCCAGGTCATGTCGAGTGCAGGTCATCAGGTACATGAGGCAGCCCACAAGCTCTGGATACGGGCCACTCGGCTCTACGGACTCGTCCGAAGGTGGAGCTGAGAGCGAGTGACCGGTAGGCAGAGGAGTGGACTATGGCGAGGAGTACGTGAAGCCGAAGCGCTGAAGGACCTGCTGCACCATGTGTGACTGAGTCAAGGTAATGGTGCGCTGTGCTCTGTCCCGGGTGATCCACAAGCCAAGATAGCTTGTGAGCTCACCCAAGTCTGTGCACGTGTGTCTCTTCTGCAGCTCGGAATTCACGTGGGCGAGTGCCTCAGTGTCAGCAGTAGCAAAGACCAAGTCGTCTACGTACACGAGAACGTAGAGCGGTGGCAGAGTGGTGTCAGTGCGTAGAAACAGCGACAGGTCAGCAGTGGAAGGAGCAAAACCAAGAGCAGCACGGGGTGCCTGGCGGAGCCCGTAGACTTGCCGCCGGAGGCTCCACTGGGTACCAGCAGGAAACGACCCAGTGAAGCCAGGTGGGCGGCGCAACCAGATCTCCTCGTGCAGGCTGCCCTGTAGGAAGGCTGTGCTGAAGTCAAGCGAGTGTAGCTCGTAGTCACGCTGAGCGGCGACGTGCATCAGCACCCGAAGAGTGGTCATCTTCAAGGTAGGGGAGAAGGTCTGGAAGAAGTCAACTCCCTGTCGCTGACTGAAGCCTCGTGCAACGTAACGCGCCTTGAAGACAGGCGGAGAACCCGGCGGTCGCTTCACCCTGAAAATCCACATGCCACTGACGATGTTCGCCCTAGGCGGGGGAACCTCGTCGACGTAGGTGCCTGTGGACTTCCAGGAAGCCATCTCTGTGTCCATGGTTGTCTGCCACTGAGAGGAGTAGGGACCCTCTATCGCCTCTGCGTAAGAGCACGGGGTCGGGATGTCTGGTGCATCCGGGTCTCCCTCAGGGGCAAGCAGCATGGACACGAGATGAGGTAAAGCAGTGGCAAAGCACTAAAACTCCTCCTGTCTGTCCTCAAGGACGTCCGTGCCAAGAGCAAACTCACCCCCGACGGACGGAGGACAGACAAACGCAGAATCAGACTCAGCAACAAGACTAGCGGCGTAGTCTAGACGACAGGCGGCAGCAAAGTCAACAAGCTCAGCAACGAGAGCAGACGCAGCAGTGGACTCAAACGAAGGGTCAGTGACAGCAGTGGCCAGAAAACGCGTGACAGTAGGACTAGCAGTACGAAGGGAGTCAGACTCCGGGTCCGGACCGTCAGGAAGAGAGGACGCAGGGGGAGACGGAAGAGGGACACGCTGTGGAGCAGTGGAAGGACGCAGAGTCATAGAGTGAGTGCCGGGGACAGGAGGAGGACGCTGACGCGGAACACGACGACCAGTGCGAACAGCGCAAACAGGCGACTCAGGACGAGACTTAGGTGACGCAGGACGAGACTCAGGCGATGCAGGACGAGACTCAGGCTCACGACGCTCAGTAAGACCTCTAGTCGGTCCAAAGTAAGGAGAAGGACCAGGCAGTGGAGAGGCTGGCTGTAACTGCGACTGTGACTGGACAGGCGGTGGACTCAGTAAGGGAGGGGTAGGACCAGTAGAAGGCGAGAGACCAAGAACCTTATGAAGGAGTGGAACGTAGTACGGCCGCGGCCGCGCAGCTCCTCCAGAAACAACAGAGACAGCACCAGTACCCTCAGCTCCAGGGTCTCCAGCTACAACTCCCGCAGCACAACCAGCTCCAGTACCTCCAGCAGCTCCAGCTCCAGGAGCACCTCCAGTAGCAACAGCTCCAGCACCTACAGCTCCAACTCCTCCAGCACCACCAGCCCCAGCAGCTCCAGTACCTCCAGTACGAGCACCTCCGGGACCAGCTGCTCCAGCACCTCCAGCAGCTCCAACACCAGCACGACCTCCAACAGCGCCAGTACCTCCAGCACCAGCACCTCCAGGACCAGCGGCTCCAGCAGCTCCAGCACCAGCAACACCTCCAGCAGCTCCAGCTCCAGAAGCACCTCCAGCAGCAGGCCCCGTAGCTCCAGCAGCACGGCTACAGCGCCGAGCGTACCACTCACGTAGCCGCTGCGGAGAGAGGGGCTCCCGCCGTGACGGGACACCCGGAGAACCTCCAGACTCAGCACGCTCAGGCTCAGCACCCCCAGGCCCCGCACCCTCAGACTCAGTAACCCCAGGCTCAGCACCCCCAGGCCCCGCACCTGAGTCAAGTGTGAAAGTGTGCAAGGCCTCAGTAGGTGCAGTACCAGAGAGAGCAGACTCACCAGTACCTGGAGCAGCAGACTCACTAGTACCTGGAGCAGCAGACGCACTAGCACCTAGAGCAGCAGCCTCAATGCCCGGGTCGGGCGGAACACACAGGTAGCAGTCACCCTCAGCACTATCAGTCACATCATACATGGCAGCAGGGATAGCATCGAAATCAAGATCAAAGATAGCAACATTCTGCCTAAGCAGATCACCCCAGCGAGGGAGCTCAACAGCGTCAGGAAACTGGGCGCGCCAGGCGTCAGTCAGGCGACCGAAGCAGCGCTGCGTAGTGTGTGGCAGCCCCCACGTCTCCCCACGGCGCCCGCCGGTGCGAAGAACATAAGTGCAGGGACCAACACCCCCAGACCTCCCACACCCAGCGTACCACTCACGAAGCTGCTAGGCCGACGGGGTCTCACGGGAACGCGGCTGCTGCTGGCGCTGGCTACCACCAAAGCCTCCACGCTGCGCGGCTCCACCTCGACTAGCACCACCGCCGCCGCCACCTCCACCACCGCTGCCGCTGCCGCTGCCTCCACCACCCCCACCGCCGCCACCGAAGCCCCCACTCCCTTCACCACCCCCACCTCCACCGCCACCCCCTTCGCCTCCTTCACCGCCTCCACCGCCGCCCCCACCGTCCCCTCCACCACCCTTGCCCCCTTTGCCCTTGCTGTTGCATCGCCTCCCACTGGGAGCAGACGCAGCCCCGACCTCCTCAGCGCCAACGAGGTCGACAGCAGCAGCAGAAGCAACAGAGGGGAGAAGGGGGACAGGGGAACACCCCTCAAAGAAAGGGGCGCGAGGGTCGCCGCGAGAAGCACCTACAACAAGGATACTCTTCTCAGCTGCAGTGAGGCGCTCCTCTAGCAGGTCGACGGTGAGCTCGGTGGGGCAAAGGGAGAGAAAGTGGTCCCTGACTGAAGCAAGGGAGTCAGGGAGGCGGGTGACTAGGTAGTAAAGGGTGATGTACATGGGGGGGGGGTTCTTGGCACAGAACTCAGTGGGAAGCGCAGCGCGGAAGCGGGCGTCACTAGTGCGGAGGTGAGTAATGAGGTCAGCGACTGTGGCAAAGGCGGCAAGGTCAGGGAACAAGTACGGCAGCATGAGGTGGCTGAGGGCAGCAGTGGCAGGGGAGGAGTAGCGCGCTACGACAGCGTCATACAAAGACTTAGCAGTCTTGTACTGGCCAAAGTGCGCGCGCTCAGCAGTCGGCAGGTGACCACGGACAGCAAGGCGAGCAACAACGTCACGAGTGGTCCACTGCGAGCGAACCGTACTGTCAGCAGTGGCAGCAGGTGCAGGGGAGACACCGGACGTGTGATCGAAAAGGGATACTCCGTCCTTAGAGTCACACTAAAGAAAGAGCTGCAGGTCGTCAACCCACACGTCAAAGTCAACCGCACGCCCCTCAGCATCAAAGGTAAGAACATTAGGGCTAGCCATAGCGGCAGTAGCAGCAGTAGCAGCAGTGGCAGCAGTAGCAGCAGGAGCAGCGCGGGCAGGGCAGTGCGGCTCAGTAGGGCGGCGCGGCTCGGCAGGGCGGCGCGGCTCGGTAGGGCGGCGCGGCTGAGCTGGGCGGCACGGCTCGGCTCCTGGCAGCGCGGCGTGGCAGGGCGGCGCGGGTGCTTACCAGGGGCGGGTGCAGGGCAGGGCCTCAGCTGGCAGTTAGGTCAGGGCCGCGACTGGGGCGGCAGCAGGGCAGGGCCGCGACAGGGCGGCTGCAGGGCAGGGCCGCGGCTGGATGGCAGGGTAGGGCAGAACCGCGACGGGCGGTTAGGGCAGGGCCGCAACGGGCTGTTAGGGCAGGGCCGCGACTGGCGGCGAGGGCAGGGCCGCGACTGGCGGCGAAGACAGGGCCGCGACGGGCGGCGACGGGTCGTGATGGGCCAGCGACGGGCGGCGACGGGCCGGCGACAGGCGGCGACGGGCCGCGACGGACCGTTAGGGCAGGGCCGCGACGGGCCGGTAGGGCAGGGCCCGACGGGCCGTTAGGGCAGGGCCGCGACGGGCCGAGAAGGCAGGGGGCCGTGACGGGCCACGAAGGTAGGGGGCCGCGACGGGCCGTTAGGGCAGGGCCGCGATGGGCCGAGAAGGCAAGGCCGCGACGGGCGGCACTAGGGCAGGGCGCGTGACGGCGCAGGTGAGGCAGGCGCGAGGCGCGCTTCGGGCAGGGCAGGAAAAAAAAATCGTGGTGGGCCCTAAAATAAAAACGTTCCCACGTGGGAACCTGCTTAGAATACCATGTCAGAATAGTGAACGAAGGAATGACTGAACTAGGAAGCAGGTGGGTACAAGTAGGAAACCTAAAAGTGTTGTACCCTATATGAACTACCCCACTACAGCCTAGACAGACTATAGCATATAAGTTTGACAAATTTGTTTCTGTTTTTTTTTTAACTGTATAAGCTTTATGTAAATCGTGTTTTTTACTGTAAAAGCTTTATGTAGATCGTGCATTCATGTTATAAGCTCCGAGCCTTTCAGCCAGGGCCTATTTTATCTGTGTAAATCACATTGCTATACTGATGAGAAGGGTGAAATTTAGGGCCTACACTGATGTGTTTGGGTCAATTTTTTGAAACTTAGTGTTACACTGATTTGACAGTGAAACGATTTAGGCCACACTGATGCTCTGGGGTAATTTTTCCCTTAGCGAAGATTACCCTTAAGGGCGTACAGGGCACCCCCCCCTCGAAACTCTACTTATCGAGACGAAGTTTCCTAGAAATTTTGTAACGATACACTCAATTTCGTAGTGATGCACTACGACGCCAGCACGTGAGTACTGACAACCGACACCGCGTCACTCCATGTCTGCTTGCAACCTACTGTAGAGGCGATGCAACTTGATTGGTCAAATCTGCACTCACTGCAAAAACTTTAACTTTCTTGACTCGGAAATTTGGGACTCGAGGTCCCCAAACCCACGTTCCCCCCGGGAAGCTTGCTGACTCGGCGAAAAAATAAGTGTTGCAGCGAAACCAGACAAGCCACTGCGCTCAACTTTTGAGTTCACAACCCCCACCCACCAGCGCCCAATTTGGGCCTCGAGCTTGGTTGCTGCCAGCACATACTGAGCTGCCTACATTACAATCAGGGTAAAAAATATACCTACACTGATGCCTCTGGGTAAAATTTTCAAAACTTCAAGTTACACTGATCCATCAGTGTTTCCAAAAAGGGCACACTGCTCGGAAGGGTTTTGAAAAAGGCTACACTGCTAATCGTGAGTAGCCAAAAACCAAACATAGGCCCTGCTTTCAGCGAGAGGTGTGTGCAATAATTGTGCTGTCAACTATAATTGCATGATCATTTCTCCCGAACGTCACAAGCAATGCTCACGAAATACAACGGGTTTCGTTAGACTTGTTGGAGACAATGAGCTATTGCGTGAGGAAGCAAAAATGTCGAGAGAATTGCTCCAGTGCCTTGTTTGGTGATTCGCTTGTCAGAGGTCCACTGTTGATCCCCGATTGATCCTAGGGAAGGGTTACAGGCATGTTGGCCTGGGGGGTTATGGGCGCACTGACCCGCTACTTAACAAGCCCTTTTATCCCAGTGGTCTAGTGACTGGGACTCTGACATGGTATCAGAGCAAAGGTCTCGGGTTCGAATCCCAGTGTGTGCACTTCGGGCATCCCAGTGCGGGGGGGTGTCAAATGTCCACTGGTGATCCCCGATTGATCCTAGGGAAGGGTTACAGGCATGTTGGCCTGGGGGGTTATGGGCGCACTGACCCGCTACTTGACAAGCCCTTTTATCCCAATGGTCTAGTGGTTGGGATTCTGACATCGCTCTTGCCCACGTGTCCCCGAATTGCTCGCGTGGCCATCCAATTCAGTGATAATTGCTCGAGTGGCCATGCCAGGGCATTTTCGAGGTGTTTTTTTTCCCTGGCACATAACCCTACAAGGGTTCGTACCCCCGAAATTCTTCGTTCGCACAACAGTAGATGCGCGGTCATTTTCGGCCCAATGCGCGACCAATGAGCGCGTGGGCAAATGCATCAGCGATCATAAACTGCAACGCCAGAGCATAAATGCACGAACATATTATTGACCGCGCACGATTGGTCGATAATATGCTTCTTGCCCTTTTTGGCAATGCGCGTCCAATCACGCACGGTCATATAATTCACGACCATATATTTAGGCGATAAAGGGTCGCCCAACAACCAATATGAGTGCGCATATACTACCATTAGTTCTATCATATGTCCGGTCCATATAAAACCATGTATATCAAATGCCATAAATATATTATCTGCTATTAATTTAAGCCCATCATACTAGACATAATATTGTATTGTGGCCCATCATAATGTTAATATTGTATCTAGAACGGCGAGCACTGTCGCTCAATTGCCACTCACCTAAATTTGCCCTCTTGTTAGTGATCGCACAGACCTCGGCTCCATCCTCTGTTTTTATCGTCCTCTGGCGCAAGAATTCGTTATGAACGCCTTTAACGAGGAGTTGTGGATCCATAAATATGAACTCTGAATTTCCTCTTAAAAATATATAAAAAAACACAAGGACCAAATATTTTCCAGCTATTCCTACAAGGTGGAACAAATTCATTAGTTTTGGCGATGCCATGATCGCTCTTACGGTACCATCGCCGTTGCTTTGGTTTCCGCTGCTCTCGGCTCTCCTCTCCCCGTAGCCGCCGCGGCGGCGGGAGCGGAAATTCTGCCTCAAGCCCCCAACGTCATTATCCAGCCGCAAAAAGTCTGCAAGCCACGATTCTCTTTCCCCCCTGAAAGAAACCGGCCTGCTCCTAGTGACGCCACAGAATGCACTTGGTGAGTTAGGAGCCAAGACTAGGATCGTTTTGACGGGCTCGGAGCAAGGAATCGGTGGCACTTTGAATATCTGTAATCGCCTGAGAATTGAAAGAGATATTGCTTATAATGCAAGGATGGGTACAAGTGACGAGTTGAAGTTAACTCTCTGGAATTTGCTCTCTGATTTTATAGCTAAAACATGCAAGCACAATTGTAACACCGAACCGCGCGTGACTCGCCGAAAATTCGGACCGAGGATCGTGTCCAATTTCCGCGACATTCGCGTTCACAATTTCGGACTTTGCCGGGTTCGTTTCTTCACGCCGACAATCGTGTGTTACAAGGAACAATAGCGACTGTAGCGAAATGTTCGTAACATTCGCTTGCACTCTGGCTATTTTCGTACATGCTTGTGGGGCTGCCAAGTGTCGCCCCCACAAATATTCGGACCCAACCGGGGGAAGTTCGGTTGCGTGGCGACGCGGACAATCCGCCGTCACCCCAACCTTCCAAGAACGAACCCTCCCTTGGTCTGAGTCAAGGGAGGTCTTTCGCGTGGGGGGCAATCCCGTCCCCCACACTTCCAACACCCCCCCCTCTTCACATTCTCTTTTGGGGATTTTCTTAAGTTTCTAGAATAGTGTCTCTTTCCGGCATGTCTCCTTGTCAGAGTTCCACTGGTGATCCCCGATTGATCCTAGGGAAGGGTTACAGTCTCGTTGTCCTGGGGGGTTATGGGCGCACTGACCCGCTACTTAACAAGCCCTTTTATCCCAGTGGTCTTGTGGTTGGGATTCTGACACTCCTCACTCTCCCTACTCTCCTTCTCGTTGCCATCCTCCTGCCTCACCCTCCCTGTCCCTATATCCACGCTCTCTCCACGCCCTCGCTTCCACGCTCTCTCCACGTCCTCGCTCAAACCCCGCCCTGCCTTTGTCCCCGTTACAGTCACAGCCTTGCACCAGTTAGCGAAGCAATGGGGCAGCGGGTTCGACGGCTATAAAACATGGAACGCGGCCGGCGCGCCCAAGAAATGCTCCGCCTACGTGGGCGTCGGATGCAACTCGAGCGGCCGAGTCGTCAGCTTGTAAGTCAAGCCCAGTCAACGCCATTGATTACGTGCCGGCTATAAGACATGGACCGCGCCCCCGGCCGGCCAAGAAATTCTCTGCCTACTTTGGCATCCGATGGGACTCGAACGGCGTCGTGAGGTTCTAAGTCAAGGCCAGTCAACATCAATCAACCCGTGTCAACATTCCATCAAACCGAGTCACGAACGAGTCAGGCGGAGTCAACGTCAGTCAACGATTGCATGTATTGGGGCCTCACAACCGGCTTGGTGCAGTGCTGGCTCAGCTTTGCATCCTTAACCCCCTCTTCCCTCGTTGCCTGTGGTCAGCTTTTGAGGCACCTGAAAACTCTATCCCTTACCGCTGATGCATCCTCTCCCCCCTCTTCCCTGATCGCCCTAATGGTCAGAACGCTGCCTGTCAGAGGTCCACTGTTGATCCCCGATTGATCCTAGGGAAGGGTTACAGTCTCGTTGTCCTGGGGGGTTATGGGCGCACTGACCCGCTACTTAACAAGACCTTTTATCCCAATGGTCTAGTGACTGGGATTCTGACATGGTATCGGAGCGGAGGTCTCGGGTTCGAATCCCAGTGTGTGCACTTCGGGCATCCCAGTGCGGGGGGTTGTCAGAGGTCCACTGGTGATCCTCGATTGATCCTAGGGAAGGGTTACAGGCATGTTGGCCTGGGGGGTTATGGGCGCACTGACCCGCTACTTAACAAGCCCTTTTATCCCAATGGTCTAGTGGTTGGGATTCTGACACTACCAGTGTCCGCAGCAGAGGGGCCCATCACCGGCATTTCCAAGCTCACTGCTCTCACCAAAATGTAAGTGCCGTATAACCATGCGGGATGCCCGCGGTGATGTGATTTGCCTTGAGAAGATGACTGGGAGGCCCATCCATCCATTCTTCCCACCTGGCACCCTCTTCCCCAGATCGCTGCCCTAGACCCCTGATGGGCTCCATCCCTTTACCCCTCATTGGGGCACCCATTGCCCCCTCTTTCGTCCCCAACCCCATCTACCCTCCTTCCCTCTGCCCTCCCCCCTTCTCCCCCAGATCGCTGCCCTACAACATCATCAGGGGATCCATTGCTGGCGTCACCAAACTGCCCAACCTGCGATTCCTGTATGCTTCTGCCCCCATGCCATGCCATGCTGTGCTGTGCCGTGCCGTGTCATGCCGCGTGTCTCGCTTCCCCCTACTAAGCTCCTGCCTGCCTCACCGTTCCTCCCCATTTGTCTCCCATTCCTCCCCATTTATCTCCCATTCCTCCCCATTTGTCTCCCATTCCTCCCCATTTGTCTCCCATTCCTCCCCATTTGTCTCCTTGTCTCCCATTCCTCCCCATTTGTCTCCTTGTCTCCCATTCCTCCCTATTTCCCCATGCCTCCCGTCCCCCAGGGACCTGAGCCAAAACATAAAGCTCGGCAAGCTACCTGGGTCTCTCACAGCCATGACAGCACGCAAGCACCTGTACGTGCACCCCTCTTCTCTATGCCTGTACGCCCTCCCTTTTCACTCACACACCCGTATGCCCACCCCTCTCTCACGCGTGTACGTCCAATCTGCACCGCACCCCCAACTTGTGACAGTAACACATGCACGCAAGCAAGCCCACCTAGCCTTTCCCAGCCAAGTCGAAACTCTCGCTGATAGAAACATTGATCCACCCGCTGCTCCTCCTTAGCCCGCCCTTAACGCACCTTCGTTCCACCCCATGCCCATAGCGACGTGAGCGGGTGTCGCATCGGAAATACTGTACCCGCCTTTGTGGGGAGAATCACAAGAGAATCAAATTGCTCCTGCAGGCTGGAAAGTGCCTCCACCCCACCCTCCACGCCCCTGTTGTTTTCCCACAGCGACCTGAGTGATTGTCGCATCAGAGGGACTGTACCCGCCTTTCTGTGGAAAATCAAATCTCTCACCTTTCTGTACATTGCGATAACACCACCACTCACATCCCCACCACTCAGACCCCATGCACTCATCTCACTTGCTTTTCATTCATAGTCCATCTCCCTTCTCCAAACCATTCCCTATCTCTACAAATCCTCATCAGCCCCATCTCAATCCCATCCATTTCCAGTCCTATCTGTAATCCCCTCCCCTCCTCTTTCCTCCTCTAACCTCCTCTCCCTTTATCTCCCCTCTCCTCTCCCCTCATCTCCCCTCCTCTCCCTTCCTCTCCCCTCCTCGTCCTTTCCAGTGGCCTGAGCAAAACTTCTACACGGGTGAAGTGCCTCCGTCCTTTGGAGGCCTCGTGAAAGGAGGATTGATGCGCCTCACCAACAAACCTCTTCTTCTCTCCTCTCCCTTCCTCTCCCCTCTTCTCCCTTCCTCTCCCCTCCTCTCCCTTCCTCTCCCCTCTTCTCCCTTCCTCATCCCTCCTAGTGGCTTAAGCAACAACTTCTACACAGGAGAAGTGCCACCAACCTTCGGAGGTCTTTCCAAACTCGCCTACCTGTAAGCACCTCTCACACACCCCCTCTCACAAATCCCATTCGCCTGCTTGGGATCCTCACTTCCCAGTCAAATAACACTTCCCCGCCTGTTAGGCTGCCGTTTTCCATGTTTTCTTGAGCCTTAAGATACTTCACTCTCTTTCCCTCTCTCCCTCCTCACACCCACAGGGACCTCTCTGGTTCTCGCGAGGAGGAGGAGGGAAACGACCTGGGGAGCCCTCTGCCTTCGCAGCTCACGAATCTCAAGGCACTCAAATCCTTGTCAGTGCTTTCTCCTGCCGCTGCCATTGCTACTGCGTTCCCTTTCATGCCTTAGCCTCTTTCAATACCTTTGCCGCTGCAGCTGCTGTTGCCCCATATCGTTCCACCTACTTTCCCGACGTTCTCACAACCACCTTCTTTTCTCACATGATTCTGTTGCCCCAACCACCGACGTTCTAAGCCAGCATCTCTTCCTCCCACAAACCCACCAACTCACCCCTTGCCCACCCCTCCCCTTGCCCATCCCCACTCCCTTGTGTCAGATGTATATACCTTAGCCTATGTAGGCTGTAGTGGGGTAGACACTAAGGGGTACAGGTTTATATTTGTATCTCACACTTTCCTAGTTCATTCATTCCTGTTTTCTTTCTTCACATGGTATAGAGCGGGTTCCTACATGGGACCGTTCCTTCCTAAGGGCCCACCATAACGAAAAAAAAAATTAGCTGCCCGACGCGCGTTGCGCCCCTGCCCTAAATTTTTTTTTTTTTAGCGGCCCCCCCTAGCGGCCCCTACGCGACCCCTACGCGGCCCCTACGCGGCCCCTACGCGGCCCCTACCCGCCCCCTACGTCGCCCCTGACGCGGCCCCTACGCGGCCCTGACGCGGCCCCTACGCCGCCCCTGACGCGGCCCCTGACGCGGCCCCTGACGCGGCCCCTGACGCGGCCCCTGACGCTGCCCCTGACGCGGCCCCTGACGCGGCCCCTCCGCTGCCACTACCGCGGCCCCTACGCCGCCCCTGACGCGGCCCGTGACGCGGCCCCTGACGCGGCCTTTGACGCGGCCCCTAACGCGGCCCCTGACGCGGCCCCTGACGAGGCCCCTGACGCGGCCCCTGACGCGGCCCCTACGCCGCCCCTGACGCGGCCCCTGACGCGGCCCCTGACGCGGCCCCTGACGCGGCCCCTACGCCGCCCCTGTTGCGACCCCTACGCCGCCCCTGTCGCGGCCCCTACGCCGCCCCTGACGCAGCCCTCTACTGCACCTGACGCGGCCCCTACGCCGTCCCTTCACGGCCCGGCCCTGTCCCTGACGCGGCCCCTACGCGAACACGCGGCCCCGACCCCGTCCCGGACCTGCCCCGGCCCCGACCCTGTCCCGGCCCCGTTGCTGCTTTGTCCCGGACCTGCCCCGGCCCCGACCCTGTCTCGGCCCTGTTGCTGCCCCGTCCCGGACCCTGCTCGGCCCCGACCCTGTCCCGGCCCTGTTCCGGCCCCGACCCCGTCCCGAACTCTCGGCTCTGCCCCTGGTAAGAGCCTAGCCGGGCCGAGCCGCGCGGCCGAGCCGCACTGCGCTGCCGAGTCGCCCTGCCGAGTCGCACTGTCCTGCCTAGCTCAGTTGCGCTGCTGCCACTGCTAGTCTCCTGCTGCTCCTATCATGGCTAGTCCTACCCTTCTCACCTTTGATGCTGAGGGTCGAGCGGTTGCCTTTGATGTCTGGCTAGATGACTTACAACTTTTCCTTCAGTGCGATAGCAGAGATGGCCTCTCCCTGTTTGACCTTACGTCGGGCGCCTCTACTGCCCCTGCTGCTGATGCTGACAGTACCGTTCGCTCGCAGTGGCTCACGCGCGATGCTGCTGCCCGCCTTGCTGTGCGCAGTCACCTACCGCCTACTGAGCGCGCGCACTTTAGTCAGTACAAGAGTGCTAAGACTCTGTACGACGCTGTAGTTGCACGCTACTCTTCCCCTGCCACTGCTGCGCTTAGCCGCCTCATGCTACCGTACCTTTTCCCTGACCTCGCTGCCTTTGCCACAGTCACTGACCTCATTACGCACCTCCGCACTAGTGACACTCGCTACCGCACTGCGCTCCCTGCTGAGTTCTGCGCCCAGAACCCCCCCCCCCATGTACATCACCCTCTACTACCTAGTCACTCGACTCCCTGACACTCTCCGCTCGGTCAGGGACCACTTCCTCTCTCTTTGCCCTACCACCCTCACTGTCGACCTCCTCGAGGAGTGCCTCCTTGCAGCCGAGACTAGTATTACCGCTGTAGGCGCCTCTCGTGGTGACCCCCGTACCCCTTTCTTTGAGGGGTGCTCCCCCGTTCCTCTTTTGCCCTCTGTTGCCTCTGCTGCTGCTGTCGACCTTGTTGGCACCGAGTCGGTCAGCGCTGCGTCTGCTCCTAGTGAGAGGCGCCGCTTCAGCAAGGGCAAGCGGGGCAAGGGAGCTGGAGGAGGTGGTGGGGGCGGCGGTAGTGGCGGTGGAGGCGGCGGAGGGGGTGGGGGTGGGGGTGGTGGCAGAGGTGGGGGCTTCGGTGGCGGCGGTGGAGGTGGAGGCAGCGGTGGCGGTGGCGGGAGGGGTGGGGGCGGCGGAGGTGGCGGCGGCGGAGGTGGAGCTGGCAGAGGCGGAGCTGTACAGCGGGGACCCCAGCAGCAGCAGCGCTCTCGTGAGACCCCTTCACCCCAGCAGCTTCGTGAGTGGTACGCGGGGCGCCAGGGGTCTGGAGGTACTGGTCCCTGTACCTACGTCCTGCGCACCGGCGACCGCACTGGAGAGCAATGTGGCGGCCTCCACGCCACCCAGCGCTGCTTCGGTCGCCTGACGGACGCCTGGTGTGCCCAGTTCCCGGACGCCACTGAGATCCCTCGTTGGCATGATCTGCTCAGGTCGGGGGTAGCTATCTTTGATCTTGACTTTGATGCTATTCTTGCTGCTATGTATGCTGTGTCTATTAGTGCTGAGGGTGACTGTTACGTGTATGTTCCGCCTGACCCTGGTATTGAGGCTGCTGCTCTAGGTGCTAGTGAGTCTGCTGCTCCAGGTACTCGTGAGTCTGCTCCTCTAGGTGCTGGTGAGTCTGCTCTCTCAGGTACCGAGTCGGCTCAGGTCTTTCACACCTTCACCCTCGACTCGGGTGCTTCCCGCTCCTTCTTTCGAGACCGCACCACCCTTACGCCGCTCAGTCGGCCGGTTGCGGTCTCCCTGGCAGACCCCTCTGGGGGTCCTGTCCTTGCTCGCTACTCCACTGTCCTACCGTGTCCGGCGGCCCCGTCAGGCTCTCTGTCTGGTCTCTACCTCCCCTAGTTCTCCACGAACTTGGTGAGTGGTGCTGACCTTCAGGATGCCGGAGTTGACCAGTTCACTCCTGCAGGGCAGCAAGTGACCCACTGCTCGTGTGCTCAGACAGGCCGCCACTTGGCCACGTTTACCCGTCGACCGGGGTCGAGCCTGTACACACTGACCACAGAGTCTCCTCCGGTTGCTGCGTCTGGTCAGGTAGCTGCGTCGGGTCAGGTGTTTGCTGCAGCGTCTCGGTCAGGTCCTGAGTCTGCCCCCTGCTCGTGTCGCCTCCTGTCCCACCAGACCCTCCTCTGGCACCACCGACTTGGTCACCCCTCCTTGCCTCGTCTCCGAGGCATGGCCTCCCGTGTCCTTGTCTCTGGTCTCCCCCGGTCCCTCCCTCCCCTTCCCCCGGGGCCTGCCCCTACCTGCGTTCCCTGCGTCGAGGGGCGGCAGCGCGCCGCTCCTCAATCCTCCGAGTTCCCCCCCACAGAGGCTCCACTGCAGACACTTCACATGGACGTGTGGGGCCCAGCCCGCGTCCGTGGACAGGGTCACGAGCGTTACTTCCTGCTGGTGGTTGACGACTACTCGCGTTACACCACTGTCTTCCCCTTGCGCAGCAAGGGTGAGGTCACTGAGGTGTTGATCGACTGGATCCGCGTTGCTCGTCTCCAGCTCAGAGAGCGTTTCGGCTCGGACTTTCCTGTTCTGCGTCTGCACTCCGACAGAGGCGGAGAGTTTTCCTCCGACCTTCTGCGAGCCTTCTGTCGTGCAGAGGGCATCCGCCAGACGTTCACGCTTCCGGCCTCTCCACAGCAAAATGGGATTGCTGAGTGCCGCATTGGCATGGTCATGGATGTCGCTCGTACGTCCATGATCCATGCGGCTGCTCCCCATTTTCTGTGGCCGTTCGCGGTTCAGTACGCGGCGCATCAGATCAACCTTCAGCCCTGGGTCTCCCTGCCGGAGACCTCCCCTACTCTGCGGTGGACGGGGAAGGTTGGTGATGCGTCTGCGTTCCGTGTCTGGGGATCTCGAGCTTTCGTCCGAGACTTGTCTGCGGAAAAGCTGTCCTCCCGTGCTGTTCCTTGCGTCTTCCTCGGCTTTCCCCCTGACGCGCCTAGTTGGCAGTTTTACCACCCCACCTCGCGTCGTGTTTTGTCCTCCCAGGACGTCACGTTTGACGAGTCGGTTCCGTACTACCGTCTCTTCCCCTACCGCACTGCCCCCCTCCCCCCCCCGCCGCTCTTCCTCGCTCCCGGTCCCCCCCCGGTAGACCCCCTCCCCCCTCAGGGTCCTGCCCCCTCAGGTGTGTCCCAGGTAGATGCAGTCGAGCCTGTCGAGGTAGCTGCTGACTCTGGTGCGTCTGGGGGTGCTGAGCCTGAGCGTGCGGAGCCTGGGGGTGCTGGGTCTGGGGGTGCTGAGCCTGAGCGTGCGGAGCCTGGGGGTGCTGGGTCTGGGGGTGCTGAGCCTGAGCGTGCGGGGCCTGGGGGTGCTGCTTCTGGGGGTGCTGAGCCTGGGGCTGCTGGGAGTGGGGGTGTGGAGCCTGTCGGTGCTGGACCTGGCGGTCCTTCGGGTGCTTTGTCCCGGCGGGAGCTTCCCTCTCCACAGGAGCTGCGCGAGTGGTTTGCTCGCCGCTGGAGCCGTGCTGCTGGAGCTGGAGATGCTGCCGGTGCTGGAGGTTCTGCTGCTGCTGGAGGTTCTGGAGCTGGAGGTGCTGCTGGAGCCGGTACTGGAGGTTCTGCTTCTGCTGGGGGTGCTGGAGCCACGGGTCCCGGAGGTGCTCGTACTGGAGGTACTGGAGCTGCTGGGCCTGGTGGTGCTCCTGGTGCTGGAGCTACTGGTGGAGCTGGAGCTGGTGGTGCTGCTGGAGTGGGTGCTACTGGAGGTACTGGAGCCGGAGCGGCTGTGTCTGCTGGTGGTCCTGCTGGAGCTGGAGCTGCTGGAGGTACTGGAGCTGGTGGTGCTGCTGGAGTTGGAGCTGACGCTGGGGGTACTGGTGCTGTCCCTGCTGGTTCTGGAGGTGCTGCGCGGCCGCGGCCGTACTTCGTTCCGCTCCTTGAGCAGGTTCTTGGTCTTCCGCCTTCTCCTAGTCCTGCTCCTTCCTTAGAGTGTCCTCCGCCTGTCCAGTCCGAGTCACAGTTACAGCTGGTCTCCCCTCTGCCTGCTCCTTCTCCCTACGCTGGTCCTACTGGAGGTCTTGCTGAGCATCGTGAGCCTGAGTCGCGTCCTGCGTCGCCTGTTCGCACTGCTCGCACTAGTCGTCATGTTCCACGTCCGCGTCCTCCTGCAGTCCCGGGCACGCATCAGATGGCACTGCGTCCTTCCACTGTGCCACAGCGTGTCCCTTTGCCGTCTCCTCCAGAGTCCTCTCTTCCTGCTCTTGCTGACCCGGCGTCTGACTCCCTTCGTGCTGCCAGTCCTACTGTCACGCGTTTCCTAGCCACTGTTATCACTGACCCTTCCTTTGAGTCCACTGCTGCGTCTGCCTTAGTTGCCGAGCTTGTCGACTTCGCTGCTCACTGTCGTCTAGACTACGCCGCTAGTCTTGTTGCTGAGTCTGCGTCTGTCTGTCCTCCGTCCGTCGGGGGTGAGTGTGCTCTTAGCACGGACGTCCTTGAGGACCGACAGGAGGAGTTCCAGTGTTTTGCTGCTGCTTTACCTCATCTCGTGTCCACGCTGCTTGCCCCTGAGGGAGACCCGGATGCACCAGACATCCCGACCCCGCGCTCTTACGCAGAGGCGATAGAGGGTCCTTACTCCTCTCAGTGGCAGGCAGCCATGGACGCAGAGATGGCTTCCTGGAAGTCCACAGGCACCTACGTCGACGAGGTTCCCCCACCTGGGGCGAACATCGTCAGTGGCATGTGGATTTTCAGGGTGAAGCGGCCGCCGGGTTCTCCGCCTGTCTTCAAGGCGCGTTACGTGGCTCGAGGCTTCAGTCAGCGGCAGGGAGTTGACTACTTTCAGACCTTCTCCCCGACCCCGAAGATGACCACTCTTCGGGTTCTGCTGCACGTTGCTGCTCAGCGTGACTACGAGCTTCACTCCCTTGACTTCAGCACTGCTTTCCTACAGGGCAGTCTGCACGAGGAGATCTGGCTGCGCCGCCCACCTGGCTTCACTGGGTCGTTTCGTCCTGGTACCCTGTGGAGCCTCCGCCGGCCAGTTTACGGTCTCCGCCAGGCGCCACGTGAGTGGCACGACACACTGAGGACTACGCTTGCGGCTCTTGGGTTTGCTCCTTCCACTGCTGACCCGTCGCTGTTTCTTCGCACCGACACTTTGCTGCCACCGTTCTACATCCTTGTATACGTCGACGACTTGGTGTTTGCTACAGCTGACACTGCTGGACTCGCCCACGTGAAGTCCGAGCTGCAGAAGAGACACACGTGCACAGACCTGGGTGAACTGCGCAGCTATCTTGGCTTGCAGATCACCCGGGACAGAGCACGCCGCACCATTACTCTGACTCAGTCACACATGGTGCAGCAGGTCCTTCAGCGCTTCGACTTCACGTACTCCTCGCCTCAGGCCACTCCTCTGTCTACTCGCCACTCGCTCTCAGCTCTGCCTTCGGATGAGTCCGTAGAGCCGAGTGGCCCGTACCCAGAGCTTGTTGGCTGCCTCATGTACCTGATGACCTGCACTCGACCTGACCTAGCATACCCTCTGAGCATCTTGGCACGCTATGTTGCTCCTGGGAGACACCGACCAGAGCACATGGCTGCAGCGAAGAGGGTGTTGCGCTACTTGTGCAGTACTTCGGGCTTGGGGCTAGTGCTTGGAGGGCGGAGTCCAGTGGTCCTCACTGGTCACGCAGACGCGTCTTGGGTTGACGACCTGGCTACTCAGCGGTCGTCACAGGGTTACACCTTCAGCCTTGGTTCCGGCTCTGTTTCGTGGCGGTCTACTCGCTCGTCTTCTGTTCTCAGCTCCAGCTGTGAGGCTGAGATCTACGCAGGGGCCATGGCTGCACAGGAGTTACGCTGGCTCACCTACTTGCTGACTGACCTGGGAGAGCCGCCTCGTTCTCCTCCAGTTCTGTACGTAGACAACAAGGCTATGCTGGCCTTGTGTCGGGAGCACAGACTGGAGCACAGAACGAAGCACATTGCTCTTCGCTACTTCCTTGCTCGTGAGCTGCAGCAGCGTGGTCAGCTGCGCCTTGCTTACGTGGCCTCTCAGGCCAACACTGCTGATATCTTTACCAAGGCACTTCAGCCTTGTGATCATCAGCGCTTCTGTACTATGCTAGGTCTTGTGCCTACTTGGCCTCACTTGCTTACCTCTTGACTTTCCTTGTACTATGATCTATATATACCTGCACTTGCTTGTTTACCTTTATATATGAACTTGCATGTGAACTGGCCTTGTGGCCTTTTGAACCGGTGCTCAGACTGTGTGGTGACGTTGTGATCCACCCTGAGCTTGCTTTGCTTTGCTTTGCTTGACTGGTCTTGTGACCCCTAGTTCTCCCCCACTTTGCCTATGGGGGTGTGTCAGATGTATATACCTTAGCCTATGTAGGCTGTAGTGGGGTAGACACTAAGGGGTACAGGTTTATATTTGTATCTCACACTTTCCTAGTTCATTCATTCCTGTTTTCTTTCTTCACACCTTGCCCACCCCCACCAGCAACCTGTGGGGAAATGAGTTCACAGGGCCCATTCCGGACTTTCTTGGGAGCCTCACGGGACTCACGGAGGCGTAAGTGACTGTAACGAGAGTTACATGCAGTAGCGGCAGTGGTTGTAGTGAGACTTGCAGAAAAGACAGCGGGTGTAGCGAGAGGTAATGCAAGCAAGTTTTTTGTATAAAAATACCATGATAGCTGTCTCATTGCTACCCCTGTAGAACTCTATGTTATTGCCTTTTTCTTAGGCTACATTGCCAGACACACTGATTTTTGAGTGTCTAAAACGAGTGTGACTGAATCAGATTACCAGCTCTTTCTACTGGATCAATTGTGAGATTTGTACGGTCTCCATCACACACTCTCCTCTCCCTTCCTCTCCTCACCCCCCCCACCCACCTCGCCTTCCCAACATTCCTTGCCATTCACAGGATTCTGGGCAAAAAGGGACAAGACGATCCCAGGGACATTCTCTCGGCTCATGAGGCGCCTCAAAAGCTCCACTACCCCTCCCCTTCCCCCTACCAACCTCTCTCTCCCCCTCTACCAAACTTCCTCAACCACCACAGGATTCTGAGCAAAAACCGGTGGGACAAGACAATCCCAAGGTCCTTCTCTCGACTCGTCAACCTGAGAACACTGTGAGAGGAAGCGTGTGTGAGGGGACGTTTATGCGAAGAGATATTGATGTTGAAGTCGTTTTTCAACTTTCCCAGAAACATTTACAACACAGAGAGGATGTATGCAGCCTCTTTGTCTCTTGGAACGGCCACTTGTAGCCTAAGCACATGGTGACTGAATTGTGATCACTTGGCAAATTTCCACCACCAGCTCTCCCTCTATCCCCCCTTGACGTCCTGATCCCTCTTCCTCTTCTACCCCCTTGCCTCGCCTCTCACTTTTCCGTAGTGACTTAAGTGAGACGGAGATCGCAGGCAGCATACCCCCCTTCTTCTCCACCTTTGACAAGCTCGTTTCCCTGTAAGCCACGTTCACTGGATTTACTTTTGAGAATCAATTATAGTTGATCCAAAGAAGTTTTCAAACATGCCCCCCCCCCCAAGTAAATCTGGTTATATTGCCAACACCATATGATCTTTTGGTCTACTCAAAATTCATATCACCCGCCAATTTCCAACTTCCCCCACCCAACCCCACCCCCTCCTCCCAACCCCTCTTCACTATTTCCAATGCAAAATCAGATCTATCGGCAGCACCAGCATCAGTGGTAACATTCCACGTGGCTTCAGTAGACTGGTCAAACTGCAAGCCCTGTGAGCCTATAGGGTTTTTCCTATTTATCCGCCTTATAAGCAGATGGTTCGGATAACAGCATCCGCATATCTTCGCTGCATGTTCTGCAAAACGAGAGTCAAGATTGACTCTCGTTAACTGTAAGCTACTTGAGTCAATCTTGAGTATTCTGCATAGATACCGTCACGATGTGCATTCGTCTTTGGAATAATAGCAAGCTGAGTAGTTTCCTTCCCGTCTCTCTGCAAAATGACTCCATTTGAGCAAGTTCCATAATCCCACTCTACAGCAGGCGGCCAGTCATCAACATGCTGAGTCGCGTTTTTTCTACATGTGAGAGTGTTCAACGCAAGCTTGGTTCAAGTCAAATCAAAGACCAACCAGTTTCAAACTCCCTCCTCCAGGCAACTGGACAGTAACATGCTCAGCGGCTTTCTTCCCAACCTTAGTGCTGCAAAGAACCTCCGGCAACTGTAAGCTACTTAAAAATCATCCATTGTCTGCGGTCCTTCAGCTTCACTTCATATCCCTTGAAATTTCCGTTCCGGCAGCTTAAATTTCATCATGTGCTGACGTCAAACCATAATTCGCCTTTTGCCTTCCTTGTTGTAACCCAACCTTACTCCCGTTCCCTTCCTCTCCCTCCTCCCCCTCCTCCCCCTCCTCCCCCTCCTCCTCCTCCTCCTCCTCCTCCTCCTCATCCACCCCTTCTAATCCCTTCGATTACTGGTTCTCTCCTCCCCCTCTATCCCCCATCCTTCATCCCCACTCCTGACTACTCCAGTGATGTCAGTAGCAAAAAAAATTCCGGCGCCCTCCCAACCTCCCTCACCTCTATCTCCAACCTCACAATCACCGGGCAGCGCGGCCTATTTTCCCTGCCCGGATCCCGACGCTCTCTCGTACAACTGCTTCTCATCAATTCCCTCCAAGTGCAATGAAGCAATCACACCTCGTCCTGCTGACAGGTGTCGTGATTTCTGTGGGACGGGGACGAAAGCAGGCACTTGTGGGGGGCATGGCATGTGTAGGCCAGCTTAGAAGGGTAGCGATCTTCTGTTCTCATGCCAGTGCTTTACGGGATTTGTGGCTAGTAAGAATGGGTTGACCTGTGAAGCAAAGAGCAGCTGAGTAGTATCTATAGCATTTGTTTGGGAAAAAAAACTGCATGGGTTGTGGTACAAAGCCGCTCTTTCATCCCAATAATCGTGTTGTAAGCACCTATCTATTGTCATGTTTTCATGTAATCACATGAGCTATGGAAAAAATCCATGTAATGCTTCTTTACCGTAATGCCAAATTGCGAGAAAGGTATCAAGCTTGAAACTGCCCCTTTCAAACGAAACCAATTGAGGATGCGATGAACCATGGCCTTAGCAAAGCATTCAAAGGTTGCCCATTTTCCCCAGCAAAGCATTTAGTTTTGGCCTGCTTCAATTTTACACACCCTGCATTGCAAAGCTATGGTACCGTAAATGGTCAACATAACACATTACTGTGCGCTGCTGTTTTCGGGTAGTCAACCAACGTACTGCTCAGTCTAACCAATTATCACCATCCCTCCGTTTTGTGATCGGGCATTCTCTCTTGTCATCATCTTGTCGTGCTCTCACCCTCCTCTCACCATCCTCGCTTCCTTGAACCCACTCGTTCTGCTGCCTAGCTACATGTGTACAATTTCATGCCGGGATGGGATGCGCGCAGGGCTCTCGTTATCAGGGTAAAATACCCTTTTTGCACTGACTGGCGGCCGCTTTTTTTCAGTTACCCTTTCCCAGGCAGGGTAGTGGGATTTTTACCCTGGGCCATTAAGTGTAAAAAAAAAATTACCCTTTGAAATACAGCGTGCCTCAAAATTTTCCCTGACTTTACAGGGTACTTTTCCAGTTACACTGATACGGATTTCTTGCAAGCGAGGATTTCAAACCTTAACAGAATGCGAAACGGACAACAAGACCAACACTCACAAAAAACAATATCACCCCCAGGTGGAGTCACGCGAATTTCCACGCGTCCTGCCGCGAAAGTACCACATTGGTGGAACTGGCAGCCACCGTGCCAGCGCAACACGGAATCAAGGCCAGAGCAGCATTTGACAACTGCCAGACTTGTCTAGTAGCGCGCCGACAGGACAGCGGGGCTGCCATCCTCCTTTCGTGCTGAACAGGGCACCTCCTGGCAGCCACAAGTGACCACCGTGAGCCATGCAATTACGCGCTCCGGGGTCATCACGGGTGTTGGAGGAGGGGGTCGTTATCCCAAGAACTCCCCATCTTTCTCATCCTTCTCATACCCTCGGTGTGAGAACCACCTACTGGGAGGTCTCTCACATGTGGTAGTCATGCCTGCCAAGCAAACTCCTCAATCTCCCGCGGTAGTGCGTAATGGCCTTTCTGTGCTGGGAGTTATTCCTCCCCTTGCTGAGACCTACAGCGTGCCCATCTCGCCGTTGCCACCACCCGCTTCTCCCGTGCGTAGTGTGGGTATTGTATACCCGTTCGAGCCGCCGTTGAATCCTGCTGACTGGGAGCCGCACCCGTCAATTGTTCTCGTGCCAGGCGGTGGTGAAGGGTCGTCTAGACCCTCCGCGGGTTCACCGTCCACTGTGAACAGCACCCCGGGGAAACGCCCGCGTGTGGGAGCGAAGTACACGCAGCAGCGGCTATGGGGAGCCCCACCACCCCGAAAAGAAGCTTCACCGCAACGTCCAGTAGCGACCCAAGACGAGGCGCCCGCTAAAACTACCGGTGACGTTCTCTACGAGACCATAAAGCATCCCTTTGAGACGGAGTGGAAAGGTAAATTCAAGTGGTTGCATCTTATTCGGATGCCTAACGGAGAAGCAAAACTCAAGTGTGACATCTGTGTGCAGCATGGCGACCCCGCAGCTCACACTAGCTACGGTGTGAGAGGTGAAGGTGGCCGCGACCTGCACATAGGAAGCGTCCGGGCCCATTCCTCAACACGAGCCCACAAGAGCACAGTCAAGAACCAAGAAGAAGCTGCAGCTGAGAAGGAGAAACAGGCGAAACTAAATCGGTGGCAGACAACTGACGCGTCTACGCGTCACATCATTCGCGTGCTTCATATTGCGCTTTTTTTCTGCAGGGCGGATGCACCGATCTCGATGTTCATCCCGCTCTGCTGGTTCTTGGCAAAGGAAGGCCTTCCAGACCTTCCAAACAGTGGCGGATATGGCGCCTACTACACTGAGTAAGCGCATGTTTTTTTAACGGTAGCCACGGGTGATATTCATATATACTGATGTTGTTATCTGTTGTTATGTGCAGATATGGCTTCAGAGAGAATCTCCGGGCCATCTCAACGTACCTACAAGAACTGCAACGATCGCACTTGCTGGAGTCGCCTTGGATTGGCTTGTCCCTGGACGAGAGCACAGACCGAATCCACGGCAAACATCTAATCGTTTACGCTACTTTTTTCCGTGGCACGGGTGTGGTCAACGAGTTCATAACGCTCATCACTGTTGACCGTGCTGATGCAGCCTCTCTGACCTCTGCTGTGGTGCAGTACCTGACAGGGATTGGCTTGGATCTCCAGAAGATCTCTGCCATTTCAACGGACGGCGCTAGTGTCATGACAGGCAAGAACAACGGGGTTGTCGCCCGTCTGCGCATGAGGATCCCGCACCTCGCCTCCACGCACTGTGTCGCTCATCGGTGAGTGTCTCTCCGTGCACTCGGTGGGAAAGCGATGCACCATTTTAACTTCATTACTCACAACTCGTACTTTGTTTACTTGGCAGGGAGGCTCTAGCCGCAAGCGATGCCGCGGATGCTGTGCCAGAACTTTACATGGTTGAAGACATCATCCGTGGCTTTGCAGATCTCATCTCGCGATCCAACGTCAAGTACGAGAAAGTTTCATAACATTCAGCATGTTTTCTGCAAGACGAACCTGGAGGCACAAGGGATACACACCGTTCGCTGGCTGTCACGTGGTGAGGCCGTCCGACGCTTCCTCGAGATCCTGCCTGCAGCCATCGTGGTGCTCAAAGAGTACAACAATGACCTGTACGAGATTGCCACGTCGTTCAAGTTTCAGTGGTTGCTCCGGCTGCTTGCTGGCGTGTTGTGGGAGCTGAACCATCTGAACCAACGGTTCCAGCAACGGCAGGTAAACAAATCTGACTTTCATAGACTACTTACGCCCAGAAAGGAGTGTCGCTAACCCTGTCTTCTGTGCTGTCTGAACAGATCGACGTCACGCTCGTGTCTCATCTCGTGGACCAGACACGAATGCGCATGAAGAACCGGTACTTAAACTTTTCGCCGGATCATCACTTCGGGAGTGGAGAGAAGATGACACTGAACGACTTCATTCAGCGCCATCAGAAGATGGACAAGCGGGAGGTGAAGGCAGAGGGCGTGGACAGTGACGGCAACCCCGTGAAATTCAGCTACACGCTGCACGAGAATCCCATCGAAGGGCAGGAGACGGACGGAGATGTAACGGCTTGTTTCGAGCTGTCGCTGAAGTTTGTGCGTGCTGTCGACAAGGAGCTGGAGTGGCGGATGAAGGACCTGGAGGAGCTGGAGGGGTGTAAGCTATTTCGGTCAGCCTCATACGTACCTGACGACGCCAAACGTGTGGAAAACTTCAAAAAATGGCTGGCTAAACTGCACAAGCTCTACAGGAAGAAGCTTCCAGGTACGCTCGTAGACCTCATGGTGTGTACCTGACTGTTGTTTTCCCGTTCCCTTCAGCGTTGTTTTCCCATCTGCTTCTGCTTTATTCTGTCGTAACGATCGGCACACTCTCATATCTTCTCGTCTGGTCGCTTGTGTATCTCCTGGATTGTTTTGTTTAATCCTCCCCCTTCCACCCGATTGCTGCGAGTATAGCCCCGTTTAAACCCATACCCGTACAACAGGATTCGACTACACCAGAGCACAGAGCGAGCTTTGGATGTTCACCTCAACAATGTACTCTCAACACAACAACGAGGACTTTCACCAGGCACTCGGGAACATGCTTCGTGACAACGACTGGCAGCACTCGTTCCCGAACTTGATAAAGATGTGGCAGGCAGTAGCCGTCCTACCGCTGAGCACGGTCGAGTGCGAGAGGGGGTTCAGCAAGCAGAATTTGATCAAGACGTGGGACTGTGGCAGCATCTCGGACATCACCCTGGAGCATTTGATGCGCTGTTCCCTGCTGCAGTATGACGTGGACTGGTACGAGGTGGTGTCCATCTTCAGGGGAGAGAGGCTGCGGAGATCGACTAAGGACTTCAGTGGCACAAACCCGGGCGAGGCTATTTTCGCTGAAGCCGTTGTAGAGTCCTCTGACCCTGTTGGCGAATGAGTAGTAGCTGCAGGTGCTGGAATGTGTGCAAGGGCTTATGTAGCTGGTGCATTGCACATTGTGATTATGTAGTTAATGTACTGTGAACTCATGGGGTGAAAATAGACTTGCCGGTTAAATCAGTGTAAGGCCAAAATTAGTCTGACGGTTTCAGCGTAACAAAGATTTTACCCTGCCTTCGTCAAGGCAAAAAAAAAAATACCCTGCCTTCGTCAGGGTAAAAAAAAAAATACCCTAGAGGTCATACTGGTCTACACACCTACAACCCTGATTACAAAGTGTGCCCCAAAACGAATCTGAAGCTATGGATGCGCGCCTTGACATTGAATAAACGCTATCACTCGTGTATGTCTGTCCGGTCCCATTTTGCACCTGGAACATGCCAAATAGTGAATGTTGGCGTGGTTCAATTCAATGTGATGGCAGGACGTTTGGACGGGAGGATTGCCAAAGTGCAACGAATTGGATACAGTAGATGGAGGAGCAGGGTCACATAATTCAGGATTTTTACCCTGATTTCCTGATGTTTTAGGGTGTTTTATTGAAGTGACCCTGATCATTCAACCTTTTATTTTTAACGACACTGAATTTTCAGCGTTTTTTTTATTCCAACATTGTTTTTTCAGTGTTTTGCGATTTCGGACACTGATGAGTCGGTGTTGTATTGCGTTCTTCCCTGAAACTGGAAACTGCATTTCGCCAAGTTTGGCGCGTCGTCTGCATTCAGGTACCCACTGTGCACCTACATCACCCTGCACTGGCCGAATTTGGGTGTTATTGTCAAAGGTGCAATCTGATTGGCTGTCCAATGTGTGGCAACGTCATGCTGGTTGCAGTGTGCTAAGGGAACCCATGCAAGGGTTCTCGTTATTGATATAGCTGATCAGTGTTTAAAATTTTGGCACTCCGAGTGCTGATCGTTTTTTTTATACCCTGAAAAATCAGTGTATTTCCTTGGGATGAAACTGAAAATCAGTGTTGCTAGGCTAGGGACACTGAGTGCTCAGGGTACCCAAAAACCAATCTGAGGCCCTGTGGAGGAGTTGAGTACAAATTATGATACGGTAGAAAATCCAAATCGACTGGTAATGCTTATGGAGCAGCAAATGGCTTATTATGCAGAGCGGTGATGTCATGCCACGCCATGCCATGCCACATCTTTATTCCTTCCTCAAACTACCGTACTACTCCGGAAGTGGCATGCTAAACCAAGGACAGTACTATTTCCTTCACAGCGGATTGTTGAAACAAAGCCATGATTCAGGCGGCACTCATGTGCTGTTCTTGGAGCACCGCAGCTTCTGGTGGGAAGCCCAGTACCCAGCCTGGCACTTGCACATGGGCACAAACTCCTTTGTGCCACGCGACTCATCCACAGCCATCACGCACACGCCCTTGCCGCTGCACGCCCCCGTGGCCGTGGCCGACCCACAGAACTTGTTGCACTCGGCTGCGCTCTTCTGGGCGGCAGGCTCGCCGCAGTTGGGCGGCACGGATGAGAGGCAGTTGCCGCCCAGGGAGAAGGCTGAGCCGGAGAAGTCGTCGGAGCAGGGAAGAGAGGAGGCTGAGCCGGAGAAATAGTTGTCAGCTGCGTTGAATTTCTGGACTTGGTGCAGGAAGGCCGGAATGGGGCCTGAGAAATAGTTGCCAGAGAGGTCGCTGGGGGAGTGCAGAGGGAGTGGGGAGAGGGGAGTGGGGGTTGGGGAGAGGGGCGTGGGGGGTGTGGGGAATGAGAGGGTGAGGAGACGAGTGTGGAATGCAGAGAAGAGGCAGTTGCCGGTGACGGAGAAGTCGTCGGTGCAGGGAAGAGAGGAGGCTGAGCCGGGGAAGTAGTTGTCAGCCGCATTGAATTTCTTGACCCGGGGAAGTAGTTGTCAGCCGCATTGACTTTCTTGACCCGCTGCAGGAAGGCCGGGATGGGACCTGAGAGGTAGTTGCCGGAGAGGTGTCACGGTAATCTCCTTAATATGAGCTTGTGGAGATTATCGGGACAACTGCTTAAGGTGTTTAGCGATTTCGGTGTGAAAGGGGTAGTGTACTGAAATTGCGAGGGGTACAGGGAGGGACGGAGGTTGAGGTGGTCGAATTGGGTGAGCGAGCGGAATGAAGCCACAGTGACGTGGAATTGGGCCCACTTTGACAAAGGCGATTCGGAGGAGGGTCAAGCAACAGTGACATGCAGGAGGGGATGAGGGGATTTGGGGCAACATCCAGGTGGAAGTGCATTCTCGAAACGGAGGAAGGAGTAAACCGTCGGGTGTGGGGGTGGGTGCTCTGGAAGGAAGGCGATAGCAAGTTCGAACTAAACTAGCAGTGAGGAGGGAGTCTACCCACTCTTGTTTGTTCTCTCGATGTTATGGGATGTGTGCAATCTTGCTTAGTGGAATTCTCCCAGAGCAAACCACAGAACCATAGAGTGAGAGGCCAACCACGAGGCGTGTTTGTGAGAGACTAGACTAACTAATTCTAGGAATACTTCTTATGAGTCATGTTCAGAAAGAGTGGATCACGTACAAGCGAAGGAGTAAGGAGAACCCATAGTGGCAGCTCAAGAGGAGGAGAAGAGGGAATGCGACAGAGGTCACTGGGGTGGTGGGCGGATGGAGTGGGGAGAGGGGAGTGGGGAGGAGTGGGGAGTGTGGAAATGGAAAGGGTGAGGTGGATAGGTGTTATGCAAAGAGGTAAGATGCAGAGAGGTGGGTTGGTGGGTGGGCAGGTGGGCAGCAGGTGGGTGAGCAGGTGGGCGGCAGGTGGGTGGGCAGGTGGGCGGCAGGTGGGCGGCAGGTGGGTGGGCAGGTGGGCGGCAGGTGGGTGGCAGGTGGGCGGCGTACATGAGGGTGAGCTTCTTGAGGGTGCTGAGGCCGGCCACAGAGCCGTAGAACAGTGCATTCTGGAGGTACCTGCAGTGGTGGAGAGAGATGGGTGGGTGGGAGGGAGGGATGCAGAGAGATGAGTGGGAGGGAGCAAGTGAGTGTGGATTGGCAAGGAATGGGAGAGGAGGCGTGAGGTTGAAGGGAGGGGTGATTTCGGCATGGGTGCAGCCTTGCGGGGTGGAAGGTCAAAGCACACCCTTTGCTCATCAACTGCATTGCCTGGCACTTGCCCATCCCGCTGCTCCTTTGAAGCGTCTTTGAATAGTCCGTTTCTTTCGGTGCCTCAAAATCTCTGCTGCCCATTGCTCCTATGCAACAAAAAAATATACTCTGCGATCCCCTCCCCTAAAGACCCACAAGACCATGTCCTCCCCCTGCCCTCCCCCTGGGCCCCCACGCCCCTTGCCCTCCCCCTTCCCCCGTCCGTGCCTCCCTCCCCCACCAGCCTCACAGCTCTCTGAGCTTCGTTAGCCCGCTGAGCGCCCCGGTGACCTCCCCGTGCAGGCGCGAGCTGGACAGGGAGCTGGGGGGAGGGAGGGGGAGGGGAGGGGAGGGAAGGAGAAGGAGGAGAAAGGAGGGGTGAGTGTGAGGAGGAGGTGAGTAAGTGGGCACCTCCCCATGCAGGCGGGTGCTGGACAGGGAGCTGGGGGGAGGGAGGATAGGGAGGGGGAAGGGGGAGGTGAGGGGGCGGTGAGAGGGCGGTGAGAGGGCGGTGAGAGGGAAGCAAGGGGGTGGAGAATCGGGGCAAGAGAGGGCAGGATGGGCACTAAAAGGGCAGTGAGTCAGCTTACAGGTATGTGAGCTTACAGGTATGTGAGCTTACAGGTATGTGAGCTTACAGGTATGTGAGCTTACAGGTATGTGAGCTTACAGGTATGTGAGATGGCTCAGTTTTCCCAGGAACGTTGGAATCTCGCCCTCCAGTGAAGTTTCCATCAGCCCGCTGAGAGGGCAGCATGGGGTGAGGGGGTGCGAGGAGGGAAAGGGGGAAAAGGGAGTTGGTTGTGACATGGCAGATAGTTAGACCCCTGGGGGTAAATGGGGGGAGAGGAGCGGAGGGAGAGGGGGCGGGTGGAGGGATGGCATGGCAGGGGGTGATAAACAGCGGGTGTAATTTTGAGCGGTTGAAACGTGGCACGAGAAAGAGAAGGAGAAGGAATAGGATAACGAAAAAAAAGACGAACGACAGGGAGAGAGAGAGGCTGGTGAGCCTGAGAGAGAGACTCACAGGAGCCTGAGCTTCTTGAGTTTGGAGAAGGTCTTGGGAATGGCACCCTGCCAGTGGTTCTTGCTCACCATGCTGTGCAGGTTGGGGAGGGGCATTGGGAGTGAGTGAGTGAGAGGGTGAAATGAGATTGGGTATGCAGTGAGTGAGAGGGTGAAATGAGATTGGGAATGCGAGTGAGTGCGCGGCAGAGATAGAGCAGTGGTGGAAAGCTATATTGGTGTTACTTTTGCAAATTCTCTGAAGAGAGAGCAGTGGTAAAAAGCAGCCACACCTAGGCTTTACAAAGAGGTCGGCAAGAGGATCAAGGAACAATGCAGTAGCAGTTGCTCCTCTCAATTCTCTGTGCACCAAGATGGCAAGGCTCTTTAGGTGCACCGCACTGCACCCATCGCTACTCCTTTATCAACACAGTTGCTCCACTCTCGGTGCTTACTGAACTCGCAGGCACTCCTCCCTAAGTGTGGCGTGGCGAACGCACAGCGTGCAGAGGGGAGAGAGTGCCACTCACAGGCACTCTCACTGAACTATCACTGAACTCTCACTGAATTTTCACGGAAATCTCACGACACTCACAGTCGCTCTCACTGAACTCACAGCCGCTCCTTTCACAACACTCACAGCTGCACCCCTTCAGGCGCAGGCCCACTCACAGCTGCTCCAGGTGGGTTAAAGAGCCGATGAAGTCCGGCAGCGGCCCGCTGAAGCGGTTGTTGTCCAGATAGCTGGAGGGGGGGGGGGGGGGGAGGGGGAGGGAGAAGGGGGGGAAGATGAGAGGGTGGGGGGAAGGGGGAGAGGGGGAGGGTAGGTGGGGTGAGCGGGGAGGGAAGATGAGAGGGTAGGGGGATGGGGCAAACAGCAAGAGAGAGGAGTAAGGACGAGGTTGGGAAGTGATGGAATGGGAACTAGCGTGCCGAGCACACTTTGTTGCTTCACTCTCTCTCTTTCCACTCCCTTCCTCCCTCCTCTCTCTTCCTCCGCCCTCCTCTCTCTTCCTCCGCCCTCCTCCCCCACCCCCAGCCCCTCTGCCCCACCCCGAGCACCTTTGCCCACCCCCCCAGGCACGCACAGCTCTTTGAGCTTCTTAAGATTGGTTCTGTCCCTCCCTCTTAATCGCACCACTCCACCCCCGCAGGCACCCACAGCTGTTTGAGTTTCGTCAGATTGGCAAAGCTGGCCGGCAAGGCCCCTCCCACGCCGTCCTTTCCGGTTCCAGCGATGTTGCTGCCAGCAAGCATGCAAGGATGATGAGGATGCTTAAAGTGAGTCAAGGATGCTTATAACAAGATGGGGATGCGCATCACAAAACGAGGATGACTTATCATGAAACGAGGATGCTTATAACGAGTCGACGGTGCTTACAGGAAGACGAGGTTGACAAGGCTGCCGAGGCTGGAAGGCACAGCACCTTCAAACGAATTATCACAAGTGCCCCTGCCATTAAGCCAATAGCGAGGTCACATGCGTGTGGGGAAGGCAAAACAAGAACCGATTGCTCCTAAAGTTTTGAGACGTCTCAAAACAAAACAAGAACCGATTGCTCCTAAAGTTTTGAGACGTCTCAAAACAAAACAAGAACCGATTGCTCCTAAAGTGCGCCTCAGAGGGTGGCGCGAGAGGGCTTGTGGAGAGGTTGAGGGTTCGAGGGCTATGGAAAGGAGACAGAGAGAGAGAGAGAGAGAGAGAGAGAGAGAGAGAGAGAGAGAGAGAGAGAGAGAGAGAGAGAGAGAGAGAGAGAGAGAGAGAGGAAAAAAAAACACACAAAAAAACAAACAAACAAACAAACAAACCAACCAACCAAAAAAACAAAGAAAAATAAACAAAACAAACAAACAAACATGTCGCTATTGAGACGCCTAAAAAAGAATTGAGTGCATTCGCGGATTCACATTTGCATGCAAGAACTCTCGAAAACAGCCTGGCGTGGCGTGGCGTCGCATGGCATGGCATGGCGTGGCATGGAATAACATGGCACGGCATGGCATGGCGGCATGGCACAGCATGGGTTGTTGACTGACAGGTATGTGAGGGCTGTGAGCTGGCCAAGGAAGGCCGGAATGCGCCCCTTGATAGAACAGCTGCACACATTGCTGTGTGCAACCGGGGGAGGAGAGGGCGGGTAGGAAGGAGGGAGGGAGGGAGAAAGCGAGGAGAGATGGGTTAAGGTATGCGTCTTTTGATCTCACAGAGGAAGGGAAGAAGGAGGAAGTACAAGGAGAGCATTGCGAGAGTGAGGGAAGAGAGAGGAGAGGCAGGGGCAAGGCCAGCAGGAGGGAAAGAGGGGAGAGAAAGAGGGAAAAGGTGTTTAATGGAGCACAGCAGTAATCATTGCAATGTGGAGCACTAAGGGCTTATCTCACTTCGGGTCATAAGGCCACTTTGGGTCATCACTCTACACTTTCGGTCATGGGAGGACCAATGATATTCCAGTAGTGTAGCTAAAATGGGCATCATTGGTCGTCCAAGAATCTCGGATGACCCAAACAGTGCCCATGACCCGAACTGAGATACGCCCTAATGGCAGCCCGTCAGCCAACCGCACTGCACCGCACCGCACTGCATAGGACTGCACAGCACTGCGCTCACAGGTGGTTGAGCTTCTTGAGCTTGGCGAAAGATTGTGGCCGTGCCTCCACGCCGTTGCTGTACCTCACAACCTTGCCCCCCGCACAGCACCGCATTGCACCGCATTAAACCGCATTGCACCCCAGGGCACTCACAGGAGTTTGAGCTTCTTGAGCTTGGTGAAAGACTGAGGCAGCGCCTTCACACCGTTAATGTAACTCAACTCGCTGCGACCACACCGTGCAGTGATGGGAGCGGAGAGGAGAGGAGTGGAGCGGAGCGGAGAGGAGTGGAGAGGAGTGGAGAGGAGCGGAGAGGAGTGGAGGAACGGAGAAGCAGGGGAGGAGCGGAGAAGAAGGAAAGGCGTTTAAACAAGAGGAAGGGATGGAAGGGGCGAAGGCGAGAGGCTTGACAACGACACGAAACAAAATCCGAGGCATATAGATCAGAGAAATGCGAGAAAGAGAGAGAGAAAGCGACAAGAAGCGAGCTTGTCAGCCGAACCAAGCGGAGACGCAAGGAAGGCCAAAAGCATGTGAGATGTGCGATTGAAAGAGAGAGCACTAACCAAGTGAATAAGTTACCTCAAGAGTCGGGGAGCGGGTGTGCGGTGCGGGTGCGAGAAGAGGGTGTAAGGATGGATGGGAAAGAGCAAGGGTGGATGGGATGGGAGCGGGTGAGGCTGGCACGTGAAAGGGAAGAGGCTCGGCTGGGAGCGACTGGAGGCTCACAGGAATTGCAGCTGGTCGAGCAAGGAGAGTGCGTCGATGGGTCCCACGAGGAGAGTAGGAGGTGAGAAGTCCGATGGGAGTGAGGTGTGCGAAGTGAGGTGTGAGGAGTGAGGTGTGCGGAGTGAGGTGTGAGGAGTGAGGTGTGAGGAGTGAGGTGTGAGGAGTGAGGAGCAAGGGGTGAGGTGTGAGGAGTGAGGAGCAAGGAGCAAGGAGGAGGGCTCACAGGCGGTGCAGCTGGTCGAGCTTGGAGAGCGCGTCGATGGGGCCCACTAGGCGGCTTGACGGGACGTAACTGAACGCGGAGGTAAGTAGCAGCACGGAGCAGCGAACACAATACCCACACAAGAGGAAGCAGCAGGGAAAAGATGAGTTGAAGATGGGGTAAATAGGTGTTCTGAGATTAGAATTCGGAAGCACGGGGTGCCACGTCACTCACAGGGCGACAATATTTCCCTCCTCATCGCACGTCACTCACAGTCGTCGCACGTCACTCACAGTCGTCGCACTTGACTCACATGGCGACGATTTTGCCCTCCGCGTCGCACGTCACTCCGAAGTACGTGGAGCACTTGGCAGGCGCGCCACTGGCCGTCCACGACTTGAA
Source organism: Closterium sp. Naga37s-1 (assembly GCA_947471745.1). NCBI lineage: Eukaryota > Viridiplantae > Streptophyta > Zygnematophyceae > Desmidiales > Closteriaceae > Closterium > Closterium sp. Naga37s-1. The sequence continues at coordinate 744,286 of CANJKZ010000151.1, read as the reverse complement.
CCCATCGAACTCGCTGCCCGACTGCGCGCCGAGCTGACGGAGAACGTCCACTGACGGACGGAGGGGGACGGAGGGGGACGGAGGGGGATGGAGAGGGTCGAACGGGACGGAAGAATTAGGAGAACGTTGAGAAGGGCGAAAGACGACGCTTTAAGCACGTTCCACGGGGAAACCATCCCAGCCAATGGCAGAACGACACGTACGCTGCGATTTGAGGATGGTCGCATCGGGCGACGCGGCCAAGCGGATTGCGTCGCCGGATGGGAGGAAGGCCGCGACGACGATCGCGACAACGAAGACAATGAGCGACAGCCGACGCAGGCGGGCGAGCGACGCGATTAAAGCCATCGAGAACTGCTTGTACGGCGTCGATGGAGCAACCTGAGGGCGCGGCGACGACGAGGAGCAACCTGAGGGCGCGGCGCTTTTGAGTCGACTCAAAACCTAAGGGCGCGGCGACTACTGAACCGAGGGTATGGAAAGACTCGAGGGTATGGCGATGATAAAACCGGCAGATGTGGGCGGCGGTGAGCTGAAGAACAGGGCAAGGTCTTGGGGAATTGCGTTCGTTCATATATAGTGCTTGGACCCTTTGGGCAACAGCGGCAGAGGCTGTAAGATGTAGGAGGTAGTGCAGGTATGCAGGAAGAACGGCGCGGCGCGATAATGGCGAAGCGAGCGAGAGAGAGAGCCGCAGTGGGGCCAGCAGTGCGAAGGACGGGGATCAATGCCGCGCCTCCGCATCTTCGCGGCCGGCTGGGGTAGGTGAGGGAGTTGGAGTCGCGCTGCGGGCTTGTGATTAGGCCGATGCAGTGGGTGGTTGCTGGAGGCTATGGGAAGGTGGTGTTCCATCGACGGTGAACGATGGCGCATTATCAATCGCGGCTGGAGATTGCGTGAGTCGGCAGCCGTCAGATCGTGAATTAGCTCGGCAGAGACGCCGGCGCAGCAACAACATTGGGTTGAAGCGAAGAATAATTGGGACTAAGGTTTGTTCGCGATATAAAAACGTTGGGTGTCGTTATAACCATTCTATTCGTAGTTTTGACTCACTCATCACTATAAGCCTACAAAGAAAACTGTAACAGATGCGCTATCTGTTCGCGAAATCCTCTCGTTCCACACAGCCGCGATTATTGGACCAGTCAAGGCACCAATAATTCTTCTGCACAGGCGCGCCGTCGCTGGCGGTCAACAGCTTTCCAATCCGACGGCGGTGGCTTGGGAAGGCTCATCTCGCTCACGGATTCCGCATCTATTCACCGTCGATGGGAAGCGACATGCGGTTCGATAATCTTATGATGAGGCACGCGCTTCGAGCAGGAGGCATTGCATTGCATTGCACTTCGATGCAGCCAAACCAGGCATCAGCTTCCGCCGTCGCTTGCGCTGCTACCCCCACAAGTCCGCCCTCTCCCTCCATTTCGCCCTCACAACTGTTCCTGCCAAGGCAACAGCACTATAAATACCCACTGGATGCGGTAGGCCGTCGCACTATCACCCGCCAAGGTGCGACTCCCTAGTCCCGGCCCAACCGACCATTACACCCGTTCTCTGGCTGAACACCGCAGTGATTTGCCTTGCCATACCCTTACTTCAGTTTAGTAGTCTCCATATTTCCGGCTAACCTTCGACAAACCTGTATTAATCAACTCACGCGATTTCTGCGCCTGATGGCTTCTATCGCGTCGCTCAAGCGTCTACCTCGACTAGCGCCGCTTGCGCTCGTCAGCTTCATCTTCGCGGTCGTCTCCGCGGCCTTCCTCCCCACTGGCGACGCAATCCGCATGGCCGCGTCGTCCGATCCGATCATCCTCAAGTCGCAGCGTACGTGTCGGTCCGCCATTGGCTGGAACCCTTTACCTTGCTCAGAAACTTCAAGCAATGTTGGTCGCCCGTATCATCATTCCCAACGTCTCTTCCGTCCCTGTCCGTCAGTGGACGTTCTCCGTCAGCTCGGCGCGCAGTCGGGAAGCGAGTTTGAGTTCTCCAAGTCATGGACGGCAAGCGGCGCGCCCCTCAAGTGCTCCAAGTACCAGGGAGTGACGTGCGATGCGGAGGGAAAAATCGTCGCCATGTAAGTGCCCTGCGAAGACTGTGAGTGGCGCGCGACGACTGTGAGTGCCGTGCCTCGCTGTCGATTTCGAGTCGAGACCAGCAAGAGATAAAACAAAACCGTAACAAATTCCGCCTCTCGCAGATTTCTCAAAATGAAAGGCGACGCAAGATTCACCACCTGCCACCTGCCTGCGACAGTGTCACAGCTGCGGCTCCTGTCCCCCATGTACCAACTTCAACTTGAGCTGCAACTCGTTGTGAATAGCACGCTCGTCACGTACCGTCCTACCTTTAACTGCAACTTACCTCTGCCTCTGCCGCTACCCCTCCCCCGTGCATCCCTACTGCTTCCCCGCGTCCCTCCGCTCGCAGCAACGCCACGTCTGCCCGCCTCGTGGGGCCCATCGACGCGCTTTCCACGCTCGACCAGCTTCAAAGCCTGTGAGCCTCCAGCCTCGCCCCTCCAGATGTCACTCCCGTCCCCCCTAAACCCTCCCATCCCGCTTCACCCTTTCCCATCCACGCGCTACCAGCTCCAATGCCTGTGAGCCTTGAACGATCCCTTCGCATGCCATTCCCATCCTGCCTCGCCTTTCTTCCATCCCTTCAGAGCCTTGCGAGTCTTGAGCCTTGTCCCTCCCTTCAAACTCATACTCCATCGCGCCTCATCCCTTCCCTCCCAGCCTCGCCCTTTCCCATCCACCCTCTTCTAGCTCTTGAGTTGAATGCCTCATACCCTCCTTGTTAAATAGATGCTTCTTACAACGCCTCTTGCGGTTTCCAAGCATCATCGTTCTGCCCCTTCCATCTATTCCCCTGTCTAAACGCCTACCCCCTCTCTCCGCACCTCCCCTGCTTCTCTGCTCCTCTCCACTCTTCTCCGCTGCCCTGTCTGCACGGCGTGGTCGCAGCGATTTGAGTTACAACGGCGGCGTGGAGGTGCTGCCGCAGTCGTTCACCAAGCTCAAGAAGCTCATTCACCTGTGAGTGACTCAGGGTGCTACGCGGTTCAATGTGGTCTTAGGATCGTAAACACCTTAGTCGGCAATAGTCTACTTGCTATTGCTTATCGTGTTCTCCACGATCTCACGAATCCAACGATATGCGCAGCTCTGCTTGAAGTTGTCAATACACACTTCAGCAATTTTCAGAATCTCAATGTTGTCCAATGTTGTATTTCCAGAATGAGTACAAACAGGTTTACAGTCAAGCAAGTCACAAAATGCGATTCGTAACTTCACTTGTTTCCCAAGTAACCGCGTGCGCCTCGTTTCACCCCGAGTCGCACACGGAACCGAACCGAATTCGCCGAACACTCCTCGAGTCCGAATCCAGCACCTTCTCGAACACGCCTCAGTCTCGAACCACAATTTCCCCTTGTCAACTCCAATCTCGATACTTCTTCACTCTTCTTCCTCCATTTCTCTAGTTTCTTCCCAATTTCTCTCCCGCTTTTCACGCCTTAGCTTCCAACGGCTACCGTAGGCCGATTTCTACCGAAATCACTCTAGAATCTCCCACGAGCTCCATTCCGCACTCCGCATTTCACCGTAGGTTCCGTGGTTGGGCGAACCAACCCTAACAATCTCCCCTGTGGTTCGTCAACCACGAACACCACTCGCACTCCTCCCCTGCTCCTTGTAGCCTTCACAGGGTCTAAATTGGCTTCATGCTCCCCTGCATCTCCTGCACCTTGAACTTCTGCTTACTTGTCTTGAAGTTGAGCGTCTTGTCATCCAAACCTTGACATATTTTCTTAAGCCTCTTACTTCTCCTCGGTGTCTTAACACCCAACACCTCTCGGGTCTCACACCCCTTAACGTGTTCCTCTTTCGTAAGCACACGCCCCTTTGCAGTTGCATTCACTTTGATCCCTTCACCATGATGCCCCCTTTCACAGCTTCAACTCCCACACACTTCGCATTTACTGCTTCATCTTTAACCACGACCGATGCTGCAAAAGTGTTGACACCATCTCCATCTCCATCATTCACCGCTGCTGCCTCCATGGTGACTATCTCTTCTTCCTGCTTCACTGCTGCCTCCACACTCGCTCCCGTATCATCCGTGTCCTCGCTCTCATCAACCTCAGTAGACTCAGGATCCTCATAGATCTCATCCTTGTCGTTCATCGCTATCAAGTTCATCTCATAGAACCCGTCACTGAAGTATCCATCGGCATACTTCTCCCACTCAGGACCAAACACTGTAACCTCGCCTTTGTCATAAAATATCTTGCACCCCAAGTCATCAAGCTGTGACTGACTCATCAAATTCACCTTCAAATCCTCAACCAAGAGCACATTCTCCAGTTTCACCTCTCCATACGGACTTTGCAGCACCACGTCACCCTCTCCTGTCACTAGTAACTTCCCACTGTTACCTTGCAGTATATAACGCTCACTCGACTCCCTCACGTTCTCCATCCAATCTGACCTGAATGTCATGTGACGCGTGCATCCGCTGTCCATGAACCATGCCGTCTTCTCACGTCCGTCCGTCTGACGAACATCCTTCGGTAAACGCACCACGTTCGCACGATGCGCTCCTCCCAAAATCACATCCTCCTTTTCGGCTTCCGCTACATTCGCCTTACCCGCCACAATCCTCTGCTGCGACGGACCCTTGTAGCTCCTGCTGTTCGGATTGGAGTAGCACTCTGCGGCACGATGCCCGTAGCGCCCACAATAGTTTCTGTTGCCACTCCGCCAAAAACTCGTTTCTGTTGCCACTCCGCTCCCCCATTTTCTCCTTTCTCGTTCTCCACCGCTTTGCCCTTGTAGTTTCTGCTTCGCGGATTTTCGTAGCAGTTTATCGCCTTATGCCCCCTCTTTCCACACTGGTAGCACGCTCCAAACGCCTTCGTTACATTCACCAAAGCCGGCCTCTCCTCGTCGAAATCCGTAGCTGCTGCTGCCGCTTTCTTTTTCCTCATCTCCTTCACCGTCTCAAGCGATTGCAGAATCTCCTGCAGCTTCGTCAAACTCTCCGGCGGTTGGTACGTAAACATACCGATGTCGGATTCCCACTCCTTAGGAAGGCCTTGGATGATATAGTCAATCATCTCGTGCTCCGTCTCCGCGGCTCCCATCACCCGCAAGTCGTCGTTGTAGTTTTTCGCCCTGTTGATGTAGGTGATGATTTTCTCGCCTTTCTCCATGCTCAGCATCAGCAGTTGCTTCCTAATCGCCTTCTTGTTGACATCGTTCGTGCCCATGTACGTGGACTCCAGGTACTCCCACGCTTTCTGTGCAGAGTTCAGCTCCCCTGCAAACTGGTCCAAATCCACCGCGATTCCATCGGCAACTGAGTGACAAAGCTGAAAGAACGCTTGCTTACTTTGTTTTTTGAACGCCGCTATTTTCTCCTTCGTATCCGTCGGGGATGGCGCAACTCCCTCCATCGTCTCCTCGTCGGGACGGTAGTACGGCAAGAGGTCCACCTCCTCTGCCCTTCGAATGAACTTCTTCCGCCACACGTTGTAGTTGCTCCCGTTGAAGCGCTGGGCTTCACTGAGCCCGATCGTCGGTTTCGCCACCAATCGGCCACTCGCAAGGGCCTCGAGAAGAGCCTTCAACTGCGGGTCTCCAAGACTCACACTGGAACCCGAACTCGCCTCGTCTCCCATGGCGTAGGCGTGAACGACTCCTCTTCTCCACTAATTTCACTTAGCGCACCAAGTGAATTCACCGCGATCGACGCGCCCGTTCGCCAAGCTCTGATACCAGTTCTTAGGATCGTAAACACCTTAGTCGGCAATAGTCTACTTGCTATTGCTTATCGTGTTCTCCACGATCTCACGAATCCAACGATATGCGCAGCTCTGCTTGAAGTTGTCAATACACACTTCAGCAATTTTCAGAATCTCAATGTTGTCCAATGTTGTATTTCCAGAATGAGTACAAACAGGTTTATAGTCAAGCAAGTCACAAAATGCGATTCGTAACTTCACTTGTTTCCCAAGTAGCCGCGTGCGCCTCGTTTCACCCCGAGTCGCACACGGAACCGAACCGAATTCGCCGAACACTCCTCGAGTCCGAATCCAGCACCTTCTCGAACACGCCTCAGTCTCGAACCACAATTTCCCCTTGTCAACTCCAATCTCGATACTTCTTCACTCTTCTTCCTCCATTTCTCTAGTTTCTTCCCAATTTCTCTCCCGCTTTTCACGCCTTAGCTTCCAACGTCCACCGTAGGCCGATTTCTACCGAAATCACTCTAGAATCTCCCACGAGCTCCATTCCGCCGCCATTCCGCATTTCACCGTAGGTTCCGTGGTTGGGCGAACCAACCCTAACATGTGGTACCGTGCAATGCTGTGGGATGGCAGAGGTTTTGAGTTACTAGTAAGCTGCCACAGTCGTTCACCAAGCTCAAGAAGCTCAGCCACCTGTGAGTGCCCCAGGGTGCAATGCGGTGCTGTGCAGTGCTGTACGGCCGCAGCGATTTGAGATATCACAACAACGGCGTTAAGGTGTTGCCTCAGTCTCTCACCAAGCTCAAGAAGCTCAGCCACCTTTGAGTTCGCCAGCTGGCAGCGCGTCGGTTCTGAGCGGTGCTGTGCAGTGGTGTGCGGCTGGAAGGAAGACGGGCTGCCACTAGCGCTGTACATTACATTGCAGTGGTTGCTGCTCTTCTCCTTTGAACACCTCTCTCGCCTTGCTCCTGCCTCTTTTGAGGTGCCTCAAAACTCTTTTTGAGGCGCCTCAAAAGTCATTGCATTGGTTGCTGCTCCTCTCCTTTGGACACCTTCTCGCCTTGCTCCTGCCTCTTCCCTCTCCCCTCTCTGCCTTGCTCTTAATTCTGTTTCCTCCGCTCCCGCCCCGCCCACAGCAATGTGTACGACTGTTGGATCAAGGGGCGCATTCCGGCCTTCCTAGGCCAACTCACTGCCCTCACATACCTGTCAGTCAACGAGCGATGACGTGCCATGTTATTCCATGCCATGCCATGCCATGCCATGCCGTGCCATGCCATGCCCTGCCATGCCGTGCCATGCCATGCCCTGCCATGCCATCCCATGCTGGCTTTCTAAACAGTTTCCATGTAGTGGCAGAAAATCCAGAATCCTTCAAGCCCTTCACAATCCCTCAAACCCCTCAGAAGAAATCAATCCTGTTCTTATACTTCTGCACCATTGCCTTTTCCTCCTTTGCCCTAACTCACTTTCGACCATCCTCCCCCTGGTTCCGACTGTGTTTCCCGAACTACAGGAGCATTGGTGGTAACCCGCTAGAGGGTGCTGTGCCAGCCAGCCTCGGCAACCTTGTCAAGCTCGTCTTCCTGTAAGCAACATCGGCTCGTTATACGCATCCTTGACTCGTTTTAACCATCCTTGTCAACATCCTCGCTATAAGCGTCCCCATCTCCACTGACAGATCAGCACAACGGATTCTTTCCGTCCGCAATACCAGTATATCCCCTCAAAACTCTCGTGTAGCCGTCAAGCAAGCCCGATGAGGTATTCTCACTGCTTCTCTCCCCTTCTCCCCCCATCTCCCGCATCCCTCCCCCCCCATCTCCGCCCCTCCTCCCTCCCATGCGGCCTGGCAGCAACCTGGCTGGAACGGGGGAGGACGGCGTGGGAGGGGCCTTGCCGGCCAGCTTTGCCAATCTGAAGAAACTCAAAGAGCTGTGCGTGCCTTAGGGAGGGGAGACAGAGAGTGAGAGATTGAGAGAGGGGAGAGGAAGAGAGTGACACTGTTTGTTCAACAAGCTACTTCTCGTTCCACTCCATCCCATCGCATCCCATCTCATCCCCACCCCATCCTTCCTCCCTCCTGCTGTCTGCCCCCTACCCTCTCATCTTCCCTCCCACCCCACCCCCCTCCCCCCCAGCTATCTGCGCAACAACCGCTTCAGCGGGCCGTTACCGAATTTCATTGGCTCTTTCACCAACCTGGAGCGCCTGTAAGTTTGAAAGTTCTGCGAGAGTTCGGTGAGAGATTTGTGAATTCAGCGTGAGGAGGTGTGGGTGCTCGCTACTAATGCTCCCTCTTGTTCAGCACTCTCTCTCTCTCTTTCTCTCTCTCTCTCTCTCTCTCTCTCTCTCACACACACACACACACACACACCCTTTCACACTCTCACTCACTCCAAATTCTCCTCTCTCTACCCCTCACAGCACCGTGAGCAAGAACTACTGGGAGGGCGCCATTCCCAAGGCCCTGTCGCAACTCAAGAAGCTCAATTACCTGTGAGCTGACTCTCTGAAGTGAATGGTAACCAGGTCTTCAAGAAGCAAGGCCTGCATCATTCCAACCATGTCACCTCAGCATTTTACAAGCTCACAAGCTTTTCAACGCTCCATGCCATGTCCCAACTCTCCTCTCCCCTTTCTCCTCTTCTCTTTCCTCCTCACCCCATACTGCCCTGCCAGTGGTCTCATGGAGACCCCTTTTGTGGGCGAGATCCCAACGTTCCCGGGCATGCCCTGTGTCTTGATTCTCGTCTCGCATTCTCTTCCTTCCCTTCCCCTCTCTCCCCTTCTTTCCTCCTCATCCCGTACTTTTCTGCCAGCGGTCTGATGGAGACTGCATTTGAGGGCGAGATTCCAACGTTCCTGGGCACACTTGACCAACTCACATACCTGTAAGCTCACTCTCTGCCCTCTCACCTTCCTCCCACCGCCCTCTCACCGCCCTCTTACCATCTCTTTACTTCCCTCCACCTCTTCCCCTTCCCTCTTCCCCCACATACTCGGTCGTTCCCCTACCTCGTTCACATCCTGTGCAGCTCCCTGTCCGACACGTGGCTGTTACTGCCCTGTTACCACCCACTTACCTCCCCCCTCTTCCCCCTCCCCTCCTTCCCCCTCCCCTCCTTCCCCCCTCCCCAAAGCTCTCTGTCCGACACCCGTCAGCACCGGGAGGTGGCCAAGGCGCTCAGCGGACTTCCCCCCTCTTCCAATCAAATCAATCCTCTACCAACCCCCCCGCTCCCCCTCCCCTCTCCCCCCTCCAGCTCCCTGTCCGACACGCGGCTGTTCGGTGAGGTGCCCAAGGCGCTCAGCGGACTGGCCCCCTACCCACTTTTGAGTCGACTCAAGTCAGCAGACTGGCCCCCTACCCACTTACCTCCCACCTACATACCCCCTCCTCAGCAGCTCTCTGTCCGACAAGCGGCTGTATGAGGAGGTGCCCAAGGCTCTCACCTCCTACTCTCACTCACCTCCCCTTTTCTCCTCTTCCCCCCCCCGCCCCCCCTCCCCCCAGCTCCCTGTCCGACACGCGGCTGCATGGGGAGGTGCCCAAGGCGCTTGGAGGGCTAGTGAAGCTCAGAGAGCTGTGAGGCTGGGGGTTGACAGGGGGGGGACAGGGGATGGGCAGGAAGGAGACAGGTGGAGGGCAAGGGGAGGGGAGGGGGAATGGACTGTGGGGTGGGAGAGAGGGTGGGCTAGCCTTGTCTGCTACCACCCTAGTCACCTATTGCTACCACTGTATACTGCACGTTCACCCATCTGCTCCTTATCCTCACCGTACCCAACCACTCCCATGCCTCGCTACACCCATCCATGACTCCATGGCTGCAGGTACCTCAACAACGGATGGTACTATGGCCCCCTGCCTGATCTGAGCGCCCTCAAGCAGCTTACCCTCATGTACACCTCTCAGTTTCTTTGTCAACCAGCTTTGCCTGCCTGCTCACTTCTTTCCCTCTGGTGCTTATCTTTCCAACTCTTTTACATTCCCTGCCCTTGTGCTCACTTGCCTCTTTGCATCCCTCCCATCTATCTGCCTTCTCTCATTCTTTTCCTCACCTGCTCCTTTCCAACACTCCTCCACTCCCCTCCCCGCCCCTCCAGTGATCTCTCGGGGAACTACCTCTCAGGTTCCATCCCGGCCTTCTTACAGCGGGTCAAGAAAGTCAACGCGGCTGACAACTATTTCTCCGGCTCAGCCTCCTCCCTGCCCTGCTCAGACGACTTCTCCATCACGGGCAACTGCCTCTCCTCCGTGCCCTCCAAGTGCGGGGGTACCGCTGGCCAGAAGAGCACGCAGGAGTGCAACAAGTTCTGTGGGACGGCCACGGTCACAGGGGCGTGCAGCGGCAAGGGTGTGTGCGTGTTGGACGTTGACAAGTTGCTGAACACACAGGCATATGTACCCATGTGCAAGTGCCAGTCGGGGTACTGGGCTTCACACCAGAAGCTACGTTGTTCCAAGAACACTTGAATGCCTCCTCGAGTATGGATCGTGGCTTCATTGCAGTGTTTGACTTTGGAGCGAGGTGCCAAACCGGTATTGTCGTTCCAGTATAGCGTTTCCATCTTAGTCGTAGTTAGTTGAAGGAATGAAGTTGTGGCATGGCACGAGATGGTCGCTCTGCATCAGGTTAATAAGCCATGTTAGCAGCACCCAACTTCTTTACAGAAGTCTCCATTTATCGACCCTGATTTATTAAATGTTGTTTCTGTTGGAAACAATTGATTTAAAGCGCCTCTGTCGTGTCGAAACACCAAGACAGAAGCGAAGCAGATCATATCGAAACATCAGCGAGTCAACCCTCGGAGGTTGAACAACTGCTGGAGGTTACGCGAAAGTCAAAGGTCAGCAACCTTTGACCTGACAAGTACAGCGCGACAGCAAGGACAAACAACTGACTCGCTACTGAGCAGTTGCCCGAGTCGACACTGTATCGAACCGCAACAGCAACAGTAAAACGGTTATTAACCGTATCTCTTCATATTCCTTGTATCCTTATAAAAGCTTGTATCTCTTTGCTTTAATCAATCAACTTTGCCCTCACATACCAGCGCAAGGTGGTTCACAATCCTTTTATTAAACGCTTCCGCTATTACATTATCCTACCCTTGAATTCTGTCCTGCAAAGATCCTAAGGGCTTTTCTCAGCCCACCATGGTATGAGAGCAGTCAGGACAAATTCAACTACAACCAAAACACCTACAACATCACAAGACATGGCAACGCAGAAGGAGAGAAGCTCCTCTAACGGCTCTCCCGGCACTACTCCTACTCCACCTCCTGCCTCTGGCCTACAGATAGAGGAGGGTACGGCAACAAGGCCAAGAGCAACATCTTCAGAAACTCCAGCAAATCAAGTCGCGGCCTTCGATCCAGACATGATGGAGAAGTTCTTCTCCTTCATGTCCTTCTACGAACAACACCAGCAAGGGGCACCTGCACAGTCAAACAACAGCAACAACAACGCAACACCGATGAGCCTTGACGGTTCATCCTACGCACGTGGAAATCAACAGCAACGGCCTACCTTTGCTCCGTACGAGCCCCAGCGTGGCTCCGTCAGCTTTATGCCACACCCGCAGCCCGCATCTGGACAAGAAAAGACATTGGACGCACTTCAAGTTCAGTCGCAGTTCGCGCACGTCTTAAAACTACAAACGACGAGGCCTTTCGACGGAAAGGACTTCTTTACCTGGTAATTCGAGTTCGAGCTAATGATGGAAGGCGCGCAGATCATTGGCTTCTTCGACGGGTCCCTGCCATATCCAACACACGGCACACAGTACGATAAGCAGCAGTACACGTATCAGTCAATGATGGCATACACAATACTACTGAGAAATATCACTCCGAATCAGCAGCAGAATATACGGTCTTACCGGGGATACGGCAACTCTGCAGAGCTCGCGTACAACCACTTGAAGAACCTGTATCAAGCAACAGACAGCGTAAATCAAAGTCGGTTAATGGCGCAACTGACGACAGTCGAAATGAAACCAGGCGAAAAGGGGATGGCGTATATCAGCCGTTGTCGCGAATTGCGCGACAAACTCCTTCGATGCGGAGGGTCGATTTCAGAAGACGCCTTCGTCACAGTCATCATCGGCGGCCTCGGTCCTCAGTGGCGCTCCACCCGCGCCATACTCCGAGCGCATGGAAAGATATCAGAAGCAGCACTCTGCGCCGAAATCCACGCTGAGCAGCAAGATATGGACCTGCAAGAAGAACGACACAAAAGGAAGACATCAGTGCCCGAATTCGCATTCCACACTCAACGGCGCTACAACAACAACAACTACCGGCATCAACCGAAACCAGTACCTCCGTTCTGTCACCTTTGCAAGATGTCAGGGCATCCTCGCACACAGTGCCCTAACCGACAACAGTCAGTACCAACGCAGCGGCAGCTTTGGCCTTCAAGCAGTCAAGTTGCCTCAACGCAAGCGAATTCAACCTCTCAAGTACAAGCTTCAACAACATCGACGGGACAACCTGCGCAAGGAACAAGAAACATCGTCAGTTGCATGACACGGCTGACCGATTCCTGCATCACAGAGTCACCACCATATTACTCACCGGAAGAACAACTCGACAACAGCACGTCTCGCCGCGAGTCACTTCAACCAAATTCGACTTATGCAGCCATCGCTCAAAGCGAACCGTCTGGAAAAGATACGTGGTTCTTGGACAGCTGCTGTGGACAACATATGTGCTCTTCAGGACGTTTTGTTCAACGTGAACACCAACTTCAACGCGAGGTTGTCATCACCGTCGCCAACAATCAGAACCTGCGCACACGACGACAAGGCGTAGTGCAACTTCAGTCACGAGAGACAAACGTCATACTACAGGTGTCAAAGGTTTTAATAGCAGAAGGACTCGGTTACAACTTACTGAGTGTCAGTCAACTGATGGCGAAGGGCATCCACCTCGAAGCAAATAGTACCACTCAGGAGTTCAAATTATACCACGGAAAAGGTGGTCTCTACATCGGGAAGGCGGTCCTGAAAAACAACGTCTTCGTCCTCGACTTCGTCCCAGATCTTGGCACCGCTGACAGCGACAGGATCTTCACCTTCACCTCTTGGACACATCCACCGGATCTTGACCCCAACTTTAGTCCAGAAGGCTTTTGGTACTCGCACACCATCCCTGAAGCAGAACGAACAAGAGCATTAGCAACAATTCAACACTCGGCAGCAGCAAAGACAACATCGGCAGCAGCAAAAACAACATCGGCAGCAGCAGAAACAACAGCAGTAGCAGCAGCAGCAACATCGACACCAATCGCTGGTCCTTCAACTGCATCACCTCAAATCGACGACACTCCACCGACTCCTGCGCAACAGCTTCACCCAAAATCACGCGAAGTACATCGAAGTGCAAACTTCACCGCAAGCTTCTACTCCAACTCCGACTTGTATCGTCGCTCACCCGGACATCGCGCTAGCGAAGACATCTGGCACGCACTGTCAAACATATATGCTTAGTTATATCTAGGCTTAGTTCATGTGTTTACATTTGTCTAGGCTATAGTGGGTTTAGCCTTAGGGGGTACAGAATTCTCTCGACATTCTACTTGTACCCTTCCTTGCTTCCTAGTCCATCATTCTCACCTAAGATTCTAACATGGTATTAAGAGCAACTAAGTCTTAGGACCTAGTCTCAATGGGCCCACCACCTACTGCACTACCCGTACCTAGCCCGTCGACTTTGTCGCCCGCGCCCGGCCCGTACCTAGCCCGTCGCCCGGCCCGTACCTAGCTCGTCGCCTCGGCCCCGCTGGCCCCGTCGACTTTGTCGCCCGCGCCCGGCCCGTACCTAGCTCGTCGCCAGGCCCGTACGTAGCCCGTCGCCTCGGCCCCGCTGGCCCCGTCGTCTTCGTCGCCCGCGCCCGGCCCGTACCTAGCTTGTCGCCCGGCTCGTACCTAGCCCGTCGCCCGGCCCGTACGTAGCCCGTCACCTCGGCCCCACTGGCCCCGTCAACTTCCTCGCCCGCGCCAGGCCCGTACCTAGCCCGTCGCCCGGCCAGTACCTAGCCCGTCGCCCGGCCCGTACCTAACCCGTCGCCCGGCCCGTACCTAGCCCGTCGCCTCGGCCCCGCTGGCCCCGTCAACTTCGAAGCCAGTCGCCCGGCCCGTACCTAGCCCGTCGCCTCAGCCCAGCTGGCCCCGTCAACTTCGACGCCCGCGCCCGGCACGTACCTACCCCGTCGCCCGGCCCGTACCTAGCCCGCGCCCGGCCTCGTCTCCTGCCTGCGCCCGGCCCGTACCTAGCCCGTCGCCCGGCCTGTACCTAGCCCGTCGCTCGGCCCATACCTAGCCTCGTGCCCAGCCCTGTACCTGTTTGGCCCCTCGGCCCCCTTGGCCCCTCAGCCCCTTGTTTGGCCCCGCGGCCCCTAGGCCCCTCGGCCCCCCCAAGGCCCCCCCCCGGCCCCTACTTTGGCCCCTTGGCCCCCTAGCCCCCCCTTGTTTGGCCCCTCGGCCCCCTAGGCCCCTCGGCCCCCCTAAGGCCCCCCCCGGCCCCTTGTTTGGCCCCGCGGCCCCTAGGCCCCTCGGCCCCTCGGCCCCCTAGGCCCCTCGGCCCCCCTAAGGCCCCCCAGGCCCCTTGTTTGGCCCCGCGGCCCCTAGGCCTCTCGGCCCCACCTCAGAGCCTGGCGCCCGGCCCCCCGGCCCCTACTTTGGCCCCTCGGCCCCCTAGGCCCCCCGGCCCCTACTTTGGCCCTTCGGCCCCCAAGGCCCCTTGTTTGGCCCCTCGGCCCCCTAGGCCCCTCGCCCCCCCTAAGGCCCCCCAGGCCCCTTGTTTGGCCCCGCGGCCCCTAGGCCCCTCGGCCCCACCTCAGAGCCTGGCGCCCGGCCCCCCGGCCCCTACTTTGGCCCCTCGGCCCCCTAGGCCCCTTGTTTGGCCCCTCGGCCCCCTAGGCCCCTCGGCCCCCCTAAGCCCCCCCCGGCCCCTTGTTTGGCCCCGCGGCCCCTAGGCCCCTCGGCCCCACCTCAGAGCCTGGCGCCCGGCCCCCACCCCCCGGCCCCTACTTTGGCCCCTCGGCCCCCTAGGCCCCCCGGCCCCTACTTTGGCCCCTCGGCCCCCAAGGCCCCTTGTTTGGCCCCTCGGCCCCCTAGGCCCCTCGGCCCCCCTAAGGCCCCCCCAGGCCCCTTTTTTGGCCCCGCGGCCCCTAGGCCCCTCGGCCCCACCTCAGAGCCTGGCGCCCGGCCCCCCGGCCCCTACTTTGGCCCCTCGGCCCCCTAGGCCCCCCGGCCCCTACTTTGGCCCCTCGGCCCCCAAGGCCCCTTGTTTGGCCCCTCGGCCCCCTAGGCCCCTCGGCCCCCCTAAGGCCCCCCAGGCCCCTTGTTTGGCCCCGCGGCCCCTAGGCCCCTCGGCCCCACCTCAGAGCTTGGCGCCCGGCCCCCCCCCCCCGGCCCCTACTTTGGCCCCTCGGCCCCCTAGGCCCCCCGGCCCCTACTTTGGCCCCTCGGCCCCCAAGGCCCCTTGTTTGGCCCCTCGGCACCCTAGGCCCCTCGGCCCCCCTAAGGCCCCCCCAGGCCCCTTGTTTTGCCCCGCGGCCCCTAGGCCCCTCGGCCCCACCTTAGAGCCTGGCGCCCGGCCCCCCGGCCCCTACTTTGGCCCCTCGGCCCCCTAGGCCCCTTGTTTGGCCCCTCGGCCCCCTAGGTCCCTCGGCCCCCTGTTTGGCCCCGCGGCCCCCCAGGCTCCTCTGCCCCTATGGCGTTGCTTCGGGTTCTCCCGTTCGACCCGGAGGGCAGACCTGTAGCATTTGACACGTGGCACGACGATCTGCAACTGTACCTACTGAGCGACAGTCGGGACAGTGTCTCGCTGTTTGACCTCGTGAGTCTGGGGGTGCTGGTCCCTGTGCCTACGTCCTGCGCACAGGCGACCGCACTGGAGAGCAGTGTGGTGGCCAGCACGCCACCCAGCGCTGCTTCGGTCGCCTGACAGACGCCTGGCGTACCCAGTTCCCTGACGCCACTAAGATCCCTCGCAGGGGTGATCTGCTCAAGTCGGGTGTAGCTATCTTTGATCTTGACTTTGATGCTATTCTTGCTGCCATGTATGCTGTGTCTATTAGTGCTGAGGGTGACTGTTACGTGTGTGTTCCGCCTGACCCGGGCATTGAGGCTGCTGCTCTAGGTGCTCGTGAGTCTGCTGCTCCAGGTGCTAGTGAGTCTGCTG
The DNA here is from genome assembly GCA_947471745.1 of Closterium sp. Naga37s-1. NCBI lineage: Eukaryota > Viridiplantae > Streptophyta > Zygnematophyceae > Desmidiales > Closteriaceae > Closterium > Closterium sp. Naga37s-1. Next base: position 728,336 of record CANJKZ010000151.1, on the reverse strand, counting down.
CTCTAGGTGCTGGTGAGTCTGCTCTCTTAGGTACCGCGTCGGCTCAGGTCTTGCACACCTTCACCCTCGACTCGGGTGCTTCCCGCTCCTTCTTTCGAGACCGCACCACCCTTACGCCGCTCAGTCAGCCGGTTGCGGTCTCCCTGGCAGACCCCTCTGGGGGTCCTGTTCTTGCTCGCTACTCCACTGTCCTCCCGTGTCCGGCGGCCCCGTCCGGCTCCCTGTCTGGTCTCTACCTCCCCTCGTTCTCTACGAACTTGGTGAGTGGTGCTGACCTTCAGGATGCCGGGGTTGACCAGTTCACTCCTGCGAGTCAGCGAGTGACCCACTGCACTTGTGCTCAGACGGGCCGCCACTTGGCCACGTTTACCCGTCGACCGGGGTCGAGCCTGTACACACTGACCACAGAGTCTCCCCCGGTTGCTGCGTCTGGTCAGGTAGCTGCGTCGAGTCAGGTGTTTGCTGCAGCGTCTCGGTCAGGTCCTGAGTCTGCCCCATGCTCGTGTCGCCTCCTGTCCCACCAGACCCTCCTCTGGCACCACCGCCTTGGTCACCCCTCCTTGCCTCGTCTCCGAGGCATGGCCTCCCGTGTCCTTGTCTCTGGTCTCCCCCGGTCCCTCCCTCCCCTTCCCCCGGGGCCTGCCCCTACCTGCGTTCCCTGCGTCGAGGGGCGGCAGCGCGCCGCTCCTCACTCCTCCGAGTTTCCTCCGACAGAGGCTCCGCTGCAGACTCTCCACATGGACGTGTGGGGCCCAGCCCGCGTCCGTGGACAGGGTCACGAGCATTACTTCCTGCTGGTGGTTGACGACTACTCGCGTTACACCACAGTCTTCCCCTTGCGCAGCAAGGGTGAGGTCACTGAGGTGTTGATCGACTGGATCCGCGTTGCTCGTCTCCAGCTCAGAGAGCGTTTCGGCTCGGACTTTCCTGTTCTGCGTCTGCACTCCGACAGAGGCGGAGAGTTTTCCTCCGACCTTCTGCGAGCCTTCTGTCGTGCGGAGGGCATCCGCCAGACGTTCACGCTTTCGGCCTCTCCACAGCAAAATGGGATTGCTGAGCGCCACATTGGCATGGTCATGGATGTCGCTCGTACGTCCATGATCCATGCGGCTGCTCCCCATTTTCTGTGGCCGTTCGCGGTTCATTACGCGGCGCATCAGATCAACCTTCAGCCCCGGGTCTCCCTGCCGGAGACCTCCCCTACTCTGCGGTGGACGGGGAAGGTTGGTGATGCGTCTGCGTTCCGTGTCTGGGGATCTCGAGCTTTTGTCCGAGACTTGTCTGCGGACAAGCTGTCCTCCCGTGCTGTTCCTTGCGTCTTCCTCGGCTTTCCCCCTGACGCGCCTGGTTGGCAGTTTTACCACCCCACCTCGCGTCGTGTTCTGTCCTCCCAGGACGTCACGTTTGACGAGTCGGTTCCGTACTACCGTCTCTTCCCCTACCGCACTGTCCTCCCCCCCCCCCGCCGCTCTTCCTCGCGCCCGGTCCCCCCCCGGTAGACCCCCTCCCCCCTCAGGGTCCTGCCCCCTCAGGTGTGTCCCAGGTAGATGCAGTCGAGCCTGTCGAGGTAGCTGCTGACTCTGGTGCTTCTGGGGGTGCTGAGCCTGAGCGTGCGGAGCCTGGGGGTGCTGGGTCTGGGGGTGCTGAGCCTGAGCATGCGGAGCCTTGGGGTGCTGCTTCTGGGGGTGCTGAGCCTGAGCGTGCGGAGACTAGGGGTGCTGAGCCTGGGGTTGCTGAGAGTGGGGGTGCGGAGCTTGCCGGTGCTGGACCTGGAGGTCCTTCGGGTGCTTTGTCCCGGCGGGAGCTTCCCTCTCCACAGGAGCTGCGCGAGTGGTTTGCTCGGCACTGGAGCCGTGCTGCTGGAGCTGGAGGTGCTGCCGGTGCTGGAGGTTCTGCTGCTGCTGGAGGTACTGGAGCTGGAGGTGCTGCTGGAGCCGGTGCTGGAGGTTCTGCTTCTGCTGGGGGTGCTGGAGCCACGGTACTGGAGGTACTGGAGGTACTGGAGCTGCTGGGCCTGGTGGTGCTCCTGGTGCTGGAGCTACTGGTGGAGCTGGAGCTGGTGGGGCTGCTGGAGTGGGTGCTACTGGAGGTACTGGAGCCGGAGCTGCTGTGTCTGCCGGTGGTCCTGCTGGAGCTGGAGCTGCTGGAGGTACTGGAACTGGTGGTGCTGCTGGAGGTGGAGCTGACGCTGGGGGTGCTGGTGTTGTCCCTGCTGGTTCTGGAGGTGCTGCGCGGCCGCGGCCGTACTTCGTTCCGCTCCTTGAGCAGGTTCTTGGTCTTCCGCCTTCTTCTAGTCCTGCTCCTTCCTTAGAGTGTCCACCGCCTGTCCAGTCCGAGTCACAGTTACAGCTGGCCTCCCCTCTCCCTGCTCCTTCTCCCTACGCTGGTCCTACTGGAGGTCTTGCTGAGCGTCGTGAGCCTGAGTCGCGTCCTGCGTCACCTGTTCGTACTGCTCGCACTAGTCGTCGTGTTCCACGTCAGCGTCCTCCTGCGGTCCCGGGCACGCATCAGATGGCACTGCGTCCTTCCACTGCGCCACAGCGTGTCCCTTTGCCGTCTCCTCCAGAGTCCTCTCTTCCTGCTCTTGCTGACCCGGCGTCTGACTCCCTTTGTGCTGCCAATCCTACTGTCACGCGTTTCCTAGCCACTGCTGTCACTGACCCTTCCTTTGAGTCCGCTGCTGCGTCTGCCTTAGTTGCCGAGCTTGTCGACTTCGCTGCTCACTGTCGTCTAGACTACGCCGCTAGTCTTGTTGCTGAGTCTGCGTCTGTCTGTCCTCCGTCCGTCGGGGGTGAGTGTGCTCTTAGCACGGACGTCCTTGAGGACAGGCAGGAGGAGTTCCAGTGTTTTGCAGCTGCTTTACCTCATCTCGTGTCTTTGCTGCTTGCCCCTGAGGGAGACCCGGATGCACCAGACATCCCGACCCCGCGCTCTTACGCAGAGGCGATAGAGGGTCCCTACTCCTCTCAGTGGCAGGCAGCCATGGACGCAGAGATGGCTTCTTGGAAGTCCACAGGCACCTACGTCGACGAGGTTCCCCCACCTGGGGCGAACATCGTCAGTGGCATGTGGATTTTTAGGGTGAAGCGGCCGCCGGGTTCTACGCTTGTCTTCAAGGCACGTTACGTGGCTCGAGGCTTCAGTCAGCGGCAGGGAGTTGACTTCTTTCAGACCTTCTCCCCGACCCCGAAGATGACCACTCTTCGGGTTCTGCTGCATGTCGCTGCTCAGCGTGACTACGAGCTTCACTCCCTTGACTTCAGCACTGCTTTCCTACAGGGCAGCCTGCACGAGGAGATCTGGCTGCGCCGCCCACCTGGCTTCACTGGGTCGTTTCCTCCTCGTACCCAGTGGAGCCTCCGACGGCCAGTCTACGGTCTCCGCCAGGCACCCCGTGAGTGGCACGACACATAGAGGACTACGCTTACAGCTCTTGGGTTTGCTCCTTCTACTGCTGACCCGTCGCTGTTTCTTCGCACCGACACCTCGCTGCCGCCGTTCTACATCCGCGTGTACGTCGACGACTTGGTCTTTGCTACGGCTGACACTGCTGGACTTGCCCACGTGAAGTCCGAGCTGCAGAAGAGACACACGTGCACAGATCTGGGTGAACTGCGCAGCTATCTTGGCTTGCAGATCACCCGGGACAGAGCACGGCGCACCATTACCCTGACTCAGTCACACATGGTGCAGCAGGTCCTTCAGCGCTTCGACTTCACGTACTCCTCGCCTCAGGCCACTCCTCTATCTACTCGCCACTCGCTCTCAGCTCTGCCTTCGGATGAGTCCGTAGAGCCGAGTGGCCCGTACCCAGAGCTTGTTGGCTGCCTCATGTACCAAATGACCTGCACTCGACCTGACCTGGCATACCCTCTTAGCATCTTGGCTCGCTATGTTGCTCCTGGGAGACACCGACCAGAGCACATGCCTGCCGCGAAGAGGGTGTTGCGCTACCTGTGCAGTACGTCGGGCATGGGGCTCGTGCTTGGAGGGCGGAGTCCAGTGGTCCTCACTGGTCACGCAGACGCGTCTTGGGTTGACGACCTGGCTACTCAGCGGTCTTCACAGGGTTACACCTTCAGCCTTGGTTCCGGTTCTGTTTCGTGGCGGTCTACCCGCTCGTCTTCTGTTCTCAGCTCCAGCTGTGAGGCTGAGATCTACGCAGGAGCCATGGCTGCACAGGAGTTACGCTGGCTCACCTACCTGCTGACTGACCTGGGAGAGCCGCCTCGTTCTCCTCCAGTTCTGTACGTAGACAACAAGGCCATGCTGGCCTTGTGTCGGTAGCACAGACTGGAGCACAGAACGAAGCACATTGCTCTTCGCTACTTCCTTGCTCGTGAGCTGCAGCAGCGTGGTCAGCTGCGCCTTGCTTACGTGGCCTCTCAGGCCAACACTGCTGATATCTTCACCAAGGCGCTTCAGCCTTGTGATCATCAGCGTTTCTGTACTATGCTAGGTCTTGTGCCTACTTGGCCTCACTTGCTTACCTCTTGACTTTATTTGTACTGTAATCTATATATACCTGCTCTTGCTTGTTTACCTTTATATATAACCTTGCATGTGAACTGGCCTTGTGGCCTTTGAACCTGTGCTCGGAATGTGTGGTGACGTTGTGATCCACCCTGAGCTTGCTTTGCTTTGCTTTGCTTGACTGGTCTTGTGACCCCTTGTTCTCCCCCACCTTGCCTATGGGGGTGTGTCAAACATTAATCACATAGCCTGTTTAGGCTGTAGTGGGGTAGACACTATGGGGTACAGTTTGTTAGGGTTTCCTATTTGTACCCAACTCATTTCCTAGTCATTCATTCCTCAATTTCTTCACAACAGTCTCATCTACCGTCACGCAATATCTCGGCCTTAATATCCAGGAAGGGGAAAGCGCGATCTACCTCAACGCTGCAAAGTACGCCGACACCATAGCCAAACGTTTCTCACTTACACCTACCACCATCTCTACGCCATACCGCTACACGGCAGGAAACAACAAGGCAGAATCTGCTCCACTAAAGCCCGCCGGCATACGCAACTACCAGAGAAAGCTGGGATGTCTTCTCTTTGCGGCCGTTACCTGCCGCCCGGACCTATCATACTCCGCAAGTCAACTCGCCACCTACCTCAAAAGGCCTGAAGCTGAACACATGGCGGAACTAGACCGCGCCCTTCACTACCTCGTTAGTACTCCGACGATCGGCCTAATCTACTACAAGAGCAAAACTACAACGCCCAAGCTAGTTGGGTACGTCGACGCCGACCACGCCGGAGATCCTGACAACAGGCGCTCGCGCACAGGCTACATCTACCGCCTCGAGCCTATCGGACCTATTTCATGGCAGTCGAGCAAACAGGAATTAATCGCTCTCTCCTCAGCTGAAGCTGAATATATCGCACTCTGCTCAGCCACCAAGGAAGGACTGTACCTTTGCGAACTTCTGGAGGAGGCAAAGCTGGCTCAGTTACCCAGCTTCTCCTTATTTTGCGACAACCAGTCGGCAATTCGGATAGCCAACAAAAACGGATTCGCGAACAGGACGAAGCATATCGCCCTGCTGTCACAAACAAGAAGTAGGCAAAGTTTAGGTTAAGGGCCCAGGCTTAGAAGCCTAGGCCATGGGAGTCGAGGTGGTTGTGCCAAGTCGAGAGAGTCGAGAGAGGAGAATGAATTCACTATAGGTTTGCAAGAACATATAGCAAATGAACAAAGAAGGTGCACCACCTAACAAAGTTTATAATAACTACACTAACTACAGCTACAGGCAGTTACAGATATATTCTAACACTCCCCCATAACTGCCAGAAGCAGGAGTCTGTGCAGCGACACAACCTGGATGGGTACACCACGAACTGAGAAAACAGCAACAGCAGGCAACAGGCAAGGCTACAAAGCAGGTACAGCAGCAAAGGGGGGGGGCAGGCACTCCTGCCACCCCTTTACTCTCCTCCCCCCCCCCCCCACCTCAGAGGGACGGGGGCTGGATGTCTCACACCCGCCACCCCAATGCCACTCCCCTGGCTCCCCCACACCCTCACACCCTCCCCCCAGCGGCAGCTGCAGCAGTGGGAACGAAAGGAGGAGGAGGGGAAGGGACCATACCACCCATCACCTCCATACCCGCCACCTCCATACCCTCCCCCCCACGGCTGCACGCGCAGCAGGAAGAAAACCGCCGTGCGCCCCGAGCACACGGCGGGCAGAAAATCGCCGCGCGCCCTAGGCGCGCGGCAGGACGACATGTAGCGGAAGCAAAATGGTGGGCCCGTTAAGGAAGGCAGCAGGAAGGTTCCTGCTCTGAATACCATGTCACAAACAAGAAGTAGGCAAAGTTTAGGTTAAGGGCCTAGGCTTAGAAGCCTAGGCCATGGGAGTCGAGGTGGTTGTGCCAAGTCGAGAGAGTCGAAAGAGGAGAATGAATTCACTATAGGTTTGCAAGAACATATAGCAAATGAACAAAGAAGGTGCACCACCTAACAAAGTTTATAATAACTACACTAACTACAGCTACAGGCAGTTACAGATATATTCTAACACTCCCCCATAACTGCCAGAAGCAGGAGTCTGTGCAGCGACACAACCTGGATGGGTACACCACGAACTGAGAAAACAGCAACAGCAGGCAACAGGCAAGGCTACAAAGCAGGTACAGCAGCAAAGGGGGGGGGCAGGCACTCCTGCCACCCCTTTACTCTCCTCCCCCCCCCCCCCCACCTCAGAGGGACGGGGGCTGGATGTCTCACACCCGCCACCCCAATGCCACTCCCCTGGCTCCCCCACACCCTCACACCCTCCCCCCAGCGGCAGCTGCAGCAGTGGGAACGAAAGGAGGAGGAGGGGAAGGGACCATACCACCCATCACCTCCATACCCGCCACCTCCATACCCTCCCCCCCACGGCTGCACGCGCAGCAGGAAGAAAACCGCCGTGCGCCCCGAGCACACGGCGGGCAGAAAATCGCCGCGCGCCCTAGGCGCGCGGCAGGACGACATGTAGCGGAAGCAAAATGGTGGGCCCGTTAAGGAAGGCAGCAGGAAGGTTCCTGCTCTGAATACCATGTCACAAACAAGAAGTAGGCAAAGTTTAGGTTAAGGGCCTAGGCTTAGAAGCCTAGGCCATGGGAGTCGAGGTGGTTGTGCCAAGTCGAGAGAGTCGAAAGAGGAGAATGAATTCACTATAGGTTTGCAAGAACATATAGCAAATGAACAAAGAAGGTGCACCACCTAACAAAGTTTATAATAACTACACTAACTACAGCTACAGGCAGTTACAGATATATTCTAACACCTGCGATATTTCTTCGTAAAGGACGAGATCGAGAAGGGGATACTTGAGCTGTCGTACTGTCCCACATCCGAGATGGCAGCTGATTACTTGACCAAGAAGCTCGGAAAGTCGAAGTTCGAGTACTGCATGCTGCTGACTGGACAAAGCCACGTCACCAGCAGCGACACTCCAGAAGCGAAGGGGAGTGTTGGAAACAATTGATTTAAAGCCAGCAGCTAAAATAGTGACCCCCCCCCCCCCCCCCCCCCCCCCTCTAGTTGGGTCCACGTGAAAACAGAAGTTTTTTTGTTGGAAGTGCTGTGCTTTTATATTTTTTCACTAGAGACGAGTCTCGGTGTGAACAAGAACATTTGGAACATGTGTACAATTCTGATTGGAAGCGAAACTCACACACAACTCACACATACTTGTATGCGATTTTGGCGCAAGGCTGCAATGCTTGTATGCACCCTGAGCAGTGATCGTAACTTCACCAAAACATCACATCAATCAAACACCAGGCAAAATCCAGCGCGCACACACATGCAGGAGATGAGAGTGGAGGTGGGCCGATGACTTGGCAGATCTGCGAGAAAAGGCGTTTCCCTGTATTTGAGAGGCTGAAAGAGGTTATAAAATAGTGAGTCGAAGAACGAGGGGAAAAAATAAGCTGGACAAGGTATCACGAAAGGATAGTACGATTGAGATGGGGAGAGAGAGAAGAACAACGGGTTGGGGGGAGAGGAGGCGAACGACGAGATGGGAGGGGAGAGGAGGAACGTGAGCGCGATGCCGACGGGAGGGAGAGCGCGCAGGCGACGGGACGTGAGAGCGCGAAGGCGACGGGTGGGAGAAGAGACATGTGACAATAGGGAGAGCGCGAAGGCGACGACTGCATCGAGGGTGACGGGAGGGGAGGGGAGAAAAGGAGGTCGATAGGAAGGGAGGGTTTAGAGCGAGGGTGACGAGAGGGAAGGGAAGCGGAGACCGCGAAGGCGACGAGAGGGAAAACGACAAGAGGGGAGCGGACAGAGGAAGAACGACGGGCGGGGAAGGGAGAGAGCGCGGAGGCGACGGAAGAGAGAATGCGGAGGCAACGGGAAAGAGAGCGCGGAGGCGACAGGAGAGAGAGCGCGAATGCGACGGGAGTGAGAGCGCGAAGGCTGCGGGAGAGAGAGCGCGAGGGCGACGGGAGGGAGAGCGCGGAGGCGACGAGAAAGAGAGCGCGGAGGAGACGGGTAAGAGAGCGCGAAGGCGACACGAGAGAGAGCGTGAAAGCGACGGGAGTGAGAGCGTGAAGGCGACGAAAGAGAGAGCGCAGAAGGCGACGGGAGAATGAGCGCGAAGGCGACGGGAGGGCGAAGGCGGCGGGAGAGATGATAAGCGACGGGAGAGAGGAGGGCGACGGGAGAGAGGAGGGCGATGGGAGAAAGGAAGGCGGCAGGAGAGGGATAGGCGAAGCGCGAGAGAGGAAGGTGACCGGGAAAAATGTAGAGCGACTGGAGGGCGATATACCGAGAGCGAGATGGCTGGAAAAGGTGAAGGGGTGGGAGACACATGCGAGAGAGGAGAAAAATGTATACTATAAAAATCGTCGTTTACTACATTACGCACGCGAGCTAAGTTGATACTTCGTGCCTGGGTCAGAAACATCTAGGCTCTATCAACTTTACTACTACCGTATGCTACGCAAAACAGTAGTGTCTTCGGGACTGGAAGAGGGCTAGTCATTCACCCAGTTCCAACTTGAAGTGGAAGTTGGGCCTGGCGATGGAAACGATCGCATGACAACGGTCGTGCGGGGAGCAGCGTGTAAAATTGCGACGGCTAACTTGGGCCTCGAAAATCGTTTTGGCGGGAGGGGAAATTTTCGGATTGGCTAGAGCCAATCAGATGAGTTCAACCTGCCAACGCGGTTTGTTTGGAACAGTGTTGCATCACCCGAACTATTCGCAGCGATTTCAAGTTGGGTCTGCCTTCACTATTTTATATTTCGGTTTTAAAGAGCCTCTGTCGTGTCGAAACACCAAGACAGAAGCGAAGCAGATCATATCGAAACATCAGAGAGTCAACCCTCGGAGGTTGAACAACTGCTGGAGGTTACGCGAAAGTCAAAGGTCAGCGACCTTTGACCTGACAAGTACAGCGCGACAGCAAGGACAAACAACTGACTCGCTACTGAGCAGTTGCCCGAGTCGACACTGTATCGAACCGCAACAGCAACAGTAAAACGGTTATTAACCATATCTCTTCATATTCCTTGTATCCTTATAAAAACTTGTATCTCTTTGCTTTAATCAATCAACTTTGCCCTCACATACCAGCGCAAGGTGGTTCACAATCCTTTTATTAAAGGCTTCCGCTATTACATTATCCTACCCTTGAATTCTGTCCTGCAAAGATCCTAAGGGCTTTTCTCAGCCCAACAGTTTCAAGCATCTTGCACTATCGCCTCCAAACCTACACGAGAAAACCACTTGTTTTGTTTTAGGCACATACCGTAGTCTCTTGATAATGGGTTGTAAAACACTAGTGTATTCTGCCCTTTGAGACAAAACGCTAAAACATTTCAGCTTCTGTGGTTGCCATGTAAGAGGGAACAGTGACAATCATTCCGTACGGCATTCGCAGAACTAACGCCTGAGCTTCAAACCAAGTCAGCGGTGTGTAACAGCTACTGTACCCGTCAGCCTAGAGTCTACTCGGCTCCCTTGGTGCCGTACATGATGCATGCGCCAACCATCGCACACGCAAAGAAGATCGCAAAGCCCGCCAGCATCCACTGCCACCACTCGAGCGACGCGTGGCAGGAGAAGCCGCACTCACACTTCTGAAGATTGCCTGAATGGGAGAAGGGGAGGTGAGCACGGAGGGGTATGTGTGGGTGAGAGAGCTGGGAGGTATCGACAGGGGATGGAGAATATGCGATGTGTAAAGGGAAATCGTGCAACTGGAATAGATGGATTAGGTAGTAATTTAAAACTCTCAACTGTAAGTAGTGGTGGAATAGATCAAAGTGCAGGGATGGAAGGAAGGGGTTGTGAGCGAGCGCAGGGCGCAGAGCAGAATCCAACGACCGAACGAGGGAAAGATGGTATGATGGGCGGAAACGAGGGGAAAATCGAACAGGGATTGGCGAGGCTAAGGAGAGAACAGGCGGAAACGAGCAGGGGATTGGTGGAGAGAAGCAGGAAAAACCGTGCAGGGTAAAAGACCAACAGCTGTTGGGTTTACGACGTGCAAGGTAAAAGCGTACTGCAGTCCGCGCCAGCTCGCCTGACATATCGCGGTTCAAGAAACATCGCATGTCCCGGTCGCGGTGAGTCAGAAATGAAGCGATACAGCGAATTTTTTATCGTGAAAAGAAAAGAAACCCCCCAGGTTTCAAACATTTGCTCTGGAAGCGCGCTGTAGCAATTATGGTGGGAGCACATAGCCTCACGGTAATCTCCAAATATAATCGTCTGCGATGCTTTTTTGTTCCAACCGGAACAAGGCGATACGCTGGCATTGACGGCGAACCAGCGAACTATTTCGGCGGCTGGATGACATCAGCACTGGTCCAAACACAAAGCTGAACCCTCGCTTCAAAGTACGGAACGCAGCTGCTCGTGCCACGTACCTCCGTTAAGTGGGGTTGAAGTGGGGAACACAGCCGGACGGAACGTCGGCGAGGCACTTTTGCGAAAAATGTGCCGTGTGCCATGGTAACGAAGTGATTTTTTAAGACTCGACTGAAGGGTCACGACGGTATCTTAAAAATGCGTACCTCCGTTGAAGATGGGGTTGAAGTAGGGAACACAGCCGGACGGAACGTTGGAAAGGCAAGTCTGCGAAAATGCGGGCGCAGGTGGGTGAACCCAACGACACAACGGGAGTGGCGCAAAGCGAACGGGATGGGCGCGCGGATATGCGTCGAATGAGCGGAAGCTCGGCGGAAGAATAAAAAAAGGGCAGATGGGCGGAAAGGAGTGAAGGGTGCCCCACGGAGGTACGGGCGAGGTACTTGAGAGAGAAACGGTTCGAGATTTTATAGAAGCCACGAACATTGAGACGTTTATTTGGCGCCTAAAAGATCGTATCAGTGAAGGGTGCCCGGCGGAGGTCAATGGCGAGGTACTTGGGGCAGCAACTGTTCAGAAAAATACGAAAGTTCTGACGAATGTATTTCGTGCGCTGACAAGCATTCCTTGCGGGGTGCGATGCGGCGAACCCATGTCCAAACATGTGACGGGAAACAGAAAGGCTTAACAAAGCAAACGGCACAAGAATACTGTGTTCTAAAAGCATCAATACTTAACGCCTAAAAATAACAAAAATATGCTTTCTCCGAGCATTACCATCGGAAAACACTCTAAGTCCAATGCAGGTTACGTCGAAGAATCATCCGTAGCCAGCGAATGATTGAAACTGCTCAGGCAGAGAGATAGCGGCAGCGGAACGTACCACGCATTGCCCTGTGCAGTTGAGGTAGATGGTGTTGTTGCCCGACGGATTGCACAAGTCATTACATGTTGAGTTGTAATTTGTCTGCGCCGAAGCCAGGTGTAGCAACGTGGCGAGAGCTAGAGCCAGCAGCAGCACGTTGGCCTTCATGGTTACTAAAAAAGGCAAGCCTAGTTTTTTTGGCGTGGTCGACTGGTGGAAACTAACGGACTGACCAGAATGAGAGAAATGGAGAATGTTCACAGACCAAACAACAGGAGGGAAATGGAGGAGACTTGAGATATATGTTTGTTGAATGGTCAATGTTCGACAGATAGGGTTGCTCTTCTGACTTCTGTTAGCCAAAAATGGCAACCACACCACGCCATGTGCTCAGGCAAGACCTGTGAGTTTCACCACGGCTCGTGTTTTGGTGTGGATGGAAGCTCGCTGACGTGACACTCGGCGGGAAATTGGCTGAAGCAGGTTTGGGTGTATCAGCCCAGAGGAACAGCCAGGGCCGAAGCTTGAGGTTCGGGTGAAACCTCTCGACGTGGATGAGCCGCGGCTTGGCTACTGAGCTCGGCTTGGAGCAAATGGAGAGGCAAAGAACCGATTTTTACGAATCGCTGTGGGCTTCAGGATACCGAACGTGAATTGTGCCACGGAACCAACAACGAACGAAAGGAGGTGCCCTAATTGTGGAAGGGGCACCTCTGCTTCCTATAATGCTTTCCGTTATCTCCACTTATCTTACATGCCATTCCATAGAGAGTTGTATGAGATGTAATAAGGAATGGAGAAACGCCATCTTATGAGGGGATCCAAGTTATGATCCATATTTTTCCAATTACATATGGCAATCCATGATTTTCCAGGAATCGAGTGCTGGTTATGTAACATACACAATTATTTCATAAACTATGTTTTGTTGCACTATAGAGGGTACCCTAAAATATGGACCCCCCTTTGTATACCCTTGGTCTCCATTCGTTCCCTTCTTACGGTAATATGGTATCATCTTAGGTTATGTTGTTCGCTTCCGCACCACCTACACCCCTTGCTGCCTTTGTGCTCTCACGACCCTGCCCCCTTTAGCGCCCCCTAGCATCCTCTAGCGGCCCCCATCTAGCCCCCACACCACCCCCCCCCCCCCCCCCCAGCGCCCTGTCGCGCCCCTCCCTCTAGTGGCCTCGTCGCAGCCCAACCACTTCCCCATCGCACCGCTGGCGCGCCATGCCATGCGCCCTACCGTGCGCCTACTACACGCCCTGCCGCGCTCCTTACCAAGCCCTACCACACCCTACTGCGCCCACCGTGTGCCTGTTGCGCAGCTGCCGAACCTTGCCGCCGCGCCTACCGCGCACCTGCCGGAGCTGCCGGCCACGCTTGCAATTGCACCTACCAGGATCGCCTGACGTCGCGCCTGTCGAAACCAATGAGCCTGCAGCTATTGTTCGCCGCCGCACCTGCGGCTGTTGTTTGCCGCCGCATCTGCAGCTCCGGTTAGGGTTTATCTCAGCTTGTCTTCTCCTCCCTTGTGGCTATCCCCTTTCATTTGATCTAGCTGTGCCCCTGCTCACTCCTATCATGGCGTCCAAGTTTGTACTGCAGCTCGATCCGGAGGGGCAGGCGATCAACTTTGACGCATGGTTGCTCGACGTCCAGCTCCACTTGCAGAGTCAGCTCTTAGACGCCGTCTACCTGTATGCCGACATGTCAGGTGAGCTACCTGCCCCCGAACATCCTCCAGCCCTTAATGTTGAATCCATCTCGGGGGAGCAGGAGGCTCACCGCATGGCCCAGCTCGCGTATTTGGTTTGGGCGTCGTGCAAGCTTCTGCGCGCCTCGCTCTTGGTTGCCTCCTGCCGCCGGCCAGGCGAGCGCACTTTTGCAGGTCGCGACGGCGAAGGAGTGTTTGATCTCGCTACCAACCTGCACTCGCTTGATGCTAGCTTTCGCTACTGAGCACCTAGCTACGCACACACCCCCCCTCCCCCTCATGTATCTCACTCCGCACTTCCTAGCGACCGCCTCCCTGATTGCCACGTGCCTGCACGTAACACCCTCCTTGCCATGCACCCCATGAACCTCACTCTCGATCTCTTTGCGACGCGTCTCACTGAGATCGAGTATCGACTTCGCACCATTGCCTCCACCGCGGTAGTTCCCCCCATCTTTAAGGGGTGCGCTCCACCCCGAATCCCTGCTGAGCCTAGTGTTACAGCAGAGGCCGAAACCGTCTCTGTCACCTTTGGTGGCGAGGACGGTGCATGGGTGGTCGTCGTCGTGGAGGATGTGGAGGTGCTGGTACGCTAGGGGTTGCTAATGCTGGGAGTGCTGGTTCTGGGGTTGCCGCAGCAGGAGGTGCTGGTACCAGGGGTGCGATGGTGACTCAGCAACAGGAGTATAAGTCGCAGCAGAAGCAGCAACAGCAGCAGTCGTAGCAACAGCAGCTCCAGCAGTGGGTTTCCCAGCATCAGTAAGGACCTAATGGCTCGAGGAGCGTGGCCGCGGCGGCGGGTATGACAGCTAGGTGTCGCGTGACCCCCCCATCGAGCCCTGCCAGTACAACCTCAGTCTGCTCCACTGCGCGGCACCGTCTGCAGACTCACCGGTCACTCCACTGCGCTCTACTTCCGCCAACTCGACGACCTCTTCCGCGCCCGATTCGGGCGTATGGCTTCCCTCCGGACTGGCCTACACTGTTGCGCCATGGGTTGCTGTGTTTTATATGGACATGTCTGAAATAGGATATGCTTTGTTTGCCATGTATGGTGATGACTATAGTGTTGCTGGATCATATTATTTGTGTGTGCATAGACTATGTTCTCTAGCTATCTCTGTGCAAGATCATCTGATGCTTCCTGCCCAGGTGCGTCCACCGTCGGCGAGTCCCTCTCCTTCACACCAGAATCCGGTGTGTCCCAGTGCTACTTCCGCACCAACCTCTGGCCGCTTCCAACCCATGTCGCGGACCCTCCTCTGGACCGGTCATCGCACGAAGCGCTAATGCACTCCCTTGTGTGGTAGTCACCTCTTGCTCCCTCACAGGTATGCACATCCCTTTGTTCACCATGAACTTGGTGGGTGTTGGTCGTCTTCAGGACGTCGGCGTCACCACCACGTTTCCTAGGCACGATTTGTTTGCGACTTGTATGGACGATACCACTGGGTCACCTCTTGCCACGTACTTTTGGGACAATGTGTCGTGTATTTTCACGTTGCACACTGCGTCCACCCAGGTTCCTACTCCTGGCCAGGTAGTCGCATCGTACTCGTGTCGGTCGCTCAATCACCCATCGCTCCTGAGGCACCGCCGTCTCATGGCCCAGCACGGTCTTGTCTCTAGTCTCCCGTCGTAGCTCCCCGCTCTCTCTCCCTCGTCTACATCGCTGTGCACCCCTTGCGTCGAGGGCAGACAACGCGTCGCCCTTCGCTTCTTCTTGTTTCCTCCCATTACTGCACCCTCTCCAGACCTTGCACATGGATGTCTGGGGCCCTGCCCCCATACCTGGACAGCGCCGGGAGCGCTCCTTCTTGGTCGTTGTGAAAATGGGGCCGAGCCTTTCATTTCGAGAGTTGTTGTAGGGTGAACCCAGCGAGGATTAAAAATGTTATTTTTATAAACCTAACCTGGCTACACCTGTATTTTGTTACATAACTTCTGGAAACCAGGCCACTATCAAGAATGGTTCGTGTTTAGGGAAGCGAGTCAACCGCTGCGTAACGCATACAGCCGTTCTGAAATATTTGTGAACCGCCTTCCATCCGTATGATTTTTCAATTTCTGGTTCAAAACCAGTGCAAGTTGCTACCCTTTCACCTGAACCGAAAAAACCACACCCATGGTTGCGCTGCGCGAGGAGCAATTAGGGTTCAAGGCTTCATTGGTCATTGCGATTTATTATTGGTAGTGCGATAAAGTAGGCTTTGAAATAGGTATTGTCGGCCGTCATAGGGCCGGCCTTTTGGTCTATCAAGTCTTTTCTCGCGGGGTGCAGGATGAACGCGTTTAACGACGCCATTCTTTTTGAGAAGCTATCGAAGCTGAATGCATCGCAGCAGAGCATTGAGAGTAAGAACCTGTCTCGCTGGTCGTTTAGCCTCGCTGGTCCGTCCGCCTGTCTGATCCATCCACCTCACAGTCAGCAGTCCCGGCCAGCCGTAATCCGACTTCTATATTATGATCACCCTCGTTTACCATTTCCCATTTCTATACCTCAATTCGTTTTTTTTTTTTTTTTCAAGAACGACGTTAGGCGGGTAAGTTAAGCTGGTCCGAGACGTTACCGTGACCGTTACCGTTTGATATCTGACCGTTCCGTGCGTCTCTCGCTCCCTCTCCTTCTCTCGTTCTCTCTCTCCCACCCATCCCCGTCCGTTCAGCGCTCTCCCATTGGTGCATTTTTCACCGGAAGCGCGCCGACCAGGTGGTGCAGACATGGCAGAAGCACTTCGCGAGCACGTCGCAGGATCGCAAGTTACCACTGCTTTACCTCGCGAACGACATTCTGCAGAACAGCCGCAAGAAGGGCCCAGAGTTCATCCAGGAGTTCTGGCAGGTGCTGCCCTCCGCTCTCCAGGACCTCGTGCGCGTCGGCCCTGACAGCACGCGCAAGTCCACCCTCCGCATCGTACGTTCCGCTTGATTCGAGATTAGTGGCTGTAGCGGGGATGTTTCTGGCGGTTAGTTCTGGTAGGTGCTGCCCTCCGCTCTACAGGATCTCGACCGCGTCGGTCCTGACAGCGCGCGCATGTCAACCCTCCGCATCGTACGTTGTTCCATTTGAACCGCATTCCAGATCAGTGGTAGTAGCGGGATTTTTTTTCGCCAGTTTGAGATCAGTAGCAGTTGCGGGAATGTCTCCGGCAAGCGGGCTAATATTACCGGAAATGTTTCTGGCAGCTTGAGATCAGTATTAGCAGCGGGAATTTCTCCGACTCGCGTAGGGAGCGTTCCTTGCGCCATGCCTTGGGCCGTGCCTTGCGCCGTGCCTTGAGACGCCTCAACTTCGAGTTCTCTTCCCAGTCGAACCCCCGCATTGTGCGTCCCCCGTCTCGCTGTCTCGCCCCTCCGCATTTGGAGGGTGAGACGAGGGTGACGCGATGACTCTTTAACGGCTCGCCATGTGCTTCCAGGGGTTACCATTGACGGTTCTAAGGAATCATCCTTCCGCGTTCCCACTCCACCTTTGAATCCCCCCACCGTTTCCCTCCCCTCCCCTCGATCTCCCCACCCTCCATTTCCCTCCTACCCCCTCTCTCCGACCCAACCCCCCTTTCCGCCCTCCCCGACCCACCAACCACCCTGCGCCACGTGGCGATTGCGCCGCCAGGTGGACATATGGGAGGAGCGCAAGGTGTTTGGGCAGCGCGACGAGCCGCTGAGGAAGCTGCTGCTGGGAGATCTCGCCACCGCGCCGCCCGCCACGTCAGCCGCTCAGGCAGACGAGCAGCCTGCCGCGGGAGCGGTTAGCACGGCGAAGGTGAGGAGCAATTGGGATAGATAGAGGGTGTTTTTGGGATTTCTCAACACACGCCCTGCATGCAGTGCAGTGCGAGGGGCGTGCAGGGCGAGTAGCAGCGGCTCAGCAGACGAGTTTTGAGGCTCCTCAGAAATCATTCCTGGGAGACACAGCAGCTGCAGAGGAGTTTCTCAGGCGCTTCAGAAATCGTTTCTATGGCGATGATGAGGAGTGTGTGTGTGTGTGTGTGTGTGTGTGTGTGAGCGAGTCAGGGTGGAAGAAGAGGGGGAGAGAGAGGCAGGGAGAAAGGGAAGGAGAGAGGGAGAGAGAGGGAGAGGGTATGGGGAGAGGGAGGGAGAGATGGAGGAAGATAGGAAGGAAGGGAGGGAGGGAAGGAGGGAGGGAGGGGGAGAGGAAGATAGATAGAGAGAGAGAGAGAGTAGGGAACATCCAACCGAAATCCCCTACGGGCCCGAGCCGCGTCCACAATACGAACACCAACGATCCCGAGGCACCTTTACCTTGTTTATATCTTGCACATTCTAATACAAAGGACCGTTTGAGAGTAGGGAAGGAGAGATGGAGGGAGAGTGGGCCAAATATTGTTGGTGTGCAGTACAGAGCGGAACAGTGATATTGACGAGCACATATTATCCCGACCAATCACACGCTTCTCCCCACCACTCACTCTCTCCACGCCCACGCCCCCCCCAAGCAGGTGCGGGGCCCACTGGAGCGCATATCATCAGTGTATGGGGCAGTGCAGGATGCGAGCAAGGACGAGGACACGGCGGTGCGACCGTAGCATTATACACCCTCCTCTCCCCCTCTTCCCCTCCTCCTCCACCAGGTGCGCGGCCCTCTGGAGCGCATATCATCGGTGTACGGAGCAGTGCAGGATGCGAGCAAGGACGAGGACACGGCGGTGCGACCGTAGCATTATACACTCTCCTCTCCCCCCCTTCCCCTCCTCCTCCACCAGGTGCGCGGCCCTCTGGAGCGCATATCATCGGTGTACGGAGCAGTGCAGGATGCGAGCAAGGACGAGGACACGGCGGTGCGGCGCTGCAGTGCGATCATCAACGAGCTGCAGACCATTGAGAAGGAGCTCACTGCTCTCAAGTCGCCTGCTAATGCGTCTGGTGAGTGAGTGTGTGCTGTGCTGTGCTGTGCTGTGCTGTGCTGTGCTGTGCTGTGCTGTGCTGTGCTGTGCTGTCCGGTGCTGTGCTGTGCGGTTTTGTGCTGTGCGGTTTTGTGCTGTGGACGAAACGATAGTGCACACATTTGCTGTCCTTTTTCCTCTCAGTGCTTGTCCTCACCTCCTTTTCTTCCTTTCTCTACCATGCCTGTTTCTTCTCATCACCAGAGGCAGACGAGCGGGCGGTGGTGCTGGACAGGTTGGACACCAAGCGCCACGTGCTGCAGCAGTGCTGCCAGCTGATGCCTTCTCCCTTGCTCCCCCTTCTCCCTTGCTTCCACTTCTCCCATCTCTCCCCATCTCCCACCAGAGGCGGACGAGCGGGCAGTGGTGCTGGACAGGCTCGACACCAAGAGGCACGTGCTGCAGCAGTGCTGCGAGCTATTGCCTTGTCCCTTGCCTCACTTCCCCTTGTCCCACTCCTCTTGCACCCATTTCTCCCCTTGTTTGTTCCCACCAGAGGCGGACGAGCGGGCGGTGGTGTTAGACAGGCTGGACACCAAGCGCCACGTGCTGCAGCAGTGCTGCATGTTGATGCCCTCCTTCTTTTCCCATTGCTCCCGTCTGCTTTCCTCCCCCTTCTTCTCCCACCAGAGGCGGATGAGCGGGCAGTGGTGTTGGACAGGCTGGACACAAAGCGCCATGTGCTGCAGCAGTGCTGCGACCAGATGGCGGCGTGTGAGCGCAAGCGAGCGCTGCTGGTGAAGCTGCTGACAGATGCGGTCAGGACACAAGAGAGCAAGCTGGAACGCCTGAGGTCACAGGTGGAGGTGAGATGCACAGAGCCCGCTTCCCCCGTTCTCTCTGGCCCCACCCACTCCCTCTATCTCCTCCCTTTCCTACGAAATGGAAGGGAGGGCGGGGAATACATTCCTCCCATGCTCTGTGTGAGCGGAAGCGAGCTACAGCGCCCGCTATCAGCAAAAACGACGGATTGACAACTTGCAACCTCAAAATCTGAGATCAACAGTCTCACCCACTGTTGTCCTCCAACCTGATTGCACCACCCCTACCGCGTGCAAACTCAGTCGTACGTTCCCAGCAACCTGCGCAAGCGAGCCACAGGGGAAGGTGCTGCTTGTCCCACTCGTTTGTGCTGTGCCCCAACTCATTCATTGCGCAACTACTCGTGCACTGACTGACCTCTCTGCTGCAGATCGCACGCACACAGTCAGAGATAGCAGCCAACCTGCCTGCGCACGCGAGCCACGGAGGAGGACGCTGCTGATCTCACTCTTTTGCACCCCTCTTCATCCGTGGCCCCTCCTTGTCCCGCCACCCATGTGCAGATCGCGCGCACACAGTCGGAGATAGCAGCCAACCTGCGCAAGCGAGCCACGGAGGAGGATGCTGCTCGCGCCTCTGCTGGCCTCACTGCTGCAGCCAACCCCTCCGCTACTGCCCCTGCCACCACTGCTGCTGCACCATCCGCCCCAGCATTCTTCCCAGCCCCTGCAACAGCAGCGGCCCCTGCCGCTACAGCTGCACCTGCACCAGCGTTCGTTCTCCCCGGGTTCCAACCTCCCCCAGGCACGCCTCCTGAGATGGTGGCTGCAGCCGCTGCTGCTGCTGCAGCTGCCGCCGCTGCTGTAAACACTTCTCAAGCCTCTACCCCTGCTGCTGCTGCCGCTGCCGCCGCTGCTTCTGCTGCTGCTGCCGGCAATCCAGGTTTGTCGGCTGGTCTTGCTGCTGCAACAGGCCCGGGTGCCGGAGCTGGTGGGGTCACCGATACTGAGCGGGAGGCTCGGCGGAAGCGGGCGGCGGAGCTGACGAGCCAGCTGGTTGCTTCGGCATCATCTGCCGCGATTCTGAAATCCGTTCTTTCGTCGTTTGCAGCTGGGCAATCAGTAGCAGCAGGAGCCGCCGCTGCTGCTGCTCCGGCTGACGCTGCTGGTGCAGGTGGTGGGGCGGATGGTGGTGGTGGCGGTGGTGGGGGGTTACAGATCCCGGGAGCACCAGTTTCTGGGGCAGATGCTACAAACGACCCTTCTCAGCCACCAGAGAAGCGGCTGCGACCCACCGATACAAGCACACCGCCTCTGTCGCACTTGTTTGCAGCTCCTCCCGCCACCGCCGCTGCCTTTGCTCCCCCAAACCATGCAATGTTCCCCCCGCCCCCACCCCCACTGAACATGGATGGTATGCCATTTCCCCCCTTGCCCCCTCCTCCCCCTCTCCCTACTCAATCCCCTCCTCCCCAACAGACCTCTGCTGCTATGCCGCAATATTCTCTTGCCCCCCCTCCCCCTCCCTATACTGCTTATCCTCCCAATGCTGCCACTGGCGCTCCCCCCCCTCCTTATAATGTACTAGGGCAGGGTAATGGGGGTTATCAGGGGCAAGGGCAGATGGGGCCAGGGGATGGGGGTATGGGAGGGAATGTTGGAGGGCAAGGGGGGGAATATGCTGGGCAAAATGGAGGGGGGGTGTACAACGCGGGGGGTATGTCGTCTCAACAGTACATGTATGGGCAGGCACCCATGCAGTAGAGAATTATGGAATTGTTGGTGTGCTAGTTTATTCCTATCCCCTTTAGTCTGTCCTCCCAATATGCATTTATTAGGCTGGCAAAGGTGGTGTTACGGCTCCTGCAGAAGCTACACTTCATTTGGCTGGTGTTTTGGAAGGGACTCCGTAACGCGTACGCGAGCCCAACCAGCAACTTCTGGTTTGGTCCAGACCTGGTGCGGCAGGCTTGTTAACAGCACACCCCGAAAGCACTCTTTCCAGTTGACTAGTATTTTCATCATGTCACCATTCTCAGTTTATCCCCGCGTGATCCTTGTCTGGCACCTCCGCCATTCGCGCTCGTTTTCCGCTTCCCCTGATGCCGGCGGGAGCTTTTTCCGCCCCCGCTGTTGCTGACCTCGCCCTTTACAGGCGATCGTCGTGCGACAGCCGAAGGTCGTGCGACCGTAGACAGTTGTGCGACGGTAGAAGGTCGCGCGACAGTGGAAGGTCGTGCGACAGTGGAAGGTCGTGCGACAGTGGAAGGTCGTGCGACAAACGTTCAGTGTTCGTCGCGCGCTGTTTCCTCCGCCACCCTCCGGCGTCCGCGCGTCCACCCGCGCTACTCGCCGCGCCCGTTCCTTCCGAACCAGCTCGCCCCGCGCCTAGCCTTCCCCACGGCCGCGCCGCCGCCCGCGCATTGCGCTTCCCTCGCGCCGCTATGCGAACACCTTGCGTGGGAGCTTTTGCTGGGAATGGCGGGGAGGGCGGAAGCGCGGCGAGACCGCGGATTGACGGTTCCTGTGGTGTGGCGGCGGCCGCAGGCAGTGGCGGCGGCGGCGGCGGCGGCGGCGGCGGCGGTGGCAGCTCGAGCAAGTGGGCGGGCTCGGTGTGGACCGCGCAGGAGATTGCTGACGTGGCAGGCGGCGCCGTCGTCAGGGACGGCCCGCCGGGGCGCGTCTGCACTGACACGCGCCAGCTGGCGCCCGGCGATTGGTTCCTGGCTCTGCGAGGGCCGCGCTTCGACGGCACGGATTTCCTGGAAGAGGCGGCGCGGAGGGGGTGCGGGGGGGCGGTTGTTATGGCGGACGGATAGGGGGAAAGGGGGGATGCGGGGAATGGGGGGAATGCGCCAGAGGGGGGCGGCGGAAGGGAAAGCGGGAATGGGGAAGAGGGGGAATGCGCGGAAGTGGGGTTAAGAGAAGAAAAGGGAGCAAGGGAACCAAACTTGCCTCCGAACCTTCTGCCAGAGGGATGGCAGGGAGGGTTGGTGGTGGTGCCAGACACGCTCGGCGCGCTGCAAGGCTTGGCGAGGGAGGCTCGGCGGAGATTCGGCGGCGTGGTGGTGGGGGTGACAGGCAGCATGGGGAAGACCACGGCGCGGGCTTTAACTGCCCTCGCTCTCTCGCCCCTGGGGGCCGTGCACCAGGTGTGGTGCAGCGTGGCGGAATGTGGGGGATGGGGTGGATGCGGTGGAATGGGGTAGGTTGGGGTGGGGTCCCAGTGTCTCTTTTGTGAATCGTCAAAAGTGAAAACCCTTTTGTTTCATTTCATGTCTCTTCCATCACTTCCCAGGTCATCCCCCGTTTCATTAATGCATGTCTCCGTGCCTCCACTCCCTTTCTATGCAGACCCAGGGCAACCTGAACAACCACATAGGAGTGCCGCTCACTCTCTTAGGTACGTGCAAGTGATGGGTAGGTGGTTGGGGCAAGACAGACATGTGACCGGCATGGGTGGGGAAAGGCATGCTAGTTTGAGTGAGCCGTTACTTCCCTCTCCTCGCCTAGTCCCTGTCCACAGCTCATAACAGATCGCCTCACTTCACAACACGCGCAAGACAAATACACTCACCTTAAACCCACCAACAGCAGCAAATATTTTGTTTTCCCCTCCCCCCCGCTCGTTCTCCCCGCTCGTTCCCCCCGCTCGTTCTCCCCGCTCGTTCCCCCCACTCGTCCCCCCCGCTCTGTCAGCTCTCCCACAGGCAGCAGCAGCGTGTGTGGTGGAGATGGAAATGAGTGCGCGCGGGGAGATGGTCCTCTCCGCCATCGCCTCTCCCTGCATCCGCGTGCTTCTCAACGTCAGCCCCGCTCACATCGGCATAGCTGCACATCAGCAAATGGGCACATTGACGCACATGCAAGGGTCTCACTCGACTCGTTCTTTCTCCTCCTCCCTTCTCCCCTCTCTTCCTTCCCCCCTCTTCCTCCCCCTCTCACTGCCTCGCACCAGCTCTCCCTCAGTCATCAGCAGCGTGTGTGGTGGAAATGGGAATGAGTGCTCGAGGCGAAATCGCCCTCCTCTCCACCATCGCCGCTCCCTCCATCCGCGTCCTTCTCAACGTGGGTCCCGCTCACATCGGCGACCCCTCGCTGGGTTCTCTGGAAGCCATAGCAGAGGCCAAGGGGGAGATGCTGGAAGATGCAACGCCAGGCGATGTGTGCGTGGTGAATGGGGACGACAGTCTTGTCATGGGGCTGCCGATAAAGAAAGGAGTCACACGGGTAAGTCTCCACCCAGCCACTCCCTCCCCATTCCCCTGCCCCCCACACACCTCGGAGACCCCACACCCGGCTGGGTCGCTGGAAGCCATGGCAGAGGGCAAGGGGGAGATGCTGGCTGATGCGCGGGATGGAGATGTGTGCGTGGTGAATGGGGAGGGGACGACGGGCCTGTCATGGGACTGCTGATCGGGAGAGGAGTGAGACGGGTGAGTGCCCTCATACGAATGTGGTTTCCCTCGTGCCATCTCAAGTGTGCCGCCCGGCAATGCCAAGTGAGAAGGCTGGAAGAGGGCTGGGTGCACTTGTTTGAGAAAGGCCTCTCACATGCACTAGTGGGTGCACTAGTTTGAGAAAGGCCTCTCACATGCACTAGTGGGTGCACTAGTTTGAGAAAGGCCTCTCACATGCACTAGTGGGTGCACTAGTTTGAGAAAGGCCTCTCACATGCACTAGTGGGTGCACTAGTTTGAGAAAGGCCTCTCACATGCACTAGTGGGTGCACTAGTTTGAGAAAGGCCTCTCACATGCACTAGTGGGTGCACTAGTTTGAGAAAGGCCTCTCACATGCACTAGTGGGTGCACTAGTTTGAGAAAGGCCTCTCACATGCACTAGTGGGTGCACTAGTTTGAGAAAGGCCTCTCACATGCACTAGTGGGTGCACTAGTTTGAGAAAGGCCTCTCACATGCACTAGTGGGTGCACTAGTTTGAGAAAGGCCTCTCACATGCACTAGTGGGTGCACTAGTTTGAGAAAGGCCTCTCACATGCACTAGTGGGTGCACTAGTTTGAGAAAGGCCTCTCACATGCACTAGTGGGTGCACTAGTTTGAGAAAGGCCTCTCACATGCACTAGTGGGTGCACTAGTTTGAGAAAGGCCTCTCACATGCACTAGTGGGTGCACTAGTTTGAGAAAGGCCTCTCACATGCACTAGTGGGTGCACTAGTTTGAGAAAGGCCTCTCACATGCACTAGTGGGTGCACTAGTTTGAGAAAGGCCTCTCACATGCACTAGTGGGAGAAAGACCACTCCAAACCAATCTGTACAATTCACCAACTGAACTCTTTGAAGCCTACTCCTATCCTCCCAACCCGTCACACCCGCGTGTCCTCGCAGATCACCTTTGGGCGCTCACCCGGCTGCGATGTGCAGCTGCTGTGGGCGCGGGCATGGCCAGTTGGCGTGGAGTGCATCTCCTTATTGGCAAAGAACTATTTCATTCACTCCCCCAACCCCTTCCACCCGCGTGTCCGCGCAGATCACCTTTGGTCGCTCCCCCGCCAGTGATGTGCAGCTGCTGTGGGCGCGCGCAGTGGATGGCGGCATGGCTGTTGAAACCGCCATTCGCAGCAACCTGCCTCGCGGCACAGGAGGAGGAGGAGGAGGAGGAGGAGGAGGAGGAGGAGGAGGAGGAGGAGGAGGAGGAGGAGGAGGAGGAGGAGGAGGAGGAGGAGGAGGAGGAGGAGGAGGAGGAGGAGGAGGAGGAGGCGCAGCAGCGGGAGCCGGAGCCGCAGCAGCAGGAGCAGAAGCTGTGCATGCTCCGCACACTCCACGTGTCCATTCGCATGATCATGCCGATGCTGATACAGACAATGGGGGCACTGGGCGTGTGCATGGAGAGGAGATCAATGCTGACGGCAACACGGTGCGAGTGAAGATCAACAGCCCCGGGCTGCATCTGGCTGACAACGCCCTTGCGGCAGCAGCCGTGGCGGTGGCGGCATGCGTGCCTCTGCCAATGGCGGCGCGACACATGGCACGATACGAGCCCGTCGGGATGAGGATGCGGGTCGAGCGGATACGAAGAGGTGGAGGGCAGGGAGAGGAGGGAGAGAGGAGCGAAGGGAAGGGAGAGGGACAGGACGGAGATGGTTTGACTTTACTGAATGATGCTTATAACGCCAACCCTATGAGTGTGGCCTCGGCTCTTCGTCTTCTGCATCAGCTCTCCCTCGAATCAACTTCCTCCTCGACTGCCCTCTCCTCCTCCCTCTCCTCTTCAACCTCCTCCCTCCCTGCCTCCACAGCTGCTGCCTCCTCTCCTCCAGTCTCAGGCCGCCACGTGGCGGTGCTGGGTGACATGCTGGAGCTGGGCAGCCAATCAGAGAGCGCACACTTGGACGCGCTCTCTCTCTGCCTCTCCCTCTCGGGAATATCTCTCGTTCTGACAGCTGGGGCGGGCTTTAAGTCTGCCCTGGCGAAGATGGTGCAGAGGGGAGCGAGGGGAGGTGCAGGGGAAGGAGTGGGGGGTGGGGATGAGGATGGTGAGGTTAGTAATGAAGGATACAGGGACACTGGGAAGGGGAAAAGCGGCAGTCTGCATTGCTTTCTGGAAGACGGTGCAGGGAGGCACTTAAAAGTGCATGCATTTGATTCAGCACAAGATCTTGCAGAGGCTGTTGCGTTATCTGCAAGCGTTGCAGATTCTCCCCTTGAAGCGCATAAAGAAACGATGGATATGGGTTTGATACGGACGGGAGATGTGGTGCTGGTGAAAGGGAGCCGAGGACTGCGCATGGAGCTTGTTTGTGATGCCATTCGTTCAGAGTTTGGATGAAGGGATGGTTGAATGCATTTGTAAGAGTGGCAGTTTTGTCAAATACGGTGTGAGCGAAATGATAGTACGTTTTGTTGTTTCAGTTGTTTCTATTATATTGTTTAGTCTGGTTCACGGTCAAGTGTAGCGAATGTTTTCAAGCTGAGGTGGAAGTGGACTCCCTCGAGACTGGAAGTTCACTTCTTCTAGCCAGTCACATAATATCAGATGCTGAAAACCCAATGCCATGTGTCACGCCTCTCGCTGCTAACCACAATTGAGAACGGTAGTCAACGCTACAGCGTGGCAACCATTCATTGCTCCACAGATGCAGCCCGCGGCGCGACACAGATTCACTTACGCGGGGGCGTTCAATTCATCAGTCTGCGCACTATCATGGGCCGAGTTTACCTAAGCGGCGCGACGCAGTTTCACTTTTACGTCTAAACGCGATTCATGAAAGCGAATGGACCTTGCCTCTGGAACTCGCTTGTTGGAGATTCCGAACAGCAATTAGATGTGATCACGCGCGTTACAGAAGCATTTCTGAAAGCTCACATGCACCATTGATAGCTGGCTGGCCCTCAGAGCAGCAAGCAAGCGCATATTAGTTTCATTTCTCACTAGCTGCATTAGTAGTTTCAGTTTTCGCCTGGTCAATAATTGCGGCTCGGTCAACTCTTTATTGTATCTGCAGCTCTGAGCTTCAATCGGTGGCCGGAAGTGACCTGATCTGTATCAAAGTACCGCTCAAACCTCTCGTCTCGTTTCAACCATCAATTCCTTTAACAGCATGGCGCTCGCCGCAGTATCGTCCAATGGCATCTCGTTCGGATTGGTGGCATCCGAGGCGGGTAGAATCTCTACGACCGTCGTCTCTGAAGCCAAGTCAGGTATGGCGTCCCGGTGTCTCCGTCTGCAGACAGTTGAAGATTTTAACTCATAAGAAGTCACGGAAAGGGATAATTGCTGGCCCTCTTGAAAAGTTACGCATTCACACCATCCGTTATCCTTCCATCCGAACGAGCTGTCTCCAGTGATTCCGATTGGCTGTCGGTTGAAAGGAGATGCGTCAGATACGTCATTCAAAGGTACCTACTACCGAGGCAAACGGAAGCTGTATTATCGAATTGTCTCCCCCTCGATCCCGTGACCCTCATACCTTTCTTCCCCGCCACCTTCCCCCGATCCCCGCCAGTTTCCTTTCTCGCTCCCCAGCGCACATCCCTCTCCGCCTCGTCCCCGCGCCAACGCCTTCCGCAAAGGCCCGCACGGCCAGTAGCCGCGGTCGCGGCGGAAACCGCCTCCGCGGAAGACGACGTCCCGCCGCCAGGGTGCTCGCGGATCAAAATCGAGCTCACGCGCCCGCTGGGGCTCGTCCTAGAGGAGCGTGCGGGGGGGATTTTCGTGGCGGAGGTGGCGCGCGGGGGGAACGCGGAGGCGACGGGGCTGGTGGACGCGGGCGACCAGCTGATTGCGACGAGTGCGATCGTGTTCGACGACAGCGACTCGTACGGCGGGGTGGTCGTCAAGAAGGGCATGCGGATCGTACGGTTCAACGTTCGCGGCGAGAAGTTTGACACGGTACGGAGGGATCATCTTCCTGAGAGACGTGACAGAGTGTGTCCTCGCCTTATTGGAGCTGGGGAACATTTCTTTGCTGGGAACGAGGTGTATCCAGGACAATCAGGCTCATTACGACTGAAGTTACTCCGTTACAGTGACGGATTCTCCTAACTGAACGGGGTGCCATTGAAATGTTCGAAATTGGAAATCTGGGGACCGGAGTTTCGAAGGGCAAATGAGGCGTGGATGTGTTAGGGAAAGGGAAGAGAGGGGTCGATTTGAGGAGTGAGGGACAGTGGAGGATGCGAAACAGAGTTTGGGGACGTGAGTCGGGAAAAGGGGACAGGAGAGGGTCGTTAGAGGTACACCAATTGCAATTCCCCTTCCCCTCTCGTCTTCCCAACCCCTCAATCCTCATCAATTTCCCTCTCTTTCTCTCTCTTGCTCCCTCCCATTACTACCTTCCCATTGACATGGTATGAGCAGGTCATGGCTGCAATCGGGACACATCCGTCGTATCTCAAGGTGAGCAACTTACTGAGTACAGAGTCGATCCACATTTTCAAGGCAAAATCTGAGTCGCTTTTGAGAATTCTCAAAAGCGACCCAGATGTAGGGATAAAGGCAGCGACTGAGATACACTCTCAGGGCTAGTGACAAAAACTGAAATGGCTCTTGTCACGTTCTAGCGATGCTCGGAACAATACATTTCTCATCTCTCGCGTTGTTGAGGCATTGTTGCACGTTGTGTGTATCCCTGCCTGTTCCACGGTGCCAATCCCTATCGCAAGCAACCTCTTCCTGTTGCACCGAACCAAAAATTGCGATGCGACTCACTTCCCTGCTGCTTCCTCAGCACGCTTGTATCACGGCTCTCACACTGCTCACCCACCTCCCACTACCCACCACACCATTCTCCAGCTCCTCCTGCTGCATCCGAACAGATAATTATTGTGTCATTATTACATTCTTTATGTATGCATTCTGGGGTGTACCAACCACTATGGTATGTGTTGCTGCCATGTTATGTGGACTCATCCCCCCATCTCGAGGTCGGCATAGAGTTGTAGGATGACATGCCTCTCACCTGAAACGTCACTAGCACCACCACGTGAAAGCACATCTCTGTTGAGACGGCCTAACGCGAATTCTCTCTCTCTCTCTCTTTCTTGTGGTCGTCTCCGCCCATCTGCAGGTCGCCATAGAGCTGCAGAAGTGCAAGCCTCTCACCAGGGACCCCACCACCTCGTAGACCTTCATGCTACTTCTGTGCCTCAAGACATTCGTAGATTCGGCGTTTCAAAAATAGTAGTGTCGCCCAGCTTCCTGCCGCCTCGTATTAGATGCTCACATCACAAACAACCCTCCGGGCTAGACTCACTTGTATCTTCTGATTATTTTGCAAGAAATGCACGATCGTTGCCTGCACGACAGCTGTGTTTTGGCGGGCTGGCTGGCACTCTTTCTGCTAGTATTGAGCCATGACTGCGCCACTCTTTCGCACTGAGCCCGCACAGAAGCCGATGAGTGAAGAATACTCGGTGATTCTCTCTTCCCTAAGAAGCTGTGTTTGTGTAAATTGAAATGTTCCACAACTCATTCATGATACTGGTTGGTTCTGAAACCATGATTGCTACACCCTAAGCTTACGACATGCTCAAGCCTCGAACAGTGCACCAAAAAGAAGGCAAACCATGTATGTGTGAATGTGTGTGTGTGTGTCATTGCGAGTGTATGTGTGTGTGTGTGTGTCATTGCGAGTGTATGTGTGTGTGTGTGTGTGTGTGTGTGTGTGTGTGCGCGCGCGTGCGCGCGCATGCGCGTATGTGTGCGCATGCGCGTCTGTGTGCGCGCGTGCCTGCGTGTGTGTGTGTGTGTGTATGTGTGTGTGTGTGTGCGTGTGTGTGCGTGTGTGTGTTTTGTGTGTGTGTGTTTGTGTATGTGCTAGCATGATTGTTGTCAAACTGTTATAATGCTTATATTGTGTAGGCTGTAGTGGGTTACAACCCAATTAGGGTTAGTGCTTGTACTCAATTCTATCTCAATTCAATCATTCTCGTTCAGATTCTTGACATGGTTTCAGAGCAGGTCTTGTTCCAGTACCGTTTTTTTAGGGCCCACCGCATAGTTCCCTGCCCGTAGCGCTGCCCCACTAGTCACGCTGCCCTGCCCTGCCCGTCGCGCCGCCCTGCTGGCCGCGCGCTACCCTGCCCTGCCCGTCGCTCCGCCCTGCCAGCCGAGCGCCGCCCTGCCAGCCGAGCGCCGCCCTGCCAACCGCGCGCCGCCCTGCCCTGCCTGTCGCGCCGCCCTGCTGGCTGCGCGCTGCCCTGCCCCGCCCATCGCGCCGACCTGCTGGTAGCGCGCCGCCCTCCCCTGCCCGTCGCGTCGCCTTGCCCTGCCCGCGCGCCGCCCTGCTGGCCGCCGCCCTGCCCTGCCAGTTGCGCCGCCCCGCCCTGCCCTGCGCGCTTCCCTAGTGCTCGCGCGCCGCCATGCCCGTCGCGTCATCCTTGCCTACGTGCTGCCTTGCTGGTCGCACGCCACTCTATTCTGCCCGCTATGGCTTCTCTCAGCATTCTCACCTTCGATCATGAGGGCCGTCCGATCCAGTTCGATACGTGGCTCGATGACTTACAGCTGTACCTACTGAGCGATTCTAGAGACAGCGTTTCGTTGTTTGACCACACGTCTGGAGCCTCTCTCGCCCCTCCCGACACAGCTGACAGTGCGACTTGCTCACAGTGGCTTACCCGTGACGCTGCTGCTCGCTTATCCGTTCGCAATTACCTGCCGTTAGCCGAACGCGCTCACTTTGGCCAGCACAAGACTGCTAAAGCCCTGTACGACGTTGTAGTCGCTCATTACTCTTCCCCTCCCACTGCTGCTCTCGGCCACCTTATACTGCCCTACCTTTTTCCCAAGCTGTCAGCCTTTGCCACAGTCAAGGACCTCATCACCCACCTTCGCACTAGCAACGCTCGCTACCGCACTGCCCTCACAGCCGAATTCCTAGACAAGAACCCGCCTCCGATGTACATCACTCTCTACTTCATAGTCACCCGCCTCCCTGCCTCTCTTCTCGCAGTTAGGGACCACTTTCTCGCACTTGACCCCACAGACCTCACTGTCGACCTGCTCGAGAAGCACCTCCTTGCAGCTGAGACTAGCATAGTCTCTGTAGGTGCTGCTCGTGGCACTCCTCGCACACCCTTCTTTGAGGGATGTTCCCCCTCCCCCCTTGCCCCCTCCTACGCTTCTGGAGCTGCTGTTGACATCCTTGGTACTGAGGAGGTCGGGGCTGCTTCTGCTCCTAGTGGGAAGCACCGCAGCGGCAAGGGCAAGGGGCGCAAGAGTGGTGGAGGTGGCAGCGGGGGTGATGGTGGTGGAGGCGGTGGAGGCAGTAGAGGTGGCGGAGGTGGCAGTGGGAGTGGTGGCGGGAGTGGGGGCTTCGGTGGCGGCAGTGGTGGTAGCGGCGGCAGTGGTGGTAGCGGTGGGAGTGGTGGTGGCAGTGGTGGTGGCAGTGGAAGTGGTGGCGGCGGCAGTGGTGGCGGTCGGGGTGGATCTGTTTAGCGAGGAGGTTCTGGCGGTGGCCAGAGGCAGTAGCAGCAGCGTCCGAGCGAGACCCCTACGCCCGAGCAGCTTCGTGAGTGGTTTTCTCAGCGTGGGGCGTCTGGGGTTAGTGTTCGCTGCCCGTATGTCATTCGCACAGATGACCGCGCTGGTCAGACATGCGGGAAGTTTCACATTCAGCACCGCTGCTTCTCCCGCCTTGACGACGCTTGGCGCGCAGAGTTTGGAGACGAGGCTGAGCGCCCCCGCTGGTTAGAGTTGCTTAGGTATGGAGTTGATATCTTTGCTCTTGACTATGATGCTATCCTTGCTGCCATGTATGCCTTGTCTGTTAGTGCTGAGGGTGACTATTATCTGTGTGTGCCGCCCGACCCAAGTATAGAGGCAGCTACTCTAGGTGTTAGTGAGTTGGCTCTCCCTGGTACTGTGCCTCCTGAGGCCTTGCACATCTTTGTTAGAGACTAAGGACGGAGTCTATGAAGATTAGGGGCTGAAATATCTCAAAATCGTCAACTACAATTCTGGACAGAAAAGTCGTCGTCACAAGAAACGTCGTCGACGAAAGGTCCACTGTTAGAATTCTTTCAAACTCGAGTATGTTGTAGCCCTTGACCGTGGCTATCTTTCCCAATTTGAATAGTATCAAAATATGGAGTATAACTCGAGTTATGAACTTCGGAGCACTAGGGGGTATGCTGCCATAGAAAACGTAACTCAATCACAAAGATGTCTCACAAGTTCACACAAGAAAGTTAGAGTAGCAATAGAACCAGGTAGGAGGGGACGAGAAGGACGAGAGGGAAGGTCCCAAGCGAGTCCCCAACCAAGGACACCCCATACCACACAATTCCCCTCTCTATAGGCACCCCAACTTTGACATTTGTCACTTTCCCAACTCATGCCATCCACCTCACCCAACTTGGCCACACTTGCCAACCTGGTTTGGCACCTCCCAACCACTTGGCAGCATCTACAGTGATGTTGACGAATTTCCCAACCCCCAAGAGTCTGTACTCCTTATGGAGTCAACACCACAACTTCCCATAGTCACCACAACCAAATATCAAAAGCATACGAACTTCCAACGTTCGTAACTTTCTTGTTCGTGCTCCGATTGAAGCGATACTTGGTTCGTCGGAAAGCTCTTGAGCAGAGGAGTCACTTCAGATATCTGCTCAAGCCAAATAACATTCACACACACTCAGAAAAACCAAACCGCACAAAACACAAATTCTTGCATACGCTCACACCACGCATGCAACGCACGAACACATGATGGGAGGCAGACAGACGTGAAAGCATATGATTGCATCACACAACAACCTTCACACTTGACTCAGGTGCTTCCCGTTGTTTCTTTCGCGAGAGTACCACCCTCACTCCACTCCCTGCACCTGTTCCAGTCAGACTGGGTGACCCCTCAGGGGGCCCAGTTCTTGCCCGTTCCTCCACTGTTCTCCCGTATCCGGCGGTTCCGTCCGGCTCACTCTCAGGTCTTCACCTCCCCTCGTTCTCTACGAACTTGCTGAGTACCGCTGCCCTCCAGGATACGATGGTCACTGCCACCACTCCTGGAGGTCAACATGTGTCGATCTGCACGTGTACACGGACGGGCCGTCACCTGGCCACATTCACCTGTCGGCCTGGGTCGAGTCTGTACACACTGACTACTGAGCCTGCTCAGGTAGCTGCTTCTGGTCAGGTGTCCGCGTCAGGTCAGGTAGCCGCCCCCTGTTCGTGTCGCCTCCTGTCGCACCAGACTCTCCTTTGGCACCACCGCCTTGGTCACCCCTCCCTGCCACGCCTTCGTGGCATGCACTCCCGCCTCCTTGTTTCTGGTCTTCCCAGGTCTCTGCCTCCCCTCCCACTCTCGCCTGCCCCTCCTTGCCTTCATTGCGTTGAGGGGCGGCAGCGCGCCGCTCCTCACTCCTCCTCGTTTCCCCCAACGTCTGCTACCCTGCAGACTCTCCACATGGACGTGTGGGGCCCAGCCCACGTCAGTGGACAGGACCGTGAGCGCTACTTTCTGCTGGTTGTTGACGACTACACGCGTTACACCACGGACTTCCCGTTGCGCAGCAAAGGTGAGTTTCTTGATGTCTTGATCCCTTGGATCCGCGCAGTCCGTCTCCAGCTCCGCGAGCAGTTCCGCGAGGACCTTCCTGTTCTGCGTCTGCACTCTGACAGAGGTGGTGAGTTCTCCTCCAACCTCTTGCGAGACTTTTGTCATGGGGAGGGCATCCTCCAGTCGTTCACGCTTCCGGCCTCCTCGCAGAAAAATGGGGTTGCTAAGCGCCGCATTGGCTCAGTCATGGAGGTGGCTCGTACCTCCATGATCCATGCGGCTGCTCCCCATTTTCTGTGGCCGTTTGCGGTCCGGTACGCTGCGCATCAGCTCAACCTCTGGCCCCGTGTCTCCTTGCCGGAGACCTCGCCTACACTGCGTTGGACGGGGAAGGTTGGCGATGCGTCGGTGTTCCGAGTCTGGGGCTCTCGTGCCTTTGTCCACGATACTTCCGCGGACAAGCTCTCCTCCCATGCCATTCCCTGCGTCTTCTTTGGCTTTCCCCCTGACGCGCCTGGCTGGCAGTTTTACCACCCCACCTCGTGCCGTGTCCTGCCCTCTCAGGACGTCACGTTTGACGAGTCGGTTCCCTTTTACCGTCTCTTCCCCTACCGCACTGCCCCTCTCCCCCCCCCACCCCCCCCCCCCCGTCGCTCTTCCTCGCTCCAGGTCCCCCTCCGGTAGACCCCCTCACCCCTCAGGGTCCTGCTCCTTCAGGTGTGTTTCAGGTAGACCCACTCCCCCTGGCTGAGCCTGTCGAGGTCACTGTAGACTCTGGTGCTGCTGGGGGTGGTGCTGCTAGGGGTGCTGCGTCTGGGGGTGCTGAGCCTGCGGGTGCGGAGCCTGGGGGGGCTGAGCCTGCGAGTGCGGAGCGTGGGGGTGCTGAGCCTGAGGGTGCGGAGCCTGGGGGTGCTGAGACTGAGGGTGCGGAGCCTGGGGGTGCTGAGTCTGAGGGTGCGGAGTCTGGGGGTGCTGAGCCTAGGGGTACTGCGTTTGCCGGAGGTCCTGCGGGTGCCTCGCCACGACAGTCTCGCCGGTAGGAGCCTCTCTCACCGCAACAGTTGCACGAGTGGTTTGCTCGGCGCACACGCCTTAGGAGTGGCGCTGAAGGAGCTGGAGGCCCTGCCGCTGGAGGCACTGG
Source organism: Closterium sp. Naga37s-1 (assembly GCA_947471745.1). Taxonomy (NCBI): domain Eukaryota; kingdom Viridiplantae; phylum Streptophyta; class Zygnematophyceae; order Desmidiales; family Closteriaceae; genus Closterium; species Closterium sp. Naga37s-1. The sequence continues at coordinate 694,158 of CANJKZ010000151.1, read as the reverse complement.
AGCTGGAGGTGCTGGAGCTACTAGTCCTGGAGGTGCTGGAGTTACTGCTGGAGCTGGAGTTACCGGAGGTGCTGGAGCTGCTGGTCCTTGAGGTGCTCGTACTAGAGGTACTGGAGCTGTCGGAGCTGGTGGTGTTGGAGTCGATGGAGCTAGAGACCCTGGAGCTGGAGGCACTGGAGCTAGAATCGCTGGAGCTGGAGGCAATGGAGCTGGAGACCCTAGAGCTGGAGGCACTAGAGCTAGAGACCCTGGAGCTGGAGGCGCTAGCGCTGGAGGCGCTGGAGCTGGAGGAGATGGAGCTGGAGACCCTGGAGCTGGAGGCGCTGGAGCTGGAGGCAATGGAGCTGGAGACCCTGGAGCTGGAGGCGCTGGCACTGGAGGTGTTGGAGCTGGAGGAACTGGAGCTGGAGGCACTTGAGCTGGAGGCGTTGGAGCTGGAGGTGCTGGCGCTCGGGGTGCTGGAGCTGGCGGTACTGGTGCTGGAGGCATTGTGCAGTGGAAGCCGTTTTTCGTTCCGCCGTCGCCGTCGTCTCTGCCGCCACCTGGCTCGGTCCTTCACCAGGTTCTTAGTCTCCCATCTTCTACTGGACTTACTCCTCGCTTACTGTGTCCACCGCCTCACCAGTCACGGCCACAGTTATAGCCAGACTCCCCACTGCCTGCTCCCTCTCCTTACGCTGAGCAGACCGACTCTCTTACCGAGCGTCGTAAGCCTAAGTCTCTTCTTGCCTCGCTTGTTTGCGCTATTCGCACTGGTCGTCGTGTTCCTCGTCCGCGTCCTCCTCCTGTCCCCGGCACTCACATTATGGCACTTCGTCCTTCCTCTGTTCCACTGCGAGTTCCCCTGCTGTCTCCTCCTGCGTCCTCTCTTGCTGTCGGTCTGGACCCTGAGTCTGACTTAGTTCGTGCTGCCAGTCCTACTGTCACATGTCTTCTAGCCACTATTGTCACTGACCCTTCAATTGATTTCACTGCTGCGTCTGCCCTAGTTGCTGAGCTTTTTGACTTTGCTGCCGCCTGTGGTATCAACTACGCCGCTAGTCTTGTTGCTAAGTCTGAGTCTGACTATCCTCCGTCCGTCGAGGGTGAGTGTCCTCTTGGCACGGACGTCCTTGAGGATAAGCAGGAGGACTTTGAGTGTCTTGCAGCTGCTGTACCTCATCTCGTGGCCATGCTGCTTGCACCTGAGGGAGAACCAGATGCACCAGACATCCCGACCCCGCGCTCTTAAGCAGAGGCAATTACGGATCCCTACTCCTCTCAGTGGCAGACAGCCATGGACACAGAGACGGCATCTTGGAAGTCCACAGGCACCTACGTGGACGGAGTTCCCCCTTCTGGGACGAACATAGTCGATGGCATGTGGATTTTCAGGGTGAAGCGGCCGCCGGGTTCTCCGCCTGTCTTCAAGGCTCATTACGTTGCACGAGGCTTTAGTCAGCGACAGGGAGTTGACTTCTTCCAGACCTTCTCCCCTACCCCAAAGATGACCACTCTTTGGGTGCTGCTGCACGTCGCCGCTCAGCATGACTACGAGCTTCACTCTCTTGAATCCAGCACAGCTTTCTTATAGGGCAAGCTTGCACGAGGACATCTGGCTGCGCCGCCCACCTGGCTTTACTGGGTCATTTCCTGCAGGTACCCAGTGGAGCCTCCGGCGGCCAGTCTACGGTCTCCACTAGGCGCCTCGCGAGTGGCACGACACACTGAGGATGACTCTTGCGACTCTTGGGTTTGCTCCTTCGACTGCTGACCCGTCGCTGTTTCTGCGCACCGACACTTCGCTGCCGCCGTTCTACGTCCTCGTGTACGTCGACGACTTGGTTTTTGCCACTGCTGACACTGAGGCACTGGCCCTTGTGAAGTCGGAGCTGCAGAAAAGATACACGTGCACAGACCTGGGTGAGCTGCGCAGCTATCTTGGCTTGCAGATCACCTGGGACAGAGCACGGCGCACCATCACCCTGACTTAGTCACACATGGTGCACCAGGTCCTTCAGCGCTTCGGCTTCTGGTACTCCTCGCCACAGTCCACTCCTCTGCCTACCGGTCACTCGCTCTCAGCTCCACCTTCGGACGAGTCCGTAGAGCCGAGTGGCCCGTATCCAGAGCTTGTGGGCTGCCTCATGTACCTGATGACCTGCACTCGACCTGACCTTGCCTACCCTCTTAGCATCCTGGCACACTACGTTGCGCCCGGGAGACACCGAATAGAGCATTGGAAGGCCGCTAAGAGGGTGTTGCGCTACTTGTGCAGTACATCGGGCATGGGGCTCGTGCTTGGAGGACGGGGTCCAGTTGTCCTCACTGGACACGCAGAAGCGTCTTTTGTTGACGACTTGGCTACGCAGCGGTCGTCACAGGGTTACACTTTCAGCCTTGGCTCCGGCTCTGTTTCTTGGCGGTCTACCCGCTCGTCTTCTGTTCTCAGTTCCAGTCGTGAGGCTGAGATCTACGCAGGGGCCATGGCTGCACAGGAGTTACGCTTGCTCACCTACCTACTGACTGACTTGGAAGAGCAGCCTCGTTCTCCTCCTGTTCTGTACGTAGACAACAAGGCCATGATTGCCTTGTGTTAGGAGCACAGACTGGAGCACAGGACAAAGCACATCGCTTTGCGTTACTTCCTTGCTCGAGAGTTGCAGCAGCGTGGTCAGCTTCGTCTTGCTTACGTGGCCACTCGGGCCAACACTGCTGATATATTCACCAAGGCACTTCAGCCTGGTGATCATCATCGTTTATGTACTGTTTTAGGCCTTGTGCCTACTTTGCCTCACTTGCTCACTGCTTGACTTTGCATATTCCTACATGCTTACCCCTGCTAGGTTATGATCACTGTACTGTTTGTTCTCGTTTATATAATTCTGCATGTGAACTGGCCTTGTGGCCATTTGCTTGTGCTCAGAGTGTGTGGTGACTTTGTGATCCACCCTGAGCTTGCGTTGCTTTTTCTTGACTGGTCTTGTGACCACTTGTTCTCCCCCACTTTGCCTATGGGGGTGTGTCAAAATGTTATAATGCTTATATTGTGTAGGCTGTAGTGGGGTAGCCCATAAGGGGCACAACCCAATTAGGGTTAGTACTTGTACTCAGTTCTATCTCAATTCAATCATTCTCGTTCAGATTCTTGACAATTGTGTGTGTGTGTGTGCGTGTGTGTGTGTGTGTTCATGTACGTATTCATGTGTGTGTGTGAGTGCACATGTCAATGTGAGTGTTTATCTGTATGTGTGTGCCTGCGTGTGAGTGCGTTGAGCAACACACAAGAGAAGTGCCATTCCTTGTTGAGCTGGAGGAATGTGTCAGTGGATAGTTGGTTTGATATTGATGTTTGGAACATGCTGCACACGGCTGGCTTCCAAAATTTATCAGCCCATCTATTGCCACTACGAATCACAATGATACAACCATGCAAGCTAATCAGCCATTCCCCAAAAGATGCATCAAACAGAACACCAACTAAACACACCCGGAGGCAGTACACAGGACAACTCTCCCCTCTTTATTGCCTAACCAGCCATTCCCTCAAAAGAGAGTTCTATTTTTGGCAGCAGAATAAGAAGATGCAGCAGCAAGCACATGCTACGCTCTGGCTACTGCCATTCAGAGAGGGCTTCATGGCTTCTGGAGGGCGTCCACACCGTGCACAATGAAGTACTTACCCTTGTAAATTCCGGGGTCAACGATCTGCGACCACGACAGAACATTCTTAGACTGCCCGAGAGCAATCTCCGTTCCCCTCTTCATGAATATGGGCACCTTGTACTTCCTCAACTCACGGCCCAGCTTGTTAGGGAATCGCTTGTTGCGGATAAGGCCGCCATAAGTGAGCATCCCGCTGAGGACATTCATCTTGCCCACTTTCTCGAGCTTCGTTGATGCATCGGCACCCGCGGTGAGCGAGCCAAGGCCCCCCATGCCGAGACCCAGGTCGGACGGGACGAGAATGGTCGTTTCGGCGAGAAGACTCCACCTTGGATCAGTTGCATCCATGGTCTCTGAAATCGGAGTAACATAATGTGATTAGATGATATGTTTTGAAGTTTAAATTACTTATGAAATACACCCACAGCCCTGTTTCCAAAGCTGAATCAAATGCAAAACAACGCTTACCTAATGAAGGGATGGCCTTCTCAAGTGCGGCGGTGATAGCCGCGTACCTCCCCAGGTACTTGATATTGGTCAGGGCGGTCTTGAGTTTCTTGACCTCGTTGATCATGTCGGCCTTGCTGGGCACGCCTTCAAACGCAGCCGAAGCAGCGATAATAGCGAGGAGGACGATGACGAAAAGTGGGCGCTGCACCATCATGGTGCTCGAGAGGAGAGCTAACCCTGCCGGGATGAATGGAGGAATGGTGTTGGGTCAGGGAGAAGTGTGCTGGCTATCTTGCACCCAAATCCCACAGCTGTCAAGGAGTTGTGAAACTGTTATAATGTTTATATTGTGTAGGCTGTAGTGGGGTAGCCCATAAGGGGTACAACCCAATTAGGGTTAGTAATTGTACTCAGTTTCTTGTCAATGCATCCATCCTCGTTCATTATTCTGACAGGAGTGCCCCCCATTTCACTTATGGCCACCCCTTCGGCCTCATACCTCAATCGCCGAGCAATGTTGAGAAATTGCGGATGCCATTTTTGTCCATCGCATACATTTCGTAAGCAGCAGGAGGTGCAGAGCTCCTCCCAACCATTTTAACGCATCGCGACTCGTCGCACCCCTTTGCAGTGGCGCCCCCCACCGACACCCACCATTTCACCCTGGCGGTTGCCTGCCTGGCCAGACAGACACATCCAGCTTCGAAATGTTCAACAACCAGCCCCGAACTCAGTCCTCGTCGCCCTTGTTCCGACTCTGGGGTTGTTGAGTACATATTTCGGGTTACCAAGGGTGTACCCAAGTTGAGACCTAGGGATATATGAGCGAAACCTGGGGAAGGAAGAGATTCGGTTCAGATGAAAAAGGCTCGACCTTGCGTGAATCCAACACTACCCCAAGTGTATACTTTCACGCCCAGGGTTTTTTGGGCAAAAGTATCCTTTGAGGATGCTAGACACACGATGTCGTTGACTGATGTCAGCGGCCAGGAATTGTCTCAGTTAGAAGACGACGAGTGCACACCACCCCGACACGCGATTCACACCGTACAATGCGACGGCATCCTCTTCCCAAAACACAGTTGGAATTTAGCATGCAAATGATAATAGCACCCAAAAAAATACTAGCAGTAATAGGAATATAAGTTGTCAATATAAAAATCCTCAACAATAACATACAAAGTAATCGTTAAGCATGCTTCTTCGTCCTGAGCCAAGGCTTTTGGCTGGCGACTTCGCAAAACGTGGTGGAACTTTAACCGTATTGGAAAGAAAATGACGCCTTCTCTCCACCGTATCAACAACTCGTCAAACATATGAAGGTGGTGTCATTTCGTATATTTAGAGAGTGCTCTATTCTTGTACGTGCATCTGTGTGTACACACACACACACACACACACACACACACACACACACACACACACACACACACACACACACACACACACACACACACACACACACACACACACACACACACACACACACACACACACACACACACACACACACACACACACACACACACACACACACACACACACACACACACACACACACACACACACACACACACACACACACACACACACACACACACACACACACACACACACACACACACACACACCACACACACACACACACACACACACACACACACACACACACACACACACACACACACACACACACACACACACACACACACACACACACACACACACACACACACACACACACACACACACACACACACACACACACACACACACACACACACACACACACACACACACACACACACACACACACACACACACACACACACACACACACACACACACACACACACACACACACACACACACACACACACACACACACACACACACACACACACACACACACACACACACACACACACACACACACACACACACACACACACACACACACACACACACACACACACACACACACACACACACACACACACACACACACACACACACACACACACACACACACACACACACACACACACACACACACACACACACACACACACACACACACACACACACACACACACACACACACACACACACACACACACACACACACACACACACACACACACACACACACACACACACACACACACACACACACACACACACACACACACACACACACACACACACACACACACACACACACACACACACACACACACACACACACACACACACACACACACACACACACACACACACACACACACACACACACACACACACACACACACACACACACACACACACACACACACACACACACACACACACACACACACACACACACACACACACACACACACACACACACACACACACACACACACACACACACACACACACACACACACACACACACACACACACACACACACACACACACACACACACACACACACACACACACACACACACACACACACACACACACACACACACACACACACACACACACACACACACACACACACACACACACACACACACACACACACACACACACACACACACACACACACACACACACACACACACACACACACACACACACACACACACACACACACACACACACACACACACACACACACACACACACACACACACACACACACACACACACACACACACACACACACACACACACACACACACACACACACACACACACACACACACACACACACACACACACACACACACACACACACACACACACACACACACGCACTTTTTCCCTGCACGCTCGCACAGTGGGCTGTAACGCTTGGACACTCGCTCGTAGGGTACTGAGATCTCCGATTACACATGTTGCGCTTGACCCTTGCAAGGAATGGAGGTAGGTTGATGAAAGAATGAGGGTACATTCCGCTCAGGACATGTCACAAAAGAAAGTGTCACAAACGTATTTGTGAGTAATTGTGACATCCAAAATCATATTCGTCTTCAATTGTGTATGGCCGAAAATCATGAATAGCAAGTTTCCAACCATTCCTGGTAAGACATATGGTTGGATCGTGACTGTTCTTGGCTCGAAGCATCACAATTTGTCACGATTTTGCTATCAGTGTATCACAATTAGTCACGAACATTGTTTTCGGATTACCACAATTCGTCTCAAATACTGTTTGTGACACTTTCTTTTGTGACATGTTCTGAGCGGAATGTACCCTGAGAGGGGAGACATGAGGAACAAAAGAGGGAGGCTTGGTTGAAAGAGGACGAGAAGAACCTAGGAAGGCTAGGAAGGGAGGCATAAAAGGGCTTAAATATGAAGATAGGAAGGGCGGAAGAGAAGATAGGTGTGTTGACGTGAAATGGCCTCGCCCTCGCTTGGGCAAAGCAGACTTCGCAGTCGGGGGCGCGCAGAAGTCGACGTCGACAACCCGCAGAGCTCGACGTCGACCTGTCCGAAGAGTTCGACCTCGACCTGTCCGCTTAGTTCGACCTCGACCTGTCCGCAGAGTTCGACGTCGACCTGTCCGAAGAGTTCGTCCGCAAAGGACGCTGGTCGAAGCGTCCGTAGAGGACGCGATCGACGAGCTCGCAGAGGACGCGGTCGATGAGCTCGCAGAGGACGCGGTCGACGAGCTCGTTGGCAAGCCGCTCTTCTGCTGCGCTGGCATAGTTCGCCCTGTAGAGGGCTTGCTAGGTGTTGCAATGCCATTCTACCTATATCGACTTGCATGCCTTATTGTAATCTATTGTTCTCTCAATTTCTTAGTGAAACTCTTGCAAAATTTCCTTGTAAACACAGCAATTAGTGAGAACGCCAAGTGCAACGCTACGATCACCCACACAACCACGTGCCTTCCTTCGTAGTCCACTCCCGTTGTGTAGTGACTCTCCGCATGGTGCGGTGAGCGTGGACGACCCCGCAAAGATACCTTCAGAAAAGCCGACTTAAGTGCACGTTACTTAATTCGTTGGTAGGCCGGCAGCTGTCTTAGTCGCCATGGTCGACCCCGTAGTAGAAGCAGGCATAGAGGACACTTTGGAGACTAGAGAGGCTGATATTAGGAGACGCCATACAGCTGGCGAGTTTGGCGAGGTCCCCTTGGAGTGGGCACTCCTAGGCACTCGCGCGCAGTGGGCGCGCGACCACCCACCTCCCTGTGCTGCAGCGGACGGCGTGTCTACCTCGCCCCGACCTGTGCACAACGAAGGCGGCGTCGACGAGCAAGTCGATGATGGTGACCAAGTCGGCAAAGACGAGGGCACGAGGAGGATGAGTGGAGTGATCAGGGCCACCGACGACGGAGTCGGCGGAATACATGCGCGAGTGCAGCGGTCAACCGCGGGTGCGGGCAGCTCGTACGGCAACGTCGACGGTCGACGTCGCTCCCCGTAGAGAAGTGGAGTGCGGCAGAGCTCTTCTACGCACGTGACGGCGGGCGGAATTGCGCCAGCCTGCAGATACTTTAAATTCTTGCCGGACAAGATCGACGTGCCTATACCACTGTACGCTCGACGAGACCTCATCACGTGGAGGGAGTCGATCGAGCCCCAGCTGGAAATTCCAGGGCTGAACTATTTCGCAGACAGCGAAGTGGTGACGCCGGAAGAGGACGACGTAGAGCTGCGGGCAGAATTCCGCGTGGCTCAACTGCCGACCTTCATGGTCATCTCGCGCTGCTGCTCGCCGATGGTGCAGATCGCTCTGAAGCTGTTTAGACTTTGTATGGATGCTGGCCACCAGGCGTGGCAGTTCATCTTGTCGACGTACTAGGCGACCAACGACCTCTACATCGGCCAGCTAGAGCAGCGCTTGACTCATCTGAGGATGGGTGAGCAGGAGTCGGCGACGGACTACTGCAACCAAGCTCGATGGATCCTCGTCGACATGTGGATGGTGGGCGTCGACTACTCGACGGCGTCCTACATCACGCACGTCGTCAAGGGGCTGCCGAGCAGCTATAACCGTATGCGTCGGCTGATGGTGGTGCCTGGCACGTGTGAGTCGCTCAACGAGGACACCCTCACCAGCTACATTACCAGAGATGAGGCAATGCAGGAGGCAGACAGACCCACGGAGCTCCTTCCGCAGGCAAACTACGTCGCCTCGACGAAGAAGATTCGTCAGCAGGGGCAACACGGTGTTGGGAAGTCGACGAAGGACGCTGACCAGTTGAAGTCGGCGTGGGACAGCGGTAGAGGCGGAGGTGGTCGACGGCAGGAGTGCTGGATCTGCGGCGACCCCGACCGTTAAGAGAGCGACGACGACGACAAGGGAGGCCGCGGAAAGTCCGATGGCGGTCGTCGAAGCCGAGACAACAAACCACGGACGGAGAAGCAGACGTCGAAGTCGACGCCGTCAACAAAGGACGCCGAATCCTCCGCCGGAAAAGGTCGAGGCGACGGGGAGGCGTCGTGCTCGATGGTCGGCGTCGTAGAGTCGACTGTCTCTCTGGCGCCACAGGCTGGCGAGGACTTCAAGGCGGTCGCGGCCGCCGTGCAGGTGAACCCGACGGTGGTGCTACTCGACATCGGCAGTTCCCACCATCTGATGGGGACGAAGGAGGCGTTCGTCGAAATGAAGCCAGGAGGCGTCGTCAAGCATGTGCATGGCTTCAACGGGGCGTTTCAGGACTTGGAAGGCCATGGCATAGTCACTATGCGCAGGGAGACTGGGAAGCAGATTCTCGTCCCCAACGTACTCTCCTGTCAAAAGAATGAATGCATTGAGCATAAGTTGGGTACAAGTCCTAACCCTAATTGGGTTGTACCCCTTATGGGCTACCCCACTATAGCCTACACAAAGTAAGCAATATAACATTCTGACACACCCCCATAGGCAAAGTGGGGGAGAACAAGTGGTCAGAAGACCAGTCAAGAAAAGCAAAGCAAGCTCAAGGTGGATCACAAAGTCACCACACAGTCCGAGCACAAGCAAAGGGCCACAAGGCCAGTTTACATGCAGAGTTATATAAAGAGCACAAACACTACCGTGATCATAGCCTAGCAAGAGTAAGCATGCAGGTATATATATAGATCACAGTACAAGCAAAGTCACGCATTGAGCAAGTGAGGCAAAGTAGGCACAAGGCCTAAAACAGTACAGAAACGCTAATGATCACCAGGCTGAAGTGCCTTGGTGAATATATCAGCAGTTTTGGCCCTAGTGGCCATGTACGCAAGACGAAGCTGACCACGCTGCTGCAACTCTCAAGCAAGGAAGTATCGCAGAGCGATGTGCTTCGTTCTGTGCTCGAGTCTGTGCTCCTGACACAGGGCAATCATGGCCTTGTTGTCTACGTACAGAGATGGAGGGGAGCGAGGCTGCTCTCCCAAGTCAGTCAGCAGGTAGGTGAGCCAGCGTAACTCCTGTTGGTGCAACCCTACGGTTTGCACTCGGCTTGTTGTCCGTATGCGTGAATGTGTGTGTGTATGGAATGGTATGAGGGCATGGGATAATATATATTTCATGCTTATAATTGTGTGTGAATGTTGAGTCATGATGTCGAGTGTGTGTGTCGAGTCAATAGCGAGTTATCGCTAGACGCGTGTTACGCGGTCGTTTGTGTCTCGCGCGCGGTTTCTATTTTGTCGTGCGCGGTTTCTATTTTGTCCTGTGTCGAACGTTCGGCGTGTCGCAGGTGTGTGCAGCAGACCCATCAAGAACTCAAGGATGAGTTTGTGATGAAGAGCCCGAGCCTTGGTGTCAAGACTCAAGTGATTTCGAAGCTTGCCAAAAGGGTACACCTCAAGATATTGAAGATAGTTACATTACTTTGTGTAGTGTAACATTTCACTTGGTGTAGGCCCTAGTGAAGGGTAGTTTCGAGACCCTTCGTGGTTGGGGACAGTGTGGCACTGTTCCACATCACTGTACCTCGGCTCTTGGGGTTTGTAGGAGCTGGGAGTCATTCCCAACTCGTAACTCTTCCTATCTTGTGTTCTAAGACTATAGTGGCTGCCATAGTACCGTTCGTTCAAACCGACGCTGTGTCGTCAATTCTTTATCAAATCGTGCAATCTAAATTGCTAATTGTAGACGACGTGAAGACGCTCCAGATCCAATTTGAATCAGGTCATTTGCAGCTGTGAGCAGAACGCTATCAACGTTTGAAGCCGCTGTGCAGAAATCCGTCTGTGCTCTCTATCTTTCGTTTTAGGCACATTCAAGCCTATTGTGACTATAACAACTCCTGTGCAGCCATGGCCCCTGCGTAGATCTCAGCCTCAAAACTAGAACTGAGAACCGAAGACGAGCAGGTAGACCGCCAGGAAACAGAGCCGGAACCAAGGCTGAAGATGTAACCCTGTGAAGACCGCTGTGTAGCCAATTCGTCAACCCAAGAAGCGTCTGCATGACCAGTGAGGACAACTGGACCCCGTCCTCCAAGCACGAGCCCCATGCCCAATGTACTGCACAAGTAACGCAGTACCCTCTTCGCAGCATCCCAGTGCACCCTTCGATGCCTACCGGGAGCCACGTAGCGAGCCAGGAGGCTGAGAGGGTACGCGAGGTCAGGTCGTGTGCACGTCATCAAGTACATGGGGCAACCCACAAGCTCTGGGTACGGACCACTCGGCTCTACGGACTCGTCTGAAGGTGGAGCTGAGAGCAAGTGGCCGGTAGACAGAGGAGTGGGCTGTGGCGAGGAGAACTGGAAGCCGAAGTGCTGAAGGATCTGGTGTATCATCTGTGACTGAGTCATGGTGATGGTGCGCCGTGCTCTGTCCCGGGTGATCTGCAAGCCAAGATAGCTGCGCAGTTCACCCAGGTGAGTGCAGGTGTGTCTCTTCTGCTGCTCCGACTTCACAAGGGTCAGTGCCTCAGTGTCAGCAGTGGCAAAGCCCAGGTCGTCAACGTACACGAGGACGTAGAACGGCGGCAGCGACGTGTTGGTGCGTAGAAACAGCGACGGGTCAGTAGTCGAAGGAGCAAACCCCAGAGCCGCAAGTGTAGTCCTCAGTGTGTCGTGCCACTCGCGAGGTGCCTGGCAGAGACCGTAGACTGGCCGCCGGAGGCTCCACTGGGTACCTGCAGGAAACGAACCAGTGAAGCCAGGTGGGCGGCGAAGCCAGATCTCCTCATGCAGGCTGCCCTGCAAGAAAGCTGTACTCAAGTCCAAAGAGTGCAACTCGTAGTCACGCTGAGCAGCGACGTGCAGCAACACCCGAAGAGTGGTCATCTTCGGGGTGGGGGAGAAGGTCTGAAAGTAGTCAATCCCCTGTCGCTGACTGAAGCCTCTAGCAACGTAACGCGCCTTGAAGGCAGGCAGAGAACCCGGCGGCCGCTTCACACTGAAAATCCACATGCCATCGACTATGTTCGCCCCAGACGGGGCAATTTCTTTGACGTAGGTGCCTGTGGACTTCCAAGATGCCATCTCGGCATCCATAGCTGTCTCCCACCGAGAGGAGTAAGGACCCGTAATCGCCTCTGCGTAAGAGCGCGGGGTCGGGATGTCTGGTGCATCCGGGTCTCCCTCAGGGGCAAGTAGCATGGAAGCGAAACGAGGTACAGCAGTTGCAAGACACTCAAAGTCCTCCTGCCTGTCCTCAAGGACGTCCGTGCCAAGAGCACACTCACCCCCGACGGACGGAGGAATGGCAGACGCAGACTCAGCAACAAGAGCAGCGGCGTAGTCTAGACGACAGGTAGCAGCAAAGTCAACCAGCTCAGCAACGAGGGCAGACGCAGCAGAGGACTCAAAAGAAGGGTTAGTGACAACAGTGGCGAGGAGACGAGAGACTGTGGGGCTGGCAGTACGAGCAAGGTCAGACTCAAGGTCAGGGTTGGCAGGAAGAGAGGACTCAGGAGGAGGCGGCAGAGGAACACACAGTGGAACAGAGGAAGGACAAAGTGCCATAGCGTGGGTGCCGGGGACAGGAGGAAGACGCGGATGAGGAACGCGACGACCAGTGCAAACAGTGCGAACAGGCGAGGCAGGACGAGACTTAGGCTCACGACGCTCTGTAAGACCTCCGGTCTGCTCAGTGTAAGGAGAAGGAGAAGGTAGTGGGGAGGCTGGCTGTAACGGCGGCTGTGACTGGTCAGGCGGTGGACACAGTAAGGGAGGAGTAAGGCCAGTAGCAGACGGGAGACCAAGAACCTGCTGAAGCAGGGGAACGAAGTACGGTCGCGGCTGCATAGTGCCTCCAGCACCAGTACCGCCAGACACAGCACCCCCAGCTCCAGCCCCTCCAGCTCCAGGGTCAACAGCTCTAGTGTCTCCAGCTCCAGCTCCTCCAGCTCAAGCGCCACCAGTGCCAGTGCCTCTAGCTCCAGCACCAACAGCTTCGGTGTCACCAGCTCCAGCTCCTCCAGCTTCAGCGCCACCAGCGCCAGTGCCTCCAGCTCCAGCGCCTCTAGGCTCCACAGGTTCTCGAGCTCCAGCTCCTCCAGGGCCAGCGCCCCCAACACTACCAGTCCCGGCAGCTCCAGTTCCCCTGGTACGAGCACCTTCAGGACCAGCAGCTGCAGCACCTCCGCTACCACTAGCTCCAGCAGTAACTCCAGCACCTCCAAGACGAGTAACTCCAACACCTCCAGCTCCAGTGTCTCCAGCGGCAGAGTCTCCAGCTCCGGCAGCTCCACTCCGAACTCCTTGCTCAAGAACTCTCCCCCTCGATCGGTGCGGATTGACTTGACTAGCCGGTCTTGTTGCCGCTCCACCATCGGCAACCAATCGGTCTTCACCGTTTCAGCCACGTCGCTCTTCTCGGACAGCACGTACACCCGAGTCATGCGAGTGTAGACGTCCACTATGGTGAGAAAGTACTCAGCTCCAGCAGCTCCAAGCTTCAGGGGGCCCACCACGTCCATCACCACCTCATCAAGTGGTGCCTTAGCCGTTGCCTCCGAACTAGAGAACGGGAAACGGGTGAACTTGGCTTGCATGCACGTCGGGCAGCCAAGTACCTCATCAGGCTCCCCCTTCACACGTATGCCAGCAACCATATCATTCTTCACTAGCTGCTGCAAGATGGGCAGGGCCACATGCCCCATTCGCCGATGCAAGGTGAGCCAATCACACTCCCCCGTAGCCGAAGTCGGATTGGAGAATGCCGCACTCGCAATATTGCCCCACATGTTCTCTCCGTACTCCTCCTCCGCTGCTGTCTTGGGGTTCTCCTCACCCTTGTGCTGCTTTTGAGTTGCTGCACCACTCTCCTCGTGTTCACCGAGCTTGCTAGTCCCTCCAAGATTGCACTTCTTGGACTTAATCTCCTTAGCGCGACCGTTCGCGCCATCGCCGCTACCAACCACTTCACCCTTGGTGCTGATGCTTGCTGCCACTTGCCTCTCCTTAGGCATGGGGACCACAGGGATCTGCCACATCTCGTTGTAGACATCCCTATCCTCATGAAGGTCCCAAAGAATTCGCTCGCCAAGCCTCGCGGTGTACTTCTTAGCTCCCTTCGAGCTCGTGTCCATGCCGGCCTTTTGCAACCGCCGCACGGAAATCAGGTTGGCAGCAAGGTTGGGCACCCAAAGCACGTTCTTGAGGCCCACCATCTTCCCATCAGCACCCTTGAACATGGCCTTTCCCATGCCTTTCACCTCAGCTCGCTGCCCCAAAGCCGATGTGACATGCTTCACCGGTGATGGTTCAAGTTCGGCGAGCAAGTCCGCACGAGGTGTCATGCTATAGGTAGCGCCGCTATCGATCACCCAATAGTCCAGGGAGTGTAGAGTCACCTTCCCCACAGCAGCAGGCTCCTCAAAGCTTTCATTCTTCTCTGGTGCAGCCGGTGCTTGCGTCGACATGAAGAAGAATTGACCCGGAAAGCGATCGTCCCTCGACTCGCTCTCGTTGTCACCGTTCTTCATATTTGCAGCACCACCTCCGCGACCGCCACGGCCTCCACGGCCTCTTCCTCTCCCTCCTCCTGCTCCTCTACCCTCTTGGCCTTGAGCAGGGGTCCATCCATCAGGGAGCTTGAAGCAGTCGTGCCACATATCTCCGCTCTTGTGACAATAGTGGTACTCGCCGTCAAATCGGCCGCGACCGCGTCCGTAGCTCTTGTTGTCGCTGCCGTATCCGCCACTCCCGCGGCCTCCATTGAAGTTGTTGCCGTCAAATCGGCCGCGACCGCGTCCGTAGCTCTTGTTGTCGCTGCCGTATCCGCCACCCCCTCGTCCTCTGCCCCTTCCACGGCCATACCCTCGGCCGATGCTTGCTGCCCCGACGCCATCCACACTCGCCAACTCACTACGGCGGAAGTCCTCTTGAAGGATCGCTCGCTTCACGTCTTCAAGCGAGAGGCGGGGCAAGTCACGATTGAGGTTGATGATGAGCAAGGACCATGAATCTGGGAGTAAGGCCAGCAACTTGGTCTTCTTTTGGAGCTCACTGTAGTTCAAATCAGCTCCCTCAAGCCGCGTCAACAAGTCGAAGAATTTCTGCACCCCTTCTTCAACCGCTTCGTCTTCTTCAATTCGTAGTGCCGCCATTTGCCGTTCCAACACCACCGCTACCGCCGCTGTTGCAGGAGCATGTACACCCTTGAGAGCAGCCCATGCCTTTGGTCCTTTCTCTGGTTCACGCTGGAATGGCTTGATGTGACGGATCTGGCTGCTCCACAACGCTTGCCCAAGTAGGAGATAGCCTTGTGCGATCTTCCGCACCCACGGGCTCTTCTCCGGGTCGTTCTCGGGGCGATTCTCCATTCCTTCCATCACCTACAGCAGGTCATAGTGGTCAAATACGTTCTCCATTCTGAAGGTCCATTCAGCGAAGTTGTCGCCATTGAGCTTGTCAAGCCCAAACACCCTAGGCTCATCCCTAGGTGGGCCAAGACTTGGTTGCACGGGCGCCATGGCTGAATCACGTGGTTGGCCTTGACCTTGGGCTTCTCCACTACCACCAGCACCTCTGCCACCCCTTTCCTCAGGTCCAGCCATTGTCGAAAATGCTCCAAGGGGCTCTGATACCACTTGTTATAGTCACAATAGGCTTGAATGTGCCTAAAACAAAAGATAGAGTGCACAGTCGGATTTCTGCACAGCGACTTCAAACGTTGATAGCGTTCTGGCCACAGCTCAAAATGACTTGATTCAAATCGGATCTGAAGCATCTTGACGTCCCCTACACTTGGCAATTTACATCGCACAATTTCATTAAGCATAGACGACGCAACGTTGGTTTGAACGAACGGCACTATGGCAGCCACTATAGACTTAGAACACAAATTTGGAAGAGTTTCGAGTTGGGAATGACTCCCAGCTCCTACAAACCCCAAGAGCCGAGGTACAGTGATTTGGAACAGTGCCACACTGTCCCCAACCACGAAGGGTCTCGAAACTACCCTCCACAAGGGCCTACACCAAGAGAAATGTTACACTACACAAAGTAATGCAGCTATTCTCACTATGTTAAAGTTTACCCTTTTGGAGAGCTTCGAAATCACTTGAATCTTGAAACCAAGGCTCTGGTTCTTCAAGATAAATTCTTCCTTGAGTTCTTGGAAGTCTGCTGCGCACACCTGCGACACGCCGAACGTTCCACACACGACAAAATAGAAAACCGCACACGACATGCAAACGACGATGTGACACGCGACTAGCGATAACTCGCTATTGACTCGAAACACACATTGAAAATCATGCCTCATCATTCACACACTATTGTAAGCATGAAATATATATTATTTCATGCCCTCATACCATTCCATGCACACACGCATGCACGCACACGGACAACAAGCCGAATGCAAACAGTAGGGTTGCACCAACAGGGGTCTCGCTCCGACGCTGCTGCTGCTGCCTCTGGCGACCGCCAGAGCCTCCCCGCTGAGTAGCTCCAGCCCGACCGCCACCACTCCCACTGCCGCCAGTACCGCCACCCCCACCGCTGCCACCACCGCTGCCCCCAAAGCCCCCACTCCCACCACCACTCCCACCACCGCCACCACCTCCACTGCCGCCCCCACCACCACCTCCGCTGCCACCGCCACCACCCCTGCCACCTTTGCCCTTGCTGCTGCGGCGCTTCCCACTAGCAGAAGCAGCCCCAACATCCTTAGCACCAAGGACGTCAACAGCAGCAGCAGAGGCGTAGGAGGGGGCAAGGGGGGAGGGGGAACACCCCTCAAAATAGGGCGTACCAGCAGTGCCACGAGTGGCACCTACAGCGACTACACTAGTCTCAGCTGCAAGGAGGTGCTGCTCGAGTAGGTCGAGAGTGAGGGCTGTGGGGTCAAGTGCGAGAAAGTGGTCCCTGGCAGCGCGAAGAGAGTCAGGGAGGCGGGTGACTATAAAGTAGAGAGTCCATCGGGGGCGGGTTCCTCTCAAGGAACTCTGCTGGGAGGGCAGCGCGGTAGCGAGCGTCGCTAGTGCAAAGGTGAGTAACGAGGTCCTCTACTGTGGCAAAGGCGGACAGCTCGGGAAACAGGTAGGGCAGTAGAAGATGGCCTAGAGCAGCAGTGGCCGGCAAGGAGTAACGGGCGACTACAGCGTCGTACAGTGCGTGTGCAGTCCTGTGCTGTCCGAAGTGAGCATATTTGGCTAACGGCAAGTGGTTGCGAATGGCTAAGCGAGCAGCAGCATCACGAGTAAGCCACTGTGAGCGAGTCGCACTGTCAGCTGTGGTGGGAGGGGCAGGAGAAGCTCCAGACGTGTGGTCAAACAACGAAACGCTGTCTCTAGAGTCGCTCAGTAGGTACAGCTGCAAGTCGTCTAGCCACGTGTCGAACTGGATCGGACGGCCCTCATGATCGAACGCGAGTACCCGGAGAGAAGCCATAGCAGCGCAGCACGTAGGGCGGGCATGAGTCGAGCAGCGCAAGGAACAGGGCAGGCGGCAGCAAGGGGCGGCAAGCGGGCTGCAAGTGGCGGCGCGCAGGCTGCAAGAGGGGCGGCTCGCAGGCCTAGGGGCGGCTGGCGGGCCTAGGGGAGGTGGGCGGGCCTTAAGGGGCGGCGCGCGTGGCTGCAGGGGCGGCGCGCGGGGCTGCAGAGGCGGCTCGCGGGCTGCAGGGGCGAAGGGCGGGCCGCAAGGGGCGGCGCGCGGGGCTGCAGGGGCGGCAAGCAGGGCAGCAGGGGCGGCGCGCGGAGCCTAGGGGCGACAGGCCGGTCGCAAGGGGCGGCGCGCGGGGCCTGGGGTCGACGGGCGGGCCGCAAGGGGCAGCGCGCGGGGCCTGGGGTCGACGGGCGGGCCAGCAGGGGCGGCGGGCGGGGCCTGCAAGGGCGGCGCGCGGGGCCTAGGGTCGACGGGCGGGTCGCAAGGGGCGGCGCGCGGGGCAGCAGGGGCGACGGGCAGGCCTGTAGGGGCGGCGCGCGGGGCCTAGGGTCGACGGGCGGGCCTGCAGAGGCGGCGCGCGGGGCCTAGGGTCGGCGGGCGGGCCGCAAGGGGCGGCGCGCGCAGGGCCTAGGGTCGACGGGCGGGCCTGCAGAGGGGGCGCGCGGGGCCTAGGGTCAACGGGCGGGCCGCAAGGGGCGGCGCGCGGGGCAGCAGGGGTGACGGGCGGGCCGGAAGGGGTGGTGCGCGTGGCCTAGGGGCTACATGCGGGCCGCAAAAGGGCGGCGTGTGGGGCAGCAGGTGCGGCACGAGGGCTGCAGAGGGCGGCGCGTGAGCCAGCAGGGCGGCGAGCTGGTAGGGCAGGGCAGCTAGTGGGGCAGCTCTGGGGTAGCGAAGGACCTGCTCTGAAACCATGTCAAAAGAATGAACGAGAATGAATGCATTGAGCAAAAGTTGGGTAAAATTACTAACCCTAATTGGGTTGTACCCCTTATTGGCTACCCCACTATAGCCTACACAAAGCAAGCAATATAACATTCTGACATCTACGTCCCGAACGTGCACACGAACTTGCTATCTGCGGGCCAACTGAAGGATAGCGGCGTGAAGCTGCAAGATGTCGCCGACGAAATGCTGCTCGTCTCGGCGGCGGGGGACGTCCTTGGTCGGGCGAAGTATTCCGGCAGGTCCTCTGCACCGACCTTCGACCTTGCTCGCAGAAGTCGATGTCGGCCCCGGAAGAAGTGGTGGCTCTCCGGACAATCGCCTCAGTGACGAAGTCTACGCCAGACATGTGGCACACAAGGCTCGTGCACATGACCTAGCGTGTGGGGTGCCCAAGCGCGAGCGCGGCAGGGGAGTGTTGGCGGGAAATGGTTCCGCCCTCGCTTGGGCGAAGCAGGCTTCGCAGTCGGGGGCGCGCAAAAGTCGACGTCGACAACCCGCGGAGTTAGACGTCGACCTGTCCGCAGAGTTTGACCTCAAACTGTCCGCAGAGTTCGACCTCGACCTGTCCGCAGAGTTCGACTTCGACCTGTCCGAAGAGTTAGTCTGCATAGGACGCTGGTCGAAGCGTCCGCAGAGGACCCTGGTCAAAGCGTCCGCAGAGAACTCGGTCGACGAGCTCGCAGAGGACGCGGTCGACGAGCTCGTAGAGGACGCGGTCGACGAGCTCGCAGAGGACGCGGTCGACGAGCTTGCAGAGGACGCGGTCGATGAGCTCGCAGAGGACGCTGGTCGACGAGCCCATAGAGAGGTGCTGGTATACAGGCTCTGCTCGACGTGCTCGTTTAGGCAAATACTGTTCGACGGAGCATCGTCGAGCTGGTCGACGCAACTCGCTCGACTGTGAAATCCGACGTGTAGGCGAATGTCGCCCAGGAGGTTTTCGCGAAGTCGACCTGCGGAACGACATCACGTGCTCGACGGTGCATTGCTTGAGAAACCGTCGACACGCGTTCTTCTTGGCACCTGTGCAATGTGCCTGGCGGCGCGACCGTCTATCTGCACCTACTTGGTAGGTGCGCACATGTGCAGAAGTTCACCTGCCTCTGCCGCGCTGGCAGACCACTGCGGTGCAACGCTGACAGACTACTCTGCTGCAATGTTGGCAAGCCGCTCTTCTGCTGTGCTGGCATAGTTCGCCCCGCAGAGGGCTTGCTAGGTGTTGGAATGCCATTGTACCTAGATCGACTTGCATGCCTCATTGTAATCTAATGTTCTCTCAATTTCTTAGTGAAACTCTTGCAAAATTTCCTTGTAAACACAGCAAGTAGTGAGAACGCCTAGTGCAACGCTACGATCACCCGCACAACCCCGTGCCTTCCTCCGTAGTCCACTCCTGCTGTGTAGTGACTCTCCACAGGGTGGAATCGAGGCTGGAGGGGCGAAATGGAGAAGCCGAGAGAGGGGAATAAAAAAGGATAACAGAGGTCGAGGGGAAGGGTGGAAAGGAGGTTGGAAGAAAGTCTCAAGAAGTACGTAGAATAGAATGGTAGATTAGGAAAGGTGGTGGGTACAAATGCAAACCCTAACAACCTATACTCTCTGATGCATGCATCACTACAGCCTAGAACATACAAATATATATATGTTTGACCAAAAGCACGCCAGGAGGTTGGTGGAAAGGTAAGAAGAGAGGAAGGGAGCAAGGGGTGTAGAGACAAAGGGTGTTTGGAAGGCTGGAAATGCATACGGGTTGAAGGCAGTAATGTTTGATACAGAGGTAGAGAGGAAGGGAGTTAGGGAGGAAGGGTGGAAAGGAGACTGGGACAATGGGGAGTGAAAGGACTTGAAGCGAGGGAGACATTTGCAGTGTGAGAGTAAGGGAGGTAGGGACGCATGGTGGAAGGGTGGGAGCAAAAGAGCATGGCGCCAGAGCGAAGGAAAGGACGTAGACGGGCAATCGGTGGAGTAGAGACAGGACAAATCTGCTGATATCACAACATATCTCTCCCCACAAGTTTCAAAGAGTCACCACAAGCTTCCAAGATTCTCTGCAAGCTTCTATGAGTCTCCCTAGGTCGAAGCCATAGTTCAAACTTCCTTCTTACCACATCCCTTGTCCCTCATCTCCTGTCTCCTCCGTTTCCTAGCTCCCAATCCCCGACTCTCGTCCCTCAACTCCCAAATCCCATATTCTGTGTCTTGTATCATTTGATCCATGGATGAAACGAACAAATATAGCTACCTTTAAGATACTGCACGTTTCACGCCACTAATCTTGTTTCTGATGCTCCCCAGTATCCATCAACAACGACTCAAGCCGATCAATGGTGAAGACCCCAGCATCAGTGCCACCTACAGCCAAATGCCGGATGTTTTCTGCAGTGCCCGCTGACACTCCCACATCCATAGCCTCTCCACCAACATCGGAATATATACCCCTTGCTCGCAAATGCTCCATGAAAGGGACAGCACTGGTGTAGTTCTCGAAGCTGAAACAGGTTGTTCTGTTAATATGAGAGAATGGGGTGGTAATATCCGCGGCAGCAGACGAAGTGTGGTACGTGCCCTCAGGAAGCAACAAATCTTCTGAGGGTTGAGAAAGTGGAAGGCTCAAATCTTCCATAACACGCTGCTGGGCAGAACACAGCTGGTCAGCACTAGGCTGGGCAGCACACAACTCATCCACACAGTGCTTTTTGGGGCTGGGCTGGCCTGCACATGGCTGGCGCTCACAACCCTGGTCCGCATTAGTCTGCTCCCCCTTACTAGGCTGCCCCTCGCAATGCTTTTCCGCGCAATGCTGCTCCTCAATATGACGCTCCGCTGTAGAATGCTCTGTACCACCACCACCACCACCACCACCACCACCACCACCACCACCACCACCACCACCACCACCACCACCACCACCACCACCACCACCACCACCACCACCACCACCACCACCACCACCACCACCACCACCACCACCACCACCACCACCACCACCACCACCACCACCACCACCACCACCACCACCACCACCACCACCACCACCACCACCACCGCCACCGCCACCGCCACCGCCACCGCCACCGCCACCGCCACCGCCACCGCCACCGCCACCGCCACCGCCACCGCCACCGCCACCGCCACCGCCACCGCCACCACCACCACCACCACCACCACCACCGCCACCACCACCACCACCACCACCACCACCACCACCACCACCACCACCACCACCACCACCACCACCACCACCACCACCACCACCACCACCACCACCACCACCACCACCACCACCACCACCACCACCACCACCACCACCACCACCACCACCACCACCACCACTGCACGCAGCCCCATAGTTTGCTGCTGTGACTTCCTGCATGAGCACATCCCCACCACTCCGGCCAGCACCGCCGGTTTCAGGGCTGTCGATTCTCCTAGAGGCATCACGCCCCAAGGCTTCAATAGCGCCTGCCTGTGAACAGCTAGATACAGGAATTCTGGAAGTATTGTGGAAGAGGGTGGTTGAAGAGAAGGGGGGAGCGAGGACTGCTGCCTCAGCCCTGGCAGCAGTAGAAGAGCCAGCAGCAGCGCCGGCAGCAATACCGGCAGCAGTGGCTACAGCAGCGGAGGTGAGAGAAGTAGAATATATGGGGACAAGAGGCTGTAGGAGAGGTGACTTTTGAGTAAATTGAGAAGGTGTTATGGGAGGCTGAGACAGTATGAAGGATGGGAGGGCTTGCTGGAACGGTGAGAGTGGCCCTTGCTGTTGCTGCTGCTGCTGCTGCTGCTGCTGCTGCTGCTGCTGCTGCTGCTGCTGCTGCTGCTGCTGCTGCTGCTGCTGCTGCTGCTGCTGCTGCTGCTGCTGCTGCTGCTGCTGCTGCTGCTGCTGCTCTTGTTGCTGCATTAACTGCAACTGTTGCTGCAGCACTGAATGTGGACGCTGGTGCTGCTTACACTTCTGCTGGTGATGATTCTGCTGTTGCTGCTCTTGTTGATGCATTGAATGCAACTGCTGCTGCAGCACTGAGTGTAAATCCTGCTGCCACTACAGTTGCTGCTGCTGCTGCTGCTGCTGCTGCTGCTGCTGCTGTGCCAACTGCATCTCGTCCAGCCACAGCTTCTGCTGCCCCTCCAATTCTCCCTGCTTCAGCAGGTGATACGGGGTGCTGTGTCCGTACCTACTAGGCGGTTTTTGTGGTGACTCGTAAGGCACATGCCTGCTAGCACGCCTCCCTGGCTGCACTTCAAAATGGTTTGGTAACCCTTCGCCGTAAATTATGTCTGCCACCCGTTGTTGGTATGCTGGTGCACGCAACATTGCCCTGTCCAGCAGTCCTGCTCCCATTGCCCCCCGTTCATGTGACCGTGATCTCCTGACCATGTGCAGGAAGCGAGTCGGATCATCTTTGAGAGAGCCGGTTGGGGTGGATGCAAGCCCAACCATAACAGTGTCACCGGAACCACAAGCAGCACCGACAACACCAGCAACACCGGGAATACCAGCAACACCGGCAACACCAGCAGTACTGGCAAAACCAGCAGCACCGCCAAAACCGGCACCACCGGCCAAACCAGAAGCACCGGAAAAACCAGAAACTTTGGCAACACTGGCAGCAGTGGCAACACAGGGATCAGCAGCAGCAGCGCTGGCAGCAGCTGCCGGGCTGCTATGTCCACTTGCCACACTTACAGCTGCAGCAGATATACCAATCATAGGACCCACAGCACCCGAACCACAAGCAACATGAGCACGACTTGAACCGATCACACCACCCACACCACCTGTGATGTCACGACTTGTACCGATCACACCACCCACACCACCTGTGATGTCACGACTTGTACCGATCACACCACCCACACCACCTGTGATGTCACGACTGGTACCGATCACACCACCTGTGATGTCACGACTTGTACCGATCACACCACCCACACCACCTGTGATGTCACGACTTGTACTGATCACACCACCCACACCACCTGTGATGTCACGACTGGTACCGATCACACCACCTGTGATGTCACGACTTGTACCGATCACACCACCCACACCACCTGTGATGTCACGACTTGTACCGATCACACCACCCACACCACCTGTGATGTCACGACTTGTACCGATCACACCACCCACACCACCTGTGATGTCACGACTTGTACCGATCACACCACCCACACCACCTGTGATCTCACGACTTGTACCGATCACACCACCCACACCACCTGTGATGTCACGACTTGTACCGATCACACCACCCACACCACCTGTGATGTCACGACTTGTACCGATCACACCACCCACACCACCTGTGATGTCCACACAGGGCTGAGAATACGGGGTTCCAGCACTGGCGGTTTTTTGTTCCAGGAGGAAAGAGACGCTGCGGCTTCGGACCATACAAGTCACAGGTTCGGAACGAGGCTTGGGTTGAGGCCTGGACCAAGGAGGGCTGGTAATCTTGGACGTTGTGTCATCTCTTTCCAAGTCTGGGGTGTGGCTCCTAGAGGTCTGCTGGTCCGCACTCTCCTCCTTGAGGGAAGGTTGACCTGTGAGGTCGACAGAAACATGCCGTGCAGCTGCTTTGCCCCTCCTTCCAGCCTTCACTCGTAGAGAAATCCATTGCGAGATGCTTGTCACAAGGCGCTGCTGTTTCCCCTGCTGCTGCTGCTGCTGCTGCTGCTGCTGCTGCTGCTGCTGCTGTGCCATCTGCATCAAGTCCATCCACATCCTCTGCTGCCCCTCCACCTCTCTCTTCTGTAACAGCTGATGCGGGATCAAGTGTTCATTCCTTGTATGCGGCTTGCGTGTGCTAGCATGCATCCTCGGTTGCTCTTCAAAATGATTCGGTAAACCTTGGACGTTAACCTTGGTTGCCACCCGTTGTTGGTATACGGGTGCATGCAATATTGCGCTGTCCAGCAGTCCTGCTCCCATTGCCCCCTGTTCATGTGACCGTGATCGCCTGACCCAATGCAGCAAGTGATTGGAATCTGCTTTGAGAGAGCGGGCTGGGGTGGATGCAAGCCCGACCATAACAGGAGCACCGGAAACACCAGCAGCACCGGCAACATCAGCAGCATGGGCAACACTGGAAGCAGCTGACATGCTGCTATGTCCACTACCCACACTTTCACCTGTAGCAGATATGCCAATCGAAGGACCCACAACACTTGAACCACAAGCAACATCAGCACCACCTGCAATGCTCACACCTTCAGGGGTTGAAGCACTTATGACTGGTGGTTCCAGGGGGAAAGAGACACTCTGGCTTCGAAAAAATAGAGACGCAGGTTCGAAATGAGCTGTGGACCAGGGAGGGCTTGAAAGCTTTGACCTTTTGTCGTCTCTTCTGAAGTCCGGGGTGTGGCTACCAAACGTCTGTGGCTCCATATTTTCCTCTTTGAAGAAAGGTTGAGCTGTGAGGTCTGCTGAAGCCCACCGTGCACCTTTTGTGCCCCTCCTTCCAGCCTTTGGGGGAAGAGAGTTGCATCGTGGGAAGCTTGACGCAAGGCGTTTCTTCTGCTGCTGCTGCTGCATATGCTCATGTTGGTCCATTAAATGCAATTGCTTCTGCAGCAGAGTCTGCAGGTGCTGCTGCTCATGCTGGTGGTCGTTTTCTGCCTTTTGGTTTCGCTGCTGCGCCTGTGAGTGATGGCTGTGAGGCAACTCTTGGTACTGATCTGCTGCCCCCATTTCTGTCACCGTTGCCACACAACCATGACGAGAAACAAGGCAAGAAAAATGCTCATCAATTCTTGTCGTCCTCTCCATCACACTCCCCTCCTCCTCCTCTGCCTCCTCCTCCTCCTCCTCCTCCTCCTCCTCCTCCTCCTCCTCCTCCTCCTCCTCCTCCTCCTCCTCCTCCTCCTCCTCCTCCTCCTCCTCCTCCTCCTCCTCATCCTCCTCCTCCTCCATCGTCCCCACCTTCCTCCTGCTCCCACTGATTCCTTCCCATGTACAAATCTCCCCTTGTTCTGCTCCCTGCTTGCGTTCTGTAGCACGAACCCCACCCACTCCAGCCTCATTTGCTTCTTCAATTTTCACCAGCTGCTGAACAAACCGCTCCGCACACGCATAGGACCGCTCCGCGTCTGCTGCCACGCCCTCAATTCCCAACCCTTTAATCCTGACCGTACCTGCTCCTAGCCCACCTAAGCCCAGCAAACCTGTCCCACCAGTTCCAGCACAAGGTGAATTCTGCTGCGGGATAGAAAAGCGACCCATGGTATCACCACAAGGGAATGGTGTGACAGCTGAGGCTTGCAGTACACCAGGATAAGACGGAAGTATGACATGGAGAGGAAGAGTGGTAAGTGCAGCTTCAGGGGAAGAGATAGCATGAATGGTGGACTGTGGGAAAGAGGAAGAGAGGTAATGGGAAGGGTAAACAGGAAGGGTGGATTGTAGGAATGAGGAAGAGGGGTAATGGGAATAGGTGGCAGGAAAGGTGGAGTGTAGGAAAGAGGTAGATGTGGAATAAGCAGAGGAAGCAGGAAGGCTGGAGTGTAAGAAAAAGGCCGGGGCGGAAGGAGCAAAGGCGGAAGAGGACGAGGTGGATGGGGCAGAGGAGAAAGGGGCGGTTCTGCTGGAGCTGCTGCTGCCGACAGTGGAGCTTCTTTCAAGAGGGTATGCTGGTACTGCTACTGCTGACGCCTCTATTGCTACCCCTCCTCCTCCTCCTCCTCCTCCTCCTCCTCCTCCTCCTCCTCCTCCTCCTCCTCCTCCTCCTCCTCCTCCTCCTCTCCCTCCCCCCTCTCCTCCATCACCATCTCTATCTCCTGCTGCTTCACCAACTGACGCAGAACTACCAGCCCTTGATTTTCCACCAGATTCTGTTGCAGCCGCTGCCACTGCCCTACTTCTTCCCTCTCCAAACGATCTTTTCTTGACCGCATCCACTCCCACTGATCGCCCTTCCGCAGCATCTTCAGCATCTGCGGCTTCTTTCCCTTCCCCTCCAGAGCTCATAGAGCTGCCTCTTCCAACTTGTACTTTAGATGCCCGAATCTTCGCCACTCGCGGGCCATGTTTGTCACCAATGTTACCTTCCTTCATTCCTGCGGCTTCCATCTGAACCGGTGCTTCTGGATCTGCAGGATTGGAACCCACTCCTCCCCTTTCCTGTAGAAAAACTTCCGGAAAGTTAAGCTTCGCCTTTGATCCTCGGATACCGAAAGCAGCTCTATCGAACGCCCGAGCCGCCTCTTCTGCAGAACTGAACGTGCCCAACCATTTGCGGAATCCATGAGTCGTGTCCTTGATCTCTGCGACATAGCCAGACGCTCCACGCTTCCTCACTCCTCGATACTTTCCATGCTGGTTGTAATCTCTGTTGCGCGTCAATATGCGCCTGGCTCCAGACTCTGATGGGCCTACACCAGCTGCAGTCTCACCTTGTGCAACTGCTTGCGGTACGTATGACTGTAACAGTGCTGTATAAGGCTGTGGCAACTGCTGTGTCATCTCCTGTTGTTGCATCTGCTGCTGTCGTGTCTGATTCTGTGGCATCGGCTGCCCTTGCATCTTCTCCTGTTGCATCTGTGGCCTTTCCATTTGCCGCTGCTGCCCCTGTTGCTGTTGCGTCTGCTGTGGTTGCATCTGCTACTGTTCCATTCGCTGATGTTTCATCATGTGCTGCTGTGGCATTTGTTTCTGTTTCATCCGCTTCTCTTCCATCTGCTGCTCCTTCATCTGCTCCTGTCTCTGCCGCTCTTTCATCTGCTGCTGTGATGGCATGAGCTGCCCTTGTTGCAACTGCTTTTGCTGGATTATCTGCCGTTGGAATCCTGATGCGGCCTCCTTTTCTCCAGCTTCCCTATTTTCGTGTACATGATCATGTTCCATTATGACTTACTGGTAGCACTACTAGTAGCAGTAACTGCGAACGGAGAAGGATGAGGAGTTGGATGGAAGGTTGGTGGGGGGTTTGTTGGAGACTTACATGATTCGGTTTTTTTTTTTTTTTTTTTTTTTTTTTTTAGTATATATTAGATTCCTGGAGAAGAATCTTCGGATTCAGCAAGAAGTTCTGACGGTAGACTCTAAATATTCATAGATCTGTAAAATGTTCTTGAAGGACGAAGTCTCTTCACCGAGTCCTATCCAGGAAGTGTCCTAGTAGTAGGTTCAGGAAATGTTTTTTTCAATGACAAAAGGTGACCCAAATGTGACCTAGCCGTATACTGAAAAACACTTGGTCCTCCGACTTGGACTTAAGAAGTGACATTTACGACAGGAAGTGAGATTCGGGACTGAACATTTTTTATGATGAGTTGCTAGCGTTAGGAGTGCCTGACTCGAGCGTATATTCTATTTTCGCAGCCTTGGCAAGGAGTTTTATCCTCATTGACATTTCGTGATAGTCATCGTTTATCTGTTTGTTAGTACTATTGGCGGCACCCATGCGGTTCCGTGCGTCTCCTACGAGAGGAGCTTGTCTAGAACGCAGTACTCAAGTATAGTAGAGTCTAAACTGTTGTATGGCAGAAATCCCTCCTCACTTGATGGTTTGTTAGATGGGATGGGTCGCTCCACTGGAGCTTCACAGTAAGGAAGAGAGCAGAACAGAATGTGCTGATCCTGTGGCTCGTGCGCTGACCGCCCAGGGTTTCAGAGCTTAGAAAACCGGCTTTGTGTTAAGATTTTGACTAAACGATGACACCAAATCCATTGTTCTACTAAAAGTGCCACGCACCTGACAAGGCAAGCAAACCCTTTCACAAAATCAACACCGACCAAACAAACAAACAAACAAAAACGGAGGTGGTAGTGAAAATTTGTAGGGTTTCTTCGATTGTTTGTGCACGGTTGCTCCATTATCGCAAGGCGTGTGCTGTGAATTGCAGTCATCCATCCACTCCTCAGGCTTTGTGACAATGACGAAAGCATGGAGGACTTCTCATCTCAAGCTTCCTCCTTATCATAATATTCTGGCTGGAGTACTATCGTCGATTTGATTGGTGACAACGGTTGTCGCGTGGACAGTCACAAGCTACACCCCGCACCACAGTCGGACCTTGTGGGACCTTGTTCGGCGCTTATGATAATGCCGCCACAAGGTCTGTCGTCACTAATAAAGTAACCGTATTGACTAATTGTCGGACTCGAACTCCCAGAGCACACGACCTGCCAGACTTTATGGCAAACGCAACAAAAGCATTTGCTCCGCTTTCTGGGCTAGTTTCGCCTAACATTAGACGTTAAAAGGGTAAGCGCTAACGACTTCTGTTTTCTTTACGGATAGGATCCAGTCTGTGACAAGATTCATCACGAACTGGTTTGGGGATGGATCGGGGTTTTTCTCATAGTTCTCCCATTCCCCTTCCCCCCCCCCCCCCCCCCCCCCCCCCCCCCCCCCCCCCCCCCCCTCTCTCTCCCGATGAAGCGGGAGTAACACTCTCGAAGCTATGAGATATGGGCTGTTGTCGGGGTGTTGCTGGCTGAATCTTCGAAAATTAAGTTCACTTGCTGAATCTTTCTGTACAGAACTGTATGTAGGACTCCTTTTCGACAATAACAGTATATATGTTCTGGGTTAGGATCGAGGACACACCACAGTACTAAGTTACGAATGTGGATGTATCTACGTTTGATAATGTACTAACACAAAAAAACACCATATGTTGACTTTTGGAGGAGTGGTGTCGACTTTTGGAGTTTGATACCCCCATGGCGACTGCGGAGGAGTCAGAGGCGGACGAAGAACCTCCCATGCCGCCTTCCCCATGCCCCCGCTTTCCGTGTGACACGTGTTTCCACACTTTCGCTAC
The DNA here is from genome assembly GCA_947471745.1 of Closterium sp. Naga37s-1. Taxonomy (NCBI): domain Eukaryota; kingdom Viridiplantae; phylum Streptophyta; class Zygnematophyceae; order Desmidiales; family Closteriaceae; genus Closterium; species Closterium sp. Naga37s-1. The sequence continues at coordinate 664,579 of CANJKZ010000151.1, read as the reverse complement.
GCGAGGGGCTGCTGCGAACCACATGAGGGTATGCCGGGCGGCTGAGGCGGAGAGGCGTGCACAGGCTCTCGGCTCGATTCCGTCTCTGGTGGAGACCGACACGCAGGAGCGATCGACGCCGCGGGAATTTGGGGACGAGGCGTGGGCTGGGGTTACGTCATGGGAATGGGAAACTTTTTTCAGTGTGGAGGCGGTTGGAGGGAGGACAGTGCGCCGGATCCCACAGCGGGCCAGGTCGGGGGTCTTAGACGCGCTCTGTTGCATCCTTAAGCGCTTGAAGAGCCAGCCTGGAGATGAAGCCGCTACCCTCCTACTCTTGGCGTTTCCGCGCCTTATCCTAGCCGTGCCTCCCAAGCCAGGCATAGGTCAGAAGGCGCTGATCACAGAGCGGTTGGGTGCGTTATGGGAGGGGAGGTGGCGGGAGCTGTTCGACTCTGCCATGGTGGCGGCGCGGCCAGCAGTTCGCCCACTTTCCTACACTTGCTCTGACCAGGACCCGGATGCCATCCGCCTGTCACGGTGCCGATTTCGGTGCAAAGTGGGGGAGTGGAGCTGAGGATTGGCCTGCCTTACAGCAGGGGAGTTGGCTCGACCGTCTGAGGCCATGGTGCAGTCGCTGCGAGAGAAGCACCCGGCTAGCGCTGGCGAGGTACCACAGTGGGTCCGCGATTTCACCATCGATACTGCTCAGCGGCCTTCACTCACGACCGACATCCTGGCCAGAGCTATCCATACAGCCGCTCGAGCTTCAGCAGCAGGGCCATCGGGGTGGGTCACAGAGCATCTGCGCGACACCTTCCTCACTGAACCTTCCTGCCTTTCCCACTTGTTGGAAGTGTTCAACCAATGGGTGGCGGGACAGGTCCCCGAGCGGGCTCGGCCGTGGCTCGCCGCATCCAACCTAGTCGGGCTTTCCAAGCCTAACGGCGACGTCCGGCCGGTGGCGATCGGGGAGGTGCTTCCTCGTATCCTTGCTCGAGCTCTCTGCATCTCGCTCTGCCCTGCGATGGTTTCCTACTTCCTGCCGTGCAACCAGCTGGGAGCGGGCACCAGGGTCGGGGCGGAGATTCTCACTCATTCTTTTCGGTCAGCGCTGGCCACTCACCCCGACTAGTGCGCGCTACAGATTGACGTCGCAAACGCCTTCAATTCGTTTCACCGTCATGTGATGTTTGACGGGCTGCGGGAGTCGCCTTTCTCAGGGATGATCCCATTCTTGCGTGTTTTTTATGGGACACCTAGCGACCTGTACCTCCGAGCAGGCCCTTTCGTACAGAGCCTCGAGTCAGCACGGGGATCGAGGCAGGGGGACCCGCTCGGCCCTTTTCTTTTCGCGTTCACGCAGCAGCAGGTGATGGAGCCGGTTACTAGGGAGTTCAAGGACCTGCTTTTCCTCAGCTATGCAGACGATACCTATATTTTGGGGCCAGCGGCTAGGATTCTGGAGGCTTTTGGGGTGCTGCAGGAGCGGTTGGAGTGGGTGGGGCTGGAGGTGCAGGCACACAAGTGCCGGTTTTGGGAGCGCGAAGGCAAGGAGGTGGAGCGGGCACTGCCATTGGGGATGCAGCGGGTGGATGAGGGTCTTACTGTGGTGGGCGTGCCTATTGGGGAGGAGGTTTGGGAGGTGGTCCGGCTACGGGAGCGGCTTCGACAGTTGCAGGCGCCACTGCCATGGCTCCAATTGCTCGACCACCCTCAGATGGCTTCACACCTCCTCGCCATTGCAGTTTCAGCGCGGCCGATGTACCTCGCCCGGACTATGCCGCCGCGTCCGGAGGTGGTTGAGGCTTTTAGGGATTGGGACAGCTGTTTAGAGGATTGCTTTGAGCAGCTTTTCCCACCTGGCACTTGGGAGCAGGACCCCGACCGGTCTAGGCGCGCACGCATGCAGCTGCATCTCCCTGTGCGACTCGGAGGGTTCGGGATCCGGGCGGCGGCCTCTTTGAGCCCACTGTCCTATGTTTGTGGGTGGGCGCAGGCCGCGCGTGACATTGCACAGTTAGGGGTGGCGGGTGAGGAGGCGATGTTTGCAGAGTACCTCACAACTTCGACAGGGGCAGAGTTTCTTGACCCGTGGTTTGTCAAGGCTCTTGAGCAGCTGCCAGCGACTATCCGCCACGAGATACCGGGCTTACCTCTGTGTGTAGCGGCCCCTCCTGTTCGGCTTTTCCAGGCGCGGCAGCGGCAGTTAGCTGTAGAGGAGCTCCAGGCACTACGCCGCTTGGCTCGTGACGATGCTACCTTGGCCCGTTTCACATCCCTTCAGGGCCCGGGGGCGGGTGCATGGGTTTCGGCGGTTCCGGCTCACTCAGATCTCACATTCACCGCGGCTGAGTGGGGCATCGCTGCTGCTATACGGCTTGGCCTCCCAATTCAGCAGCTGCAGGTGGCGGGGAGGTGTGTTTGTGGCACAGCGTATGTTGACCCAGCAGACCCGCACCATGCCCTGAGATGCAAGCACCAGCATGGTCCATCTCGGGTGCATGATGAGGTGAAGTTTGCGGTGGCGAAGATCTCTAAGGCGTCGGGGGGGGTGGTGACAATGGAGGATAGTGTGGTGCTGCAGGGGAAGCGGGTTGATGTGGCGGTGCGACGACCAATGGCTGGAGAGGCTCACGCCCTAGAGATCAGCGTCGCGGACCCGCTATCGCTGTCTCCATCACTGCTGGGACAGTGCGGGCGTCAAATAGGTGTGGCGGCAAGGGAGTGGGAGCGTCGCAAAACGAGTGATTACGCGCCTCTGCTTGCACGCAACCGGGGCGTGCAGTTCACCCCTTTGATAGTTGAGACGTGGGGGTGTCTCGGCGGTCGTTTTCAGCGGTGGCTTCGTCAGCAAGGGGATGCGCACGTGGGGCTAGCTGTGTCGCGGGGGGCTTGTCGAGAGGACGACTCTGTGTTTTCGGCTTATCTTTTAGGGTCACTGAAGGCGCTCATCGGGGTGGCGTTACAACGTGCGCAAGCCCGTGTCATCCTGCTTCGAGCGGCGTCTTCCATGGGGGGGATTAACGTAGATTTGGTGGACCGGGAGAGGGACGATGTCGATGTGGAAGGCGGGGCTCTCTGGGTAGAGGCCCCGTACATGGTCGATACGCTGTTGTGATTGAAGGGGGGGGGGGGGGGGGGTGGGGTGTGGGATGGGATGTCTTGATGGGGTGTCTTGACTCGGCGTTTTGATTGGGTATCTTGAGGGGGGGTTCTATCTGTGTTGCATTTGGGTTCTTTTACTCATGTGCTTCTTCGTGAGTGGGGCAACACATAAGGAAAAATGGATGTCTGTGGTTGGGGTGGGGATGGGGAAAGAGAGATGCGGATTGCGATCGAGGGAAGTTTTTGGGTTATGTGATGACAACCTCTCCCCCCCTCACAGACGAATCCCGTGATCTCCTCACCGTCCCCCTCTTCCCGGATATCAGCCCCCCTCCATATGGTTGGCTTTGAGTTTGTTAACCTTATACATTCGTTTTATTTATTGTCGTTCGGCCATAGAAAAAACACCACAGTACTAAGTTTCAGAGGTCAGCGCCGAAAAAACGTACAGTACTGCAATGTCGAAACCGAAAATTCGGGAAGTTCACGACCCACACGTCGCACATCGAATCAGAGCTTCTTACGGGCGGCACAAAAGTTACACTGCCCAAAGTACTGTATTTCTCCTTTTACAGTATACACCGTTGGAACGTTTGTCGCATCTCGTGAACCAACACACAAACCAACCAACCAACCCACTCGAGCCAGTTTCACGTCCTGCACTACAGCGGAGTTGTGAAACACCCCAAAAAACCCAGAAAAATAATGGCTTCGTACGGTTCCGTAACGTTACTGGTTTCTCTTTACGACCTGCTTTTGCTGAACCAGGCTCTCAGTAATTCACATGCAAAAAACGTTCGCGAGTTACAATTTTTATGATTGAACACACCTTTCCAAAAAGAAAATATATGTGAGCATCAACTGCATTGTGAAAGAAGGCGCATCATTGCGTCGTTCGTTGCACAAGGACATATGCATAAGACAACACAATGCACCTGTCTTACAGCTGGCTTGTAAGAAAGTGACATCCCAAAATCAGTGTTTCGTAATTACTTCAGTGTACAATCTTCTGCCTTCTATTTCCTGCCCTGCCAAGAACCACCGCTTTTACTACAGTAATTCCGCGAAAAACACAGTGTGACTGTCACGCGCCACTCGTCCCAGTCCAAGTGGGACTCGCCAATGCAGGGTCTAAATCGGCGGCGCACCTTCACTGGGCTGAATAAATTAATGGTGCAGACGGTGCACCTTCTCTTTGCAGTAGGCGGATTATGACTTGGTGCAGCTCGCTTCGGATCTTGTCCAATTATCCGGCCGAAACTCTTGCAGCAGTGTTGTCTTGAGAGATCAGGAGAGTTAAATAAACACACGAGTTACAGGCACCACGCAAGAACTCTGAAGAAATCCCTCCAAAATCCACCCGTAGTTTGAAGGCAGTCTGAGAAAAACACCCTATTCCCACTCCGGACTTTTCCCTGATTCTCTGCTGGCGAAGTAAATCTGTATCGCCAGCTGTCCTTGTTTTTTTGGGGTTGCGAAGCAACCTATTACGATCGATTTCGACATATTTTTTTGTTCACATTTTATTTATTTAAAATAAAATGTGAACTAAAAAAACTGGATGCAATAGTTGCTAGCTACATGACCTGTAGTAAGTATTGTCTAATTCAATTGTGATGTGATGGTAGTGATTTATCTGTTCTCGCTACGACATATTTTTGTATGTTGGATGCTATAGTGGTAATTACGTGATTGTCATGAAATGCAAATTGTAAGGAAAATTCATTTTCCTTACTTCGCGTCCCTACTCAGCGCGTACAACACTAACAGCACCCCACAATATCCCGTTACCACTCGCAACATTCGCCTCGACCCCATTCCCACCACTGTTCACGATGCGACCCAACCTCACGGTTCGGTTGGTAACCCGCGCTCCAGACCTCCGCCTCGACAGTTCCCCAAACCTCGGCACCAGGCCCGTCGTGTTAGAATGTGAACGAATGATTGACTGAACTAGAAAGCAGGTGGATACAAGTGAGCCAGCGTAGCTCGTGTGCAGCCATGGCCCCAGCGTAGATCTCAGCCTCACAACTGGAGCTGAGAACAGAAGAAGAGCGGGTAGACCTCCAAGAGACAGAACCGGAGCCAAGACTGAAGGTGTAACCCTGTGACGACCGCTGCGTAGTCAAGTCGTCAACCCAGGAAGCGTCTGCGTGACCAGTGAGGACAACTCGAGCCCGTCCTCCAAGCACGAGCCCCATGCCCGACGTACTGCACAAGTAGCGCAACACCCTCTTTGCAGCATCCCAGTGCACCTTTCGGTGCCTACCAGGAGCCACGTAGCGAGCCAGAAGGCTGAGAGGGTATGCTAGGTCAGGTCGTGTGCAAGTCATCAGGTACATGAGGCAGCCCACAAGCTCTGGATACGGGCCACTCGGCTCTACGGACTCGTCCGAAGGTGGAGCTGAGAGCGAGTGACCGGTAGGCAGAGGAGTGGACTGTGGCGAGGAGTACGTGAAGCCGAAGCGCTGAAGGACCTGCTGCACCATGTGTGACTGAATCAAGGTAATGGTGCGCTGTGCTCTGTCCCGGGTGATCCGCAAGCCAAGATAGCTTGTCAGCTCACCCAGGTCTGTGCACGTGTGTCTCTTCTGCAGCTTGGACTTCACGTGGGCGAGTGCCTCAGTGTCAGGAGTAGCAAAGACGAGGTCGTCTACGTACACGAGAACGTAGAACGGCGGCGGAGTGGTGTCAGTGCGTAAAAACAGCGAAGGGAAGGAGCAAAACCAAGAGCAGCAAGAGTCATCCTCAGTGTGTCGTGCCACTCACGGGGTGCCTGGCGGAGATCGTAGACTGGCCGCCGGAGGCTCCACTGGGTACGAGCAGGAAACGACCCAGTGAAGCCAGGTGGGCGGCGCAGCCAGATCTCCTCGTGCAGGCTGCCCTGTAGGAAGGCTGTGCTGAAGTCAAGCGAGTGGAGCTCGTAGTCACGCTGAGCAGCTACGTGCATCAGTACCCGAAGAGTGGTCATCTTCGGCGTAGGGGAGAAGGTCTGGAAGAAGTCAACTCCCTGTCGCTGACTGAAGCCACGTGCAACGTAACGCACCTTGAAGGCAGGCGGAGAACCCGGCGGCCGCTTCACCCTGAAGATCCACATGCCACTGACGATGTTCGCCCCAGGCGGGGGAACCTCGTCGACGTAGGTGCCTGTGGACTTCCAGGAAGCCATCTCGGCGTCCATGCCACTGAGAGGAGTAGGGACCCTCTATCGCCTTTGCGTAAGAGCGCGGGGTCGGGATGTCTGGTGCATCCGGGTCTCCCTCAGGGGCAAGCAGCATGGACACGAGATGAAGTACAGCAGCGGCAAAGCACTCAAACTCCTCCTGTCTGTCCTCAAGAACGTCCGTGCCAAGAGCACACTCACCCCCGACAGACGGAGGACAGACAGACGCAGACGCAGACTCAGCAACAAGAGTAGTGGCGTAGTCTAGGCGACAGGCTGCAGCAAAGTCAACAAGCTCAGCAACGAGAGCAGACGAAGCAGTGGACTCAAACAAAGGCTCAGTGACAGCAGTGGCAAGAAAGCGCGTGACAGTAGGACTAGCAGCACGAAGGGAGTCAGACTCCGGGTCCGGACCGTCAGGAAGAGAGGACGCAGGAGGAGACGGCAGAGGGACACGCTGTGGAGCAGTGGAAGGACGTAGAGTCATAGAGTGAGTGCCAGGGACAGGAGGAGGACGCGGACGCGAAACACGACGACCAGCGCGAACAGTGCAGACAGGCGACTCAGAACGAGACGCAGGTGACGCAGGATGAGACTCAGGCGACACAGGACGCGACTCAGGCTCACGACGCTCCGTAAGACCTCTAGTCGGTCCAGAGTAAGGAGAAGGACCAGGCAGTGGAGAGGCCGGCTGGAACTGCGACTGTGACTAGTAAGGGAGGAGTAGGACCAAGAACCTGCTGAAGGAGTGGAACGTAGTACGGCCGCGGCCGCGAAGCGCCTCCTGAAACAGCAAAGACAGCACCAGTACCCTCAGCACTAGGGTCTCGAGAAACAGCTCCCCCAGCACCACCAGCTCCAGTACCTGTAGCGCCACCGCCGGCAACACCACCAGCTCCCGCAGCTCCAGTACCTCCAGTACGAGCACCTCCAGGACCAGCGGCTCCAGCAGCTCCAGCACCAGCAGTACCTCCAGCAGCACCAGTACAAGCAGCACCTCCAGCAGCTCCAGCACCAGCAGCACCTCCAGCAGCTCCAGCACCAGCAGCACCTCCAGTAGCTCCAGCACCAGCAGCACGAGTACCCGCAGCGCCAACGCCTGCAGCACCACCAGCCCCAGCAGCTCCAGTACCTCCAGTACGAGCACCTCTAGGACCAGCGGCTCCAGCACCAGCAGCGCCTCCAGCAGCTCCAGAACCAGCAGCACCTCCAGCAGCTCAAGTACCAGCAGCACCTCCAGTAGCTCCAGCACCAGCAGCACCTCCAGCAGCTCCAGTAGCACGGCGACAGCGCCGAGCGTACCACTCACGAAGCCGCTGCGGAGAGAGGGGCTCCCGCCGCAACGGGACACCCGGAGAACCTCCAGACGCAGCACGCGAAGGCTCAGCACTCCAAGACGCAGCACCCCCAGGCTCCACACTCTCAGGCTCAGCACCCCCAGACTCCACACCCCAAGTCCCTGCACCCGCAGGCTCAGCACCCCCAGACCTCCCACGCCCAGCGTACCACTCACGAAGCTGCTGGGCCGACGGGGTCTCACGGGAACGCGGCTGCTGCTGGCGCTGGCTACCACCAAAGCCTCCACGCTGCGCTGCTGCACCTCGACCAGCACCACCGCCACCGCTGCCGCTGCCTCCACCACCTCCGCCGCTGCCTCCACCACCTCCACCGCTTGCTCTGATACCATGTTAGAATGTGAACGAATGAATGACTGAACTAGAAAGCAGGTGGGTACAAGTAGGAAACCTAAAAGTGTTGTACCCTATATGAACTACCCCACTACAGCCTAAACAGACTATAGCATATAAGTTTGACACGTCGCGCACCCCAATTTCCCACGTTACCGTTACCACCATAGTTTCGCTATATATTCTTCGCTCAAAACTTCGCTCATTGTATTCTTGTCTCGATAGTGCAATCCTCGCTCGCCTACTCAAATTGCACCCGTAACACTTGGTTATCAGAGCCTACGATCTTCTCTCGGACCGCACCCACACCTTCGCTTCCTCACTATCAATTTTTTTGGGGGGGGTATACGTCTCCCAGCAATCAAGCACCACCGCTCGTAGTGCTCTCTCGTAAGCACGCACGGCCACGACAGAGGCTCTCGCTGAGCTTGCCCGACACCCCCGCCATGGCAGAACTCAATGTCACGACATTGACACAGGAGCAGCTAGACCGGCTCATGCGCCAACTCGAAGAATCGGCGCTTGAATTCGCCGCACTCACGGCGGAACGCGACTCCGCTCGCCAACAATCGACAGTGAACGCACCAGCACCAACACATGCACCTGCACATTCGGAGGAGCCGATTGTTATCTCCTCCGGCACACCGACACAGAATGACAGCGTGGGACAGCGCTCAGGCGCAGCCAGTGAGGGCGCCGCTCACTCGATGCCTGGAATGGAGAGAAACAGGACCGCACCAAGCCCACGGGAGCCCCGCGAGTCCCATCGGCACGTGGAGTTTGCGGCGACAAGCGGCGAATATGCTGTCACGGCACCAATGCCACTCAAGCCACAGCTTCCGCCCTGTTTCGACCCAAGCCAACGTGGGGGTCCGACGGTTCAGTCGTGGGTCTTCACGATGAACGTGTTTTTCGACGCCAATTACGTCGAGTCGGACGCAGCGAAGTTTCGCTACGCTGTTTCGCTGCTGAGGGGCCCTGCCATGGACTGGTGGCGAGTCATTGTGACGTCGCCACGCGCCTACGAGCCACCGTCGCAAGAAGACGGTCCCACGGGCCCAGCCGTCACCTGGAGTTCATTCTGCGAGACAGCCCAGTACAGCACGTGGGATGCGTGGTGCGCAGGGCTTCGGGCGCGTTTCGAGCCGATCGCGGCTTCGATTTCGGCGCATCATAAGCTGCGCACTTGGCGGCAGCTCGGGTCGGTTCAAGATTACACTAGCGGCTTTCTCGCATTATGCGAACAAGTCGGCTATATGCACGAGGCGGAGCGGGTGGACCGTTACGTCGGAGGGCTAAAGCCGGACATATCGCATGAAATTATACTACGCGGGCTCTCGAATTTCAACGAGATCCTCGCGCTCGCCGAGAAAATCGACATCCTACGACGACTGAGACCGGGGTCCTACTACGGACAACGTCCTCGGGGACCGATCGAGCACGCCACCGTACACGCCGTTGCGACGAATGCAGCTGCCGCATCGTTGAAGGGGCGCTGCTTTGCTTGCAATAGGCCAGGCCATCGCAAGAGTGAATGCCCAGAGGAGCTGAGGCGCCGCGGAACAGAGCAGGGGCGAGAGTCTCAGAGGCTGGGAAATGCCAGCAGTCAGTAGAAGTTGGGCCAACTACTGACAAGACTGCTTGCTCGCCCAACTTCACCGACCCTCACCGAGTCACAGTACCGATTCACGCTATCGATCGGGCTCGGACGAATAAGGAGGGTATAATGACAGATTGCCCTGTACTGATTCACGGGAAAATACAGGGAGCAGCAGTGAAGATTTTTATAGACGGAGGTGCAAGTCACAGCTTAGTTAATACTGCGACTGCAAGGAAGCTGCAACTGACACTTAGTCGGAACGCCGCTGGAGCTGACGTGTACGAGATGGATATTGCGATAGTGGAAGAAGCGGACAAACCGAGTGATTTTCAGAAACTACTGGAAGCAGTACCATCGGAACTACAGGACCTGTTGAAACGATTCCTGGGGATCTTCCCCGATGACTTACCAGAGGGACTGCCACCTCAGCAGGCGCACAATCACCGAATAGAATTAGAGCCCGGGGCACAGCCAACCGTACAGCGACAGTTCAGACTGACACAGCCCGAGCTCGACGAGCTAAGGAAGCTGTTAGACTACCTGTTAGATAAATAATTTATCCGACCGAGCTCATCGTCATTCGCCGCACCGATCCTGTTCACACCGAAGAAGGACGGCGGGTTTCGCATGTGTATCGACTACCGAGCACTGAACAGGGTTACAGTTAAGTCGCGATACCCCATCCCCCGTGCCGACGAGCTGATAGATCAACTGCGAACAGCGCGGGTCTTTTCGAAAATTGACTTACGGGGAGGTTACCACCAGATTAGGGTCAAACCATCGGACTGTGCCAAGACAGCTTTTAGGACTAGGTACGGGTCGTTTGAATACACGGTGATGCCTTTCGGGCGTCTTTCCAGATGACAATGAACGAGGCGTTTAGGCCACTCTTAGATAAATGTGTGATCATCTACCTCGACGACATCCTAGTCTACAGTCGGGATAAGCGGCAGCACTTAGCCGATTTAGACGAAGTATTTACGGTTTTAGACAAACACAGACTACTGACCAAGGGTTCCAAGTGCGAGTTTTTTCAGGATAGGCTAGAGTTTTTGGGGCACGTTATTTCGGAGGCTGGAGTAGAAATCGACCCGAAAAAACTGGACACGGTAAAAGCGTGGCACCCTCCGACGAACATCACAGAATTGCAGAGTTTTTTGGGGTTCGTTAATTACGTGCACCGGTTCGTCCCCGACATGGCACGCTTAACTGCCCCACTCACAGATTTACTACGGAAGGGGGTCACTTTTACGTGGGGGGAGAAAGAGCATGCTTCCTTCTCTACCCTAAAAAATGTTCTCTGTTCACCGCCCGTCCGAGAGCAAGTGCAGTGGGTCACACGCTGACCTCCAGGGGTGAACTGGTCCACCCACGCGTCCTGGAGGTCAGCTCCACTCACCAAGTTCGTAGAGAACGAGGGGAGGTGGAGTCCCGACAGCAAGCCCTGTTGGTGCAACCCTACGGTTTGCACTCGGCTTGTTGTCCGTGTGCGTGAATGTGTGTGTGTATGGAATGGTATGAGGGCATGGGATAATATATATTTCATGCTTATAATTGTGTGTGAATGTTGAGTCATGATGTCGAGTGTGTGTGTCGAGTCAATAGCGAGTTATCGCTAGACGCGTGTTACGCGGTCGTTTGTGTCTCGCGCGCGGTTTCTATTTTGTCGTGCGCGGTTTCTATTTTGTCCTGTGTCGAACGTTCGGCGTGTCGCAGGTGTGTGAAGCAGACCCATAAAGAACTCAAGGATGAGTTTGTGATGAAGAGCCCGAGCCTTGGTGTCAAGCCTCAAGTGATTTCGAAGCTCGCCAAAAGGGTACACCTCAAGATATTGAAGATAGTTACATTACTTTGTGTAGTGTAACATTTCACTTGGTGTAGGCCCTAGTGAAGGGTAGTTTCGAGACCCTTCGTGGTTGGGGACAGTGTGGCACTGTTCCACATCACTGTACCTCGGCTCTTGGGGTTTGTAGGAGCTGGGAGTCATTCCCAACTCGTAACTCTTCCTATCTTGTGTTCTAAGACTATAGTGGCTGCCATAGTACCGTTCGTTCAAACCGACGCTGTGTCGTCAATTCTTTATCAAATCGTGCAATCTAAATTGATAATTGTAGACGACGTGAAGACGCTCCAGATCCAATTTGAATCAAGTCATTTGCAGCTGTGAGCAGAAAGCTATCAACGTTTGAAGCCGCTGTGCAGAAATCCGTCTGTGCTCTCTATCTTTCGTTTTAGGCACATTCAAGCCTATTGTGACTATAACAAGTGGTATCAGAGCCCCTTGGAGCAGTTTCGACAATGTCTGGACCTGAGGAAAGGGGTGGCAGAGGTGCTGGTGGCAGTGGAGAAGCTCAAGCTCAAGGCCAACCCCGTGATTCAGCCATGGCGCCCATGCAACCAAGTCTTGGCCCACCTAGGGATGAGCCTAGGGTGTTTGGGCTTGACAAGTTCAACGGTGACAACTTTGCTGAATGGTCCTTCAAGATGGAGAACATCTTTGACCACTATGACCTGCTGGAGGTGATAGAAGGAACGGAGAAGCGCCCCGAGAACGACCCGGAGAAGAGCCCGTGGGTGCGGAAGAGCGCACAAGGCTATCTCTTACTTGGGCAAGCGTTGGGGAGCAGTCAGATCCGTCACATCAAGCCATTCCAGCGTGAACCAGAGAAAGGACCAAAGGCATGGGCTGCTCTCAAGGGTGTACATGCTCCTGCAACAGCGGCGGTAGCGGTGGTGTTGGAACGGCAAATGGCGGCACTACGAATTGAAGAAAACGAAGCGGTTGAAGAAGGGGTGCAGAAATTCTTCGACTTGTTGACGCGGCTTGAGGGAGCTGATTTGAACTACAGTGAGCTCCAAAAGAAGACCAAGTTGCTGGCCTTACTCCCAGAGTCATGGTCCTCGCTCATCATCAACCTTAATCGCGACTTGCCCCGCCTCTCGCTTGAAGACGTGAAGCGAGCTATCCTTCAAGAGGATTTCCGCCGCCGTGAGTTGGCGAGTGCGGATGGCGCTGGGGCAGCGAGCATCGGCCGTGGATATGGTCGAGGAAGAGGCAGAGGACGAGGGGGAGGAAGGTTTGGTGGCAGCAACTTCGGCGGAGGCCGCAGGAGTGGCGGTTACGGCAGCGACGACAAGAGCTACGGACGCGGTCGCGGCCGATTCGACGGCGAGTGTCACTATTGCCACAAGAGCGGACACATGTGGCGCGACTGCTACAAACTCCCTGATGGTTGGACCCCTGCTCAAGGCCAAGAGGGTAGAGGAGCAGGAGGAGGGAGAGGACGAGGCCGTGGAGGCCATGGCGGTCGCGGTGGCGGAGCTGCAAACATGAAGAGCGGAGACAACGACAAGGACCCGAGCGACGATCGATACCCGGGTCTATTCTACTTCGTGTCGACGCAAGTACCGGCTGGTCCAGAGAAGGATGAAGGCTTTGAGGAGCCAGCAGCTGTGGGGAAGGTGACCCTACACCCCCTGGACTATTGGGTGATTGATAGTGGCGCTACCTATAGCATGACACCTCGCCCGGACTTGCTCACCGAACTCGAGCCGTCACCGGTGAAGCATGTCACATCGGCTTTGGGGCAGCGAGCAGAGGTGAAAGGCATGGGCAAGGCCATGTTCAAGGGTGCTGATGGGAAGATGGTGGGCCTCAAGAACGTGCTTTGGGTGCCCAGCCTTGCTGCAAACCTGATTTCCGTGCGGCGGTTGGCAAAGGCCGGCATGGACACGAACTCGAAGGGAGCCAAGACCTACACCGCAAGGCTTGGCGATCGAATTCTTTGGGACCTTCATGAGGACAGGGATGTCTACAACGAGATGTGGCAGATCCCAGTGGTCCCTATGCCTAAGGAGAGGCAAGTGGCAGCAAGCATCAGCACCAAGGATGGAGCGGTCGGTAGCGACGATGGCGCGAACGGTCGCGCTAAGGAGAATGAGCTCAAGAAGAGCAAACCTGAAGGGACCAGCAAGTTCAGTGAACCTAAGGAGAGTGGTGCAGCAACCAAGGAGCAGCAAAAGGGTGAGGAGAACCCAGAGGCAGCAGCGGAGGAGGACTACGGAGAGAGTATGTGGGGCGCTATTGCGAGCGCGGCATTCTCCAATCCAACTTCGGCTACGGGGGAGTGTGATTGGCTCACCTTGCATCGGCGCATGGGGCATGTGGCCCTGCCCATCTTGCAGCAGCTAGTGAAGAATGAGATGGTTGCTGGCATACGTGTGAAGGGGGAGCCCGATGAGGTGCTTGGCTGCCCGACGTGCATTCAAGCCAAGTTCACCCGGTTTTCGTTCCCTAGTTCGGAGGCAACGGCAAAGGCACCGCTTGATGAGGTGGTGATGGACGTGGTGGGCCCCCTGAAGCTTGGAGCTGCTGGAGCTGAGTATTTTCTCACCATTGTCGACGTCTACACCCGCATGACTTGGGTGTACGTGCTGGCCAAGAAGAGCGACGTGGCTGAAACGTTGAAGACGGATTGGTTCCCGATGGTGGAGCGGCAACAAGACCGTCTAGTCAAGTCAATCCGCACCGATCGAGGGGGAGAGTTCCTGAGCAAGGAGTTTGGGTTGTGGCTGAAGAAGAATGGTATTCGGCACTCCCTCACCATGCCATACTCCCCTGCAATGAACGGCATCGCCGAGCGAGCGAACCGCACAATCACGGAGGCGGCACGCGGGTTGCTCATTGAAGCCGGGCTACCCGACTATTTCTGGCCTGATGCGGTGCGGAGCGCGTGTGTGGCCAAGAACAGAGCCTTGACTCATGTGGGAGCAGACAAATGGGTGCCCTATGTGGAGTGGCTAGGAAGGAAGCCAAAGGTGGATATGCTTCGGGTGTTCGGGTGCATGTGCATGGCGCTCGTGCCTAAGCATCTTCGGCACAACAAGCTTGGTGCCAAGGCGGTGTGGGCCGTGCACTTGGGCATGGCTCAAAACAGCAAGGGATGGCTTCTTTGGGACCCATTCACCAAGAAGTTCTTGGTGAGCAGGGACTGCAAGTTCATGGAGAACTTCATGTACAAGGATTGGAAGGCGGAGAATGAGGCGAAGATAGGCGTGCGGTTTGGGGAGGTGAAGAGTTCCGGTTTGGAGCATGTGGAGCTGCCTTTGGAGCTGAGCAGCGGCAGCACAACCACAAGGCAATCCTCCCTTGTGAATGGGGGAGAGGAGGCCAATGATGCAGAGGAAGAAGAGGAGGAGGTGCAGCAAGTGAGCGAGCGTGCACCGTCACTCCCTTCCCGTACTATGAGTGCTCCACGGATTCGAGCCACACCGCAGCAACGCCAAGGCCTTCAAGTCCCTGCAGCTGAGGAGGAAGGAAGGGGGAAGAGGAGAGTTCAACCCCCTAATAGGCTGACCTACGATGCGCCGGGAAAGCAGGGCAAGACAGCCCTGGCCGGAGCGGCAATGATGGTCGGAGAAGACGAGGAGAGTGACTACGAGGAGTGTGCCTTCGCGTTCTTCTCTCCGGTGGAGATGCCGGGAGAACCAGCAACTCTCAAGGAGGCTTTGGAGAGTAGTGATGCTGAGGAGTGGAAGAAGGCCATGGAGAGTGAGCTGAAGAGCATCGAGGAAAATGACACGTTTGAATTGGTGGAGCTACCGGAGGGGCGTACGGCGATAATGTCCAAGTGGCTCTTCAAAATCAAGTCGGATGCCGACGGCAAGATCGAGCGCTACAAGTCTAGGCTTGTAGCCAAGGGGTACCAGCAGAAGGAGAAGGTGGACTTCAAGGAGCTGTTTGCCCCTGTGGTGAAGCCGACGACGCTGCGAACCCTATTCGCGGGAGCCGCCATCAAAGGATGGGTAGTAAAGCAAATGGACATCGTAACGGCATTCCTTAACGGCATCCTTGAGGAGGAGATTTTTATGGCGCAGCCAGAGGGGTTTGATGATGGTAGTGGCAGAGTGTGGAAGCTGAAGAAGGCCCTCTATGGGCTGAAGCAGGCCCCTAGGCAATGGTACATGAAGCTGCGCGAAGTGTTGGAGGGGATCGGCTTCACTCCCTCAACGGCCGATCACTCCTTGTTCATGCTTGGCGAGGGGGAGCAGAGGAGTTTCATGGTGGTTTATGTGGATGACATCCTCATTTTCTCACCCTCTTCTGACCTTGTGAAGGAGGTGATGCTGAAGCTTCAAGACAAGTTCAAGTGCAAGGCCCTTGGTGACGTGAGCTTCTACCTTGGGCTCCACATCGAACGAGATGTGGAGAAGCGGTGCATGCGGGTGCATCAACGAAAGTACCTGGAGGCATTAGCTGCCAACTTTGGGCAGAGTGAAGGCCATGTGGCTACACCCTTTCCCTCTGGGTTCAAGTGTGTGAAGGGATCAGAGGAGGAGAGCGTTGGTGAAGAGGAGATGCGCCGATTTCACTCGTTGGTGGGCAGCCTCATGTATGCGGCGGTAAACACCCGACCGGACGTCGCGTTTGCTACCGGGCAGCTGGCTAGGGTTGTGCAATGCCCTAATGAGGAGCAGGTAGCAGCTGGAATGAGGTTGGCCAAGTATCTTGGCCAAACACCGACCGTTGGGCTGCAATACTCGGCGGCGGCACAAAGGCGCCAAAAGGGCGCGGATGGTGTTGAACCCGGGCGTTTGTTCCTCACCGCCTACTCGGATGCTTCATATGCATCAGAACCAGAGGACATGACAAGTGTGGGAGGCTTCATATGCTGTGTTGGTGGAGGCCCACTGCTTGGGAGAGCAAGAAGCAGGTTGACCAAGCTTTGAGCTCGGTGGAGTCCGAGTACATGGCACTCTTCCGTGCCGTACGGGAGATTGTGTGGCAGCGGCGTTTGTTGGCTGAATTGGGGGAGGAGCAGCAAGGACCTACCCCACTGTACTGTGACAGCCAGGGTGCCATTGCTCTTGCTAAGAACCCTGTGTTGCATGGACTCACGAAGCACATGAGGGTGAAGTGGCATTGGACGAGGAGCATGGTAACCGCGGGTGAAGTTGAGTTGCGCTACGTGAAGACCACGGGGCAGCCGGCTGACATGATGACCAAGAGGCTGGTGGAGCAGCAGCATTGGAAGTGTTGCAAGCTGGCTGGGATGGCTCTGAACTGAGAGAGCAACATATCCTAAGGCCAACAATCCGAGGGGGAGTTTGTTGGTGCAACCCTACGGTTTGCACTCGGCTTGTTGTCCGTGTGCGTGAATGTGTGTGTGTATGGAATAGTATGAGGGCATGGGATAATATATATTTCATGCTTATAATTGTGTGTGAATGTTGAGTCATGATGTCGAGTGTGTGTGTCGAGTCAATAGCGAGTTATCGCTAGACGCGTGTTACGCGGTCGTTTGTGTCTCGCGCGCGGTTTCTATTTTGTCGTGCGCGGTTTCTATTTTGTCCTGTGTCGAACGTTCGGCGTGTCGCAGGTGTGTGCAGCAGACCCATCAAGAACTCAAGGATGAGTTTGTGATGAAGAGCCCGAGCCTTGGTGTCAAGCCTCAAGTGATTTCGAAGCTCGCCAAAAGGGTACACCTCAAGATATTGAAGATAGTTACATTACTTTGTGTAGTGTAACATTTCACTTGGTGTAGGCCCTAGTGAAGGGTAGTTTCGAGACCCTTCGTGGTTGGGGACAGTGTGGCACTGTTCCACATCACTGTACCTCGGCTCTTGGGGTTTGTAGGAGCTGGGAGTCATTCCCAACTCGTAACTCTTCCTATCTTGTGTTCTAAGACTATAGTGGCTGCCATAGTACCGTTCGTTCACACCGACGCTGTGTCGTCAATTCTTTATCAAATCGTGCAATCTAAATTGATAATTGTAGAAGACGTGAAGACGCTCCAGATCCAATTTGAATCAAGTCATTTGCAGCTGTGAGCAGAACGCTATCAACGTTTGAAGCCGCTGTGCAGAAATCCGTCTGTGCTCTCTATCTTTCGTTTTAGGCACATTCAAGCCTATTGTGACTATAACAAGCCCGACGGGGCCGCAGGACACGGTAGAACAGTGGAAGAGTGCGCAAGGACTGGGCCCCCAGAGGGGTCAGCCAGTGAGACTGCAACAAGCCGACTGAGCGGCGTGAGTGTGGTGCTGTCGCGAAAGACGGAGCGCGAAGCACCAGAGTCAAGTGTGAAAGTGTGCAAGGCCTCAGTAGGTGCAGTACCAGAGAGAGCAGACTCACCAGTACCTGGAGCAGCAGACACACCAGCACTTGGAGCAGCAGACTCACCAGCACCTGGAGCAGCAGACTCGCTAGCACCTAGAGCAGCAGCCTCAATGCCCGGGTCGGGCGGAACACACAGGTAACAGTCCCCCTCAGCACTATGAGTCACAACATACATGGCAGCAAGGATAGCATCGAAATCAAGATCAAAGATAGCAACATTCTGCCTAAGCAGATCACCCCAGCGAGGGAGCTCAACAGCGTCAGGAAACTGGGCGCGCCAGGCGTCAGTCAGGCGACCGAAGTAGCACTGCGGAGTGTGTGGCAACCCGCACGTCTCCCCACGGCGCACGCCGGTGCGAAGAACGTAGGTGCAGGGACCAACACCCCCAGACCTCCCACGCCCAGCGTACCACTCACGAGGCTGCTGGGCCGAAGCGGGCTCACGCGAACGCGGCTGCTGCTGGCGCTGGCTACCACCAAGGCCTCCACGCTGCGTGGCTCCACCTCGACCAGCACCACCGCCGCCGCCACCTCCACCACCGCTGCCGCTGCCTCCACCGCCGCTGCCGCTGCCTCCACCACCCCCACTGCCGCCACCGAAGCCCCCACTCCCGCCACCACCCCCACCTCCACCGCCACCCCCTCCGCCTCCTCCACCGCCTCCACCGCCGCCCCCACCGTCCCCTCCACCACCCTTGCCCCCCTTGCCCTTGCTGTTGCGGCGCCTCCCACTAGGAGCAGACGCAGACCCGACCTCCGCAGTACCAACGAGGTCGACAGCAGCAGCAGAAGCAACAGAGGGGAGAAGGGGGACAGGGGAACACCCCTCAAAGAAAGGGGCGCGAGGGTCGTCGCGAGAAGCACCTACAGCAACTATACTCTTCTCAGCTGCAGTGAGGCGCTCCTCTAGTTGGTCGACGGTGAGCTCAGTGGGGCAAAGGGAGAGAAAGTGGTCCCTGACTGTTGCAAGAGAGTCAGGGAGGTGGGTGACTAGGTAGTAAAGGGTGATGTACATGGGGGGGTGGTTCGTGGCAAGGAACGCAGTGGGAAGCGCAACGCGGTAGCGGGCGTCACTAGTGCGGAGGTGAGTAATGAGGTCAGCGACTGTGGCAAAGGCGGCAAGGTCAGGGAACAGGTACGGCAGCATGAGACGGCTGAGAGCAGCAGTGGCAGGGGAGGAGTAGCGCGCTACAACAACATCATACAAAGACTTAGCAGTCTTGTACTGGCCAAAGTGCGCGCGCTCAGCAGACGGCAGGTGACTACGAACAGCAAGGCGAGCAACAGCGTCACGAGTGGTCCACTGCGAGCGAACCGTACTGTCAGCAGTGGCAGTAGGTGCAGTAGAGACACCAGACATGTGATCGAAAAGGGATACCCCGTCCCTAGAGTGACACTGAAGAAAAAGCTGCAGGTCGTCAACCCACACATCAAAGTCAATTGCACGCCCCTCAGCATCAAAGGTAAGAACAGTAGGGCTAGCCATAGCGGCAGTAGCAGTTGTAGCAGCAGTAGCAACAGTGGCAGCAGAAGCAGCAGTAGCAACAGTGGCAGCAGAAGCAGCAGTAGCAACAGGAGCAGTGCAGGCAGGGCAGTGCGGCTCAGTAGGGCGGCGCGGCGTAGCAGGGCGGCGCGGCTCGGTAGGGCGGCACGGCTCGGCTGGGCGGCGCGGCGCGGCAGAGCGGCGCGGCTCGGTAGGGCGGCGCGGCTCGGCTGGGCGGCGCGGCTCGGCTGGGCGGCGCGGCTCAGCTCCTGGCGGCGCGACGCGGCAGGGCGGCGCGGGTGCTTACCAGGGGCAGGTGCAGGGAGGGCCGCGACTGGGGCGGCAGCAGGGCAAGGCCGCAACAGGCGGCTGCAGGGCAGGGCTGTAACGGGCGGCGAAGGCAGGGCCGCTACAGGGCGGCGGCTGGGCAGGGCCGCGGAGGGCGGCGAAGGCAGGGCCGCGACAGGCCAGTGACGGGCCAGCAACGGGCGGCGACAGGCAGGGCCGCAACGGGCCAGCGACGGGCCAGTGACGGGCGGCGACGGGCCAGCGACGGGCCGGCGACGGGCGACGACGGGCCGGCAACGGGCCGGGTCGGGCCAGCGGCGGCGGCGAAGGCAAGGCCACTACAGTGCGGCAGCAGGGCAGGGCCGCAGCACGCGGCGAAGACAGGGCCGCGACAGGCGGCTAAGGGCCAGCGACGGGCGGCAAAGGGCCGCGACGGGAGGCGAAGGGCCGCGACGGGCGGTGAAGGGCCAGCGACGGGCTGCGACGGGCCGGGACGGGCTGGTGACGGGCGGCTAAGGCAGGGCCGCAACGGGCAGGGCCGCGACGGGCGGCACTAGGCAGGGCACGCGACGGCGCAGGTGAGACGGGCGCGAGGCGCGCTTCGGGCAGGGCAGGAAAAAAAAGTTTGTGGTGGGCAAAAAAAAAAACGTTCCCACTAGGGAACCTGCTCAGAATACCATGTCAGAATCTGTGGGAAGGAAATGAATGAACTAGGCAGCAGGTGGGTACAAGTATGAAACCAAAAAGTTTTGTACCCTGTATTGACTACCCCACTACAGCCTAGATAGACTATAGCATATAAGTTTGACAATCATCTCCAGTTCAAGTGGGCTCCCGACAGGCGCGCCAATGAACCTTCTAATGAAATGATAGACCTGATTCACCTTTTTAAAACCCACAGACATGCATTGTTATTGCAATGATGGATGAATGCACACTCAGACAAGCAAACACATTCACAACAACTAAACGCATGCACAGCAAAAAAACGAGCCGAAAGCCCACGATAGTACATAAAAGATGCAAAACAAAGTAAAAATGACAATATTGTAAATCCTATATGTCAGTAGATCTGCACTGTGGATGCCCGATTGATCCTACGGGGGGTTACAAGCACGTTCGCCTGGGGGGTTATGGGCGCACAAACCTGCTACACAAACAAGCCATTTTATCCCAATCGTCTAGTGGTTGGGATTCTGACATGGTATCAGAGCGGTCTTGGGTTCGAATCCTAGTGTATGCACATGTAGGCTTTGCCGCTGTGCTCAGTCCTGGGCCTCCCAGTGTTGGGGGGTGTCAGTAGATCTGCACTGTGGATGTCCGATTGATCCTACGGGGGGTTACAAGCGCGTTCGCCTGGGGGGTTATGGGCGCACAAACCCGCTACGCAAACAAGCCCTTTTATCCGAATGGTCTAGTGGTTGGGATTCTGACACTATAAGTGACAACTACAAATTCTCCAGATTGGACTCGTCTTCCTTATCGGCAAGACTCCAGAGAACAAAAAAAAAAACGATTAAGAGAAAGGGAAATCATAGAAACCTGTTAAACATGAATAATCATGATACAGGATTACGAATGATGAAAAGGGAAGGCAAGGTAGGGTCAAGATGACAGAAAGCATAGCACATCAAACAAAGCAGAAAACAGAAGCATAAAACGAAAGCATAAAATAAAAGCAGAAAACGGAAGCAGAAAACGGAAGCAGCAAACATAATGAAGGAAGGAGGGAAGGAAGTATGAAAGGTAGGAGGGAAGGAAATAAGGAAGGTTGGACGGAAGGAATGAGAGAGCGAGACCAAGAGCGAGAGAGCGAGATGTGAGAATGATAGACGAAAGAATGAATGAACTAGAAATGAGATGGGTACATATAGGAAACACATAAGTGTTGTACCCACTAAGAGCTACCCCACTACAGCCTAAATAGACCATAGCAGATATAAGTTTGACACACCCCCATAGGCAAAGTGGGGGAGAACAAGAGGTCACAAGACCAGTCAAGAAAAGCAAAGCAAGCTCAGGGTGGATCACAAAGTCACCACACAGTCTGAGCACAAGCAAAGGGCCATAAGGCCAGTTCACATGCAGAGTTATATAAAGGAAAGTAAACAGTACAGTGAACACAACCTAGCAAGTGTAAGCATGCAAGTATAAGTATATAGAGTACAGTACAAGCAGAGTCAAGAAGTCAACAAGTGAGGCACAGTAGGTACAAGGCCTAACACAGTACAGAAACGCTGATGATTACAAGGCTGAAGTGCTTTGGTGAAGACATCAGCAGTGTTGGCCTGAGAGGCCACGTAAGCGAGACGAAGCTGACCACGCTGCTGCAACTCTCGAGCAAGGAAGTAGCGCAGAGCAATGTGCTTCGTTCTGTGCTCCTGTCTGTGCTCCTAACACAAGGCCAGCATGGCCTTATTGTCGACGTACAGAACTGGAGGAGAACGAGGCGCCTCTCCCAAGTCGGTCAGCAGGTAGGTGAGCCAGCGAAGCTCCTGTGCAGCCATGGCCCCAGCGTAGATCTCAGCCTCACAACTGGAGCTGAGAACAGAAGAAGAGCGGGTAGACCGCCAGGAGACAGAACCGGAGCCAAGGCTGAAGGTGTAACCCTGTGACGACCGCTGCGTAGCCAAGTCGTCAACCCAGGAGGCGTCAGCGTGACCAGTGAGGACAACTCGAGCCCGTCCTCCAAGCACGAGCCCCATGCCCGATGTACTGCACAAGTATCGCAACACCCTCTTCGCAGCATCCCAGTGCACCTTTCGGTGCCTGCCGGGAGCCACGTAGCGAGCCAGAAGGCTGAGAGGGTATGCGAGGTCAGGTCGTGTGCAAGTCATCAGGTACATGAGGAAGCCCACAAGCTCTGGATACGGGCCACTCGGCTCTACGGACTCGTCCGAAGGTGGAGCTGAGAGCGAGTGACCGGTAGGCAGAGGAGTGGACTGTGGCGAGGAGTAGGTGAAGCCGAAGCGCTGAAGGACCTGCTGCACCATGTGTGACTGAGTCAAGGTAATGGTGCGCTGTGCTCTGTCCCGGGTGATCCGCAAGCCAAGATAGCTTGTGAGCTCACCCAGGTCTGTGCACGTGTGTCTCTTCTGCAGCTCCAACTTCACGTGGGCGAGTGCCTCCATGTCAGCAGTAGCAAAGACAAGGTCGTCTACGTACACAAGAACGTAGAACGGCGGCAGAGTAGCGTCAGTGCGTAGAAACAGAGAAGGGTCAGCAGTGGAAGGAGCAAAACCAAGAGCAGCAAGAGTCGTCCTGAGCGTGTCGTGCCACTCACGGGGCGCCTGGCGGAGACCGTAGACTGGCCGCCGGAGGCTCCACTGGGTACCAGCAGGAAACGACCCAGTGAAGGTGGGCGGCGCAGCCAGATCTCCTCGTGCATGCTGCCCTGTAGGAAGGCTGTGCTGAATTCAAGCGAGTGGAGCTCGTAGTCACGCTGAGCAGCAACATGCAGCAGTACCCGAAGAGTGGTCATCTTCGGGGTAGGGGAGAAGGTCTGAAAGAAGTCAACTCCCTGTCGCTGACTGAAGCCACGTGCAACGTAACGCGCCTTGAAGGCAGGCGGAGAACCCGGCGGCCGCTTCACCCTGAAGATCCACATGCCACTGACGATGTTCGCCCCAGGTGGGGGAACCTCGTCTACGTAGGTGCCTGTGGACTTCCAGGAAGCCATCTCTGCGTCCATGGCTGCCTGCCACTGGGAGGAGTAGGGACCCTCTATCGCCTCTGCGTAAGAGCGTGGGGTCGGGATGTCTAGTGCATCCGGGTCTCCCTCAGGGGCAAGCAGCATGGACACGAGATGAGGTGAAGCAGCAGCAAAGCACTCAAGGTCCTCCTGCCTATCCTCAAGGACGTCCGTGCCAAGAGCACACTCACCCCCGACGGACGGAGGACAGACAGACACAGACGCAGACTCAGCAACAAGACTAGCGGCGTAGTCTAGGCGACAGGCTGCAGCAAAGTCAACAAGCTCAGCAACAAGAGCAGACGCAGCAGAGAACTCAAACAGGGGGTCAGTGACAGCAGTGGCCAGAAAGCGCGTGACAGTAGGACTAGCAGCACGAAGGGAGTCAGACTCCGGGTCCGGACCGTCAGGAAGAGAGGACGCAGGAGGAGAGGGCAGAGGGACACGCTGTGGAGAGTCATAGAGTGAGTGCCAGGGACAGGAGGAAGACGCGGACGCGAAATACGACCAGCGCGAACAGAACGGACAGGCGACGTAGAATGAGACGCAGGCGACACAGGACGCGACTCAGGCTCACGACGCTCCGTAAGACCTCTAGTCGGACCAGAGTAAGAAGAAGGACCAGGCAGCGGAGAGGCCGGCTGTAACTGCGACTGAGACGGGACAGGCGGTGGACTCAGGGAAGGAGGAGGAGGACCAGGAGAAGGTGGGGAGCCAAGAACCTGCTGAAGAAGCGGAACGTAGTACGGCCGCGGCTGCGCAGCGCCTCGAGAAACAGCAGAGACAGAACCGGTACCCTCAGCCTCAGGGTCTCCAGTCCTAGCAGCACCTCCAGCAGCTCCAGCACCAGCAGCACCTCCTGTAGCTCCAGCACCAGCACCACCTCCAGCAGCACCAGCACCTCCAGCAGCTCCAGCAGCTCCAGCACCAGCACCACCTCCAGAAGTGCCAGCACCTCCAATAGCTCCAATAGCACCTCCAGCACCAGCAGCACCTCCAGCAGCTCCAGCACCAGCAGCACCTCCAGCAGCTCCAGCACCAGCACCACCTCCAGCAGCGCCAGCACCTCCAGCAGCACCCGCACCAGCAGCACCTCCAGCAGCAACCCGACAGCGCCGAGAGTACCACTCACGAAGCCGCTGTGGAGAGAGGGGCTCCCGCCGCGACGGGACACCCAGAGCACCTCCAGACTCAACACGCGCAGGCTCAGCACCTCCAGACACAGTACCCTCAGGCGCCACACCCCCAGGCTCAGCACGCCCAGTCTCAGCAGGACCCTGGGGGGGGAGGGGGTCTACCGGAGGAGTACCTGGGGCAAGGAAGAGCGGCGGGGGAGGGGGAGAGGCAGTGCGGTAGGGAAAGAGACGGTAGTACGACACCGACTCGTCAAACGTGACGTCCTGAGAGGACAGAACACGACGCGAGCTGGGTGGTAGAACTGCCACCCGGGTGCGTCAGGAGGGAAGCCAAGGAACACACAGGGATCGGCACGGGAGGACAGCTTGTCCGCTGTAGTATCGCGGACAAAAGCTCGAGATCCCCAGACACGGAACGCGGACGCATCGCCAACCTTCCCCGTCCACCGCAGAGTAGGTGTGGTCTCCGGCAAGGAGACACGAGGCTGAAGGTTGATCTGATGCGCAGCGTACTGAACCGCGAACGGCCACAGAAAGTGGGGAGCAGCCGCATGGATCATGGACGTACGAGCGACATCCATGACTATGCCTATGCGGCGCTCAGCAATCCCATTTTGCTGCGGGGAGGCCGGAAGCGTGAACGTCTGGCGGATGCCCTCCAAACGACAGAAGGCTCTCAGAAGGTCGGAGGAAAACTCCCCGCCTCTGTCTGAGTGCAGACGCAAAACAGGAAGGTCGGAGCCGAAACTCTCACTAAGCTGGCGACGAGCACCGCGGATCCAGTCGATCAACACCTCAGTGACCTCACCCTTGCTGCGCAAGGGGAAGACTGTGGTGTAACGCGAGTAGTCGTCAACGACCAGCAGGAAGTAACGCTCGTGACCCTGTCCACGAACGCGGGCTGGGCCCCACACGTCCATGTGAAGAGTCTGCAGAGGGGCCTCAGTCGGAGGAAATGAGGAGGAGTGAGGAGCGGCGCGCTGCCGGCCCTCGACACAAGGAACACAGGTGGGGGCAGGCCCCGGAGGAAGGGGAGGGAGGGACCTGGGGAGTCCAGAGACAAGAGCACGGGAGGCCATACCTCGAAGACGAGGCAGGGAGGGGTGACCAAGGCGGTGGTGCCAGAGGAGAGTCTCGTGCGCCAGAGGACGACACGAGCAGGGGGCAGACGCAGGACTAGACCTGGACGCAGCAGCAAACACCTGACTCGACGCAGCTACCTGACCAGACGCAGGGACCGGAGGAGGCGCAGTAGTCAGTGTGTACAGACTCGACCCTGGCCGACGGGTGAACGTGGCCAGGTGGCGGCCCGTCCGAGAGCAAGTGCAGTGGGTCACACGCTGACCTCCAGGGGTGAACTGGTCAACCCACGCGTCCTGGAGGTCAGCTCCACTCACCAAGTTCGTAGAGAACGAGGGGAGGTGGAGTCCCGACAGCAAGCCCGACGGGGCCGCAGGACACGGTAGAACCGTGGAGGAGTGTGCAAGGACTGGTCCCCCGGAGGGGTCAGCAAGGGAGACCGCAACAGGCCGACGGAGCGGCGTGAGCGTGGTGCTGTCTCTAAAGAAAGAGCGCGAAGCACCAGAGTCAAGTGTGAAGGTGTGAAAGGACTCAGTAGGTGCAGTACCAGAGGGAGGAGACGTACCAGCACCTGGAGCAGCAGACGCACTAGCACCTAGAGCAGCAGCCGCACTAGCACCTAGAGCAGCAGCCACAGTGCCCGGGTCGGGCGGGACACGCAGGTAACAGTCACCCTCAGTAATATCAGCAAGAGCATACATGGCAGCAAGGATAGCATCAAAATCTAGATCAAAGATAGGCACATTCTGCAGAAGCAGATCATGCCAATGAGGAAGCTCAACAGCGTCAGGAAACTGGGTACGCCAAGCGTCAGTCAAGCGGCCAAAGCAGCGCTGCGTGGTGTGTGGGAGACCACACACCTCCCCACTACGAGTGCCGGTGCGAAGAACGTACGCGCAGGGACCTGCACCCCCAGACCTCCCACGTCCAACGTACCACTCACGAAGCTGCTGAACAGACGAGGTCTCACGGGTGCGTAGCTGCTGCGGACGCTGGCTGCCACCAAGGCCTCCACGCTGCGTGGCCGCACCGCGACCAGCACCACCTCCTCCGCTACCTCCACCACCGCCGCCGCCGCCGCCACCTCCTCCACCACCGCCGCCACGGCCGCCACTGCCGCCACCTACGCCCCCACTCCCGGAACCACCCCCACCACCACCTCCACCTCCTCCACCTCCTCCACCGCTGCCTCCACCGCCCCCACCACCACCCCTGCTTCCCTTGCCCTTGCCAGTGCGGCGTCGCCCACTAGGGGCAGACGCAGCGCCGACCTCCTCAGTGCCAACGAGGTCGACAGCAGCAGCAGAGGCAACAGAGGGGAGAAGGGGGACAGGGGAACACCCCTCAAAGAAGGGGGTGCGACGGTCACCGCGAGAAGCACCAACAGCTAAGATACTCTTCTCAGCTGCAGCAAGGCGCCCCTCTAGCAAGTCGACAGTCAGCTCGGTAGGGCAAAGGGAGAGAAAGTGATCCCTGACTGAGGAGAGAGAGTCAGGGAGGCGGGTGACTAGGTAGTAAAGGGTGATGTACATGGGGGGGGAGTTCGTGGGAAGAAACTCAGTGGGAAGGGCAGCGCGGTAGCGAGCGTCACTAGTGCGGAGGTGAGCAACTAGGTCAGCAACTGTGGAAAAGGCGGCAAGGTCAGGAAAAAGGTACGGCAGCATGAGGCGGCTGAGGGCAGCAGTGGTAGGGGAGGAGTAGCGTGCAACTACAGCGTCGTACAGAGCCCTAGCACTCTTGTACTGACTAAAGTGCGCGCGCTCAGTAGACGGCAGGTGGTTGCGCACAGCAAGACGAGCAGCAGCATCGCGCGTGAGCCACTGCGAGCGAACAGTACTGTCAGCATCAGCAGTAGGGGCAGTAGAGGCGCCAGAAGTGAGATCAAACAGTGAGAGACCATCCTTGCTATCGCACTGTAGGAAAAGCTGCAGATCATCTAGCCAGACCTCAAAGTCAACAGCCCGACCCTCAGCATCAAAGGTAAGAACATTGAGACTAGCCATGACAGGAGAAGCAGCAGGCTAGCAGTAGCAGCAGTGGAACTCGGCTAAGCAGGCTAGGTAGGGCGGCGCAGCTCGGCAGGGCGGTGTGGCTCGGCAGCGCGGCGCTCTTACCAGGGGAGAGGCTGGGGCAGGGCCGGGGTAGGGCCGGGGCAGTCCAGGAGCAGGGCCGGGGCAGGGCCGGGGCAGTTCAGGAGCAGGGCCGGGGCAGGGCCGGGGCAGTTCAGGAGCAGGGCCGGGGCAGGGCCGGGGCAGTTCAGGAGCAGGGCCGGGGCAGGGCCGGGGCAGTTCAGGAGCAGGGCCGGGGCAGGGCCGGGGCAGTTCAGGAGCAGGGCCGGGGCAGGGCCAGGGCAGAGCCGGGCCAGGGCCGGGGCAGTTCAGGGGCAGGGCCGGGGCAGGGCCGGGGCAGAGTCGGGGCAGTTCAGGAGCAGGGCCGGGGCAGTGCAGAAGCAGGGCCGGGGTAGTTCAGGGGCAGGGCCGGGGCAGAGCCGGGGCAGGGCCGGGGTAGGGCCTGGGCAGAGCCGGGCCAGGGCCGGGGCAGTTCAGGGGCAGGTCAGGAGCAGGGTCGGGGCAGTGCAGAAGCAGGGCCGGGGCAGTTCAGGAGCAGGGCCGGGGCAGCGTCGGGGAAGAGCTGCGACAGGGCCGCAGCAGGGCCGGCTGGGCCTGAAGTGGCCTCTAACGGGGCTTGACTGGGCCGAACGGGGCCTATAACGGGGCCTGACGAGGCCTATAACGGGGCCGAACGGGGCCTATAACGGGGCCTGACGGGGCCTATAACGGGGCCGTACGGGGCCTATAACGGGGCCGTGCGAGGCCTATAACGGGGCCTGACGGGGCCTATAACGGGGCCGTACGGGGCCTATAACGGGGCCTGACGGGCCTTACGGGGCCTGAAACGGGGCCAAATGGGGCCTGACAGGGCCGAACGGGACCTATAACGGGGCCTGACGGGGCCTATAACGGGGCCTGACGGGGCCTATAACGGGGCCGTACGGGGCCGATAACGGGGCCGTGCGGGGCCTATAACGGGGCCTGACGGGGCCTATAACGGGGCCTGACGGGCCTTACGGGGCCTCTAACGGGGCCTTACGGGGCCTCTAACTGGGCCTGAAGGAGCCTGACGGGGCCTCTAACGGGGCCTGACGGGCCTTACGGGGCCTTAAACGGGGCCAAATGGGGCCTGACGGGGCCGTACGGGGCCTCTAACGGGGCCTGACGGGGCCGTACAGGGCCTCTAACGGGGCCTGTCGGGGCCTAACGGGGCCTTAAACGGGGCCGAACGGGGCCTGACGGGGCCTTACGGGGCCTTACGGGGCATAACGGGGCCTTACGGGGCCTTAAACCGCGCCCTAAACGGGGCCTAAAGGGGCCTTACGGGGCCTAACGAGGCCTTAAGGGGCCTTACGGGGCGGGCGCAGGCTCTAAGGGCGGGCGCAGGGGCCGTGACGGGCCTCGAAGGGAAGGCGCGAAGCGCGCGGCAAGTAGGCAGGGGAGAAATTTCAGTGGTGGGCCCTTTTTAAAAAATCTCGAAACTAGCTCTATACCATGTGAGAATGATAGACGAAAGAATGAATGAACTAGAAATGAGATGGGTACATATAGGAAACACATAAGTGTTGTACCCACTAAGAGCTACCCCACTACAGCCTAAATAGACCATAGCAGATATAAGTTTGACACGAGAGAGAGAGAGAACGAGAGAGAGAGAGAGAACGAGAGCGAGAGAACGGGAAAGAGAACGGGAGAGAGAGAACGGGAGAGAGAGAACGGGAGAGTGAGAACGTGAGAGAGAGAACGGGAGAGACAGAATGAGAGAGAGAGAGAGAGAGAGAGAGAGAGAGAGAGAGAGAGAGAGAGAGAGAGAGAGAGAGAGGGAGAGAGAGAGAGAGAGAGAGAGAGAGAGAGAGAGAGAGAACGGGAGAGAGAGAATGTGAGAGAAAACGGGAGAGATGTTAACGGGAATGGAGTGTTGGCCTCGCCCTCGCTTGGGCAACGCTGACGACTTGGTCGGATGTACGGGAGTAGCAGCCGACCGTTCACAGTGGGAGAGCTGCTCGACAGGATTCGTCGAGCTGCAGGGGACCGCTGTGGTGTTGCTGTCGACCAGGGAGCTCGACAGCTACAACTGACTGGTTTGGGCGACGGGTGGACCGTTGACCAGGAGGGGCAGTTCGACCGGGAGGTCGACGGAGCAGTCCGTCGACCTGCAGTTCGACTGGGAGATCAACGGAGCAGTCCGTTGACCTGAAAAGTGAGCAGTGGTCGACGAGGGGAGCTCGGCGACAACAGCTGACAGTTCTGGTCGATGGAAGGGGTCCGTCGACCAGGGGGTAGCTCGACGGGAGCTGTGGTCGACCAGGGGCACCTGATGGTCAACCAGAGGGACCCGGTGGTCGACCAGAGGCACTTGGTGGTCGACAAGGGCGCCTGGGGTTGTCCAGGTCGACCGGGTAACCTGCTCGGCGAGTTCTGCGGAGGCACGCGAACGTCGTCGAGGTCGCGATGGCGAAGGCAACTTTGGGTTGGTATCCCGAAGTCGATGTGGCTCGCCAGGCGCAGACAACAGCCGACGGATACACAATGGTGCAAGTTGGGCCAATCGTCTGCGCGCACCTGAGAGCGTGCGCATTGTTGTCTTCTACAGGGCAACGCTGGACAGCCGCTTTGCTGCAGCATTGGCACACCGTCGACCTGCCGTGTTGGCCGGTCGCCTTTCTGCAGTGTTGGCGCGGCTCCTCTACGCAACGCTGGCAGGCGGTCGACCATGCTGTGCTGTCGGTCGACCAGGCTAGCTGCAGAGTTGCTAGGTGCCTGATGTAGTCATTGTTGTCATTGCTTGTTCAACAATTCTGTAATTTCGACTTTGCTAGTGGAAAATCTTGCCGATTTCTCCCGTGATTGTGCAAGCTTTAAGGAACTAGGCAAAGATACGATCACTCCTAGTAGTTCGTGCCAACCCCCGTAGTCTAGCTCACTACCGTTGTAGAGTGAATCTCCGCATGGTGCGGTGAGCGTGGATCGAGCACACGACCTTCAGATAGGAGCCGACTTTTGCACCTACTAAGTCGTTCGTAGGTCGGCAACAGCGATAGTCACCATGGTCAACCCCGTAGCTAATGCGGGCGTAGCAGACACCTTGGAGGCACGCTTGGCTGATGCGAGGAAACACCACGCGGATGGCGAGTACGGGATGATCCCCTTGCTGATCGTCGAGTTGGGCATCCGGTCGCAATGGGCGACGGAACACCCTTCCCGTCCTGTTTCTCCTCGACCAGTGCGAAACGAAGGTGGCATCGACGACGAGGTCGACGGCGGTGCACGAGTCAGCGGCAACAATGGCACGAAGCAGAGAGGAGTGATCAAGGTCGACGGTGGCGTCGACAGGAGTCAGGCGCGAGAGCAGCGGTCGACGGCAGCTGCAGGCAGCTCGCGTGCCGACGTCGATGGTCGACGTCGCTCTCCTCTACGAAGCGGTGGAGGGCTCTCGGCGATGACGCATGTGACGGCGGGCGGGATTACACCGACGTATGGCTACTTCAAGTTCTCGCCGGACCGGATCACCGTCGCACCGCTGCAAGGTCGACGAACCTCATCACCTGGAGGGAGTCGATAGAACCTCAGCTAGAGGTCGCCGGGCTGAAGGGCTTCGCCGACGGCACAGTGCCAATTCCGCCCGTGGACGATGTCGAGCTGTGCGGGGAGTTTCGTGCGGCTCACTTGCTCACCTTCATGGTCATCTCGAGGTGCTGCTCGCCGGTGGTGCAGCTGGCGCTCAGGAACTGTCGAGAGCAACTGGATGCTGGTCACCAGGCATGACATTTCATCCTGTCGACGTACCAGGTCAGGGACGACCTGTACATAGGACAGCTGGAGGAGAAGATGACACACATTCGGATGGGCGAGAAGGAGTCGGTGACGGACTACTGCAACCGTGCTCGACGGATCCTGGCTGAGATGCGGATGGCGGGCGCCGAATACTCGACGGCGTCCTACATCTCCCACATCGTCAAGGGCCTGCCGCGCGGCTACAACCTCATGAAGAGGATGATGATGGTAGTTGGCACGCGTGAATCCCTTGACGAGGAATCCATCACCAGCTACATTTTTCAAGACGAGGCGATGCAGGAGGCCGAACAGCCCACGGAGCTCCTTCCTCAGGCAAACTACGCTGCACCGACGAAGCTGAATCAGTAGCAAGGGCAGTGCGGGAAGCCGGGCGGAGGTGGTAGCGGAGGTGGGCGGTCGACGAAGGACGTCGACGAGAAAAGGTCGACATAGGACAAGGGCCGAGGAGGTGGTGGTCGACGGCGGGAGTGCTGGATCTGCCACGACCCCAACCACCTTTCCTACGAGTGTCCCGAACGTGATGACAGCAACGAGGACGACACCAAGGGAGGCCGCGGTCGATCGACCAGCCGTCACCCACGTCGAGATGCGAAGCCGCGCAAGGAGAAGCAGACGTCGAAGAAGACGTCGTCGACGAAGGACGTCGACAACTCCAGCGGCAAGAGCCGAGGCGACGAGGAGGCGTCGTGCTCGATGGTCGGCGTAGTGGAGCCAACGGTTTCGCTGGCGCCGGAGGCTGGCAAGGACTTCCAAGCGCTGGCGGCAGCTGTGCAGGCAAACCCAATGGCGGTGCTGCTCGACAGCGGTTGCTCCCACCACCTGATGGGGACGAAGGCGGTCTTCGTCGACATGGCGCCGAGCGACGGCGTGAAGCACGTGCATGGATTCAACGGGGCGCTGCAGCCTGTCGAGGGTCGTGGAACCGTCGCCCTGCAAGGGGAGGCCGGGAAGCGGGTCCTCATCCCCGACGTGCTCTACGTCCTGGGCATACAGGCGAACCTGCAATTTGCTGACCAGCTGAAGGAGAGCGGAGTGCAGCTGCAGGGCGACGGTGACGAGATGCTGCTCGTCGCTGCGACCGGGGAGGTGCTCGGTCGAGCACGCTACAACGGACGAGTCCTCTGCACCGACCTTCGCCCCTGCTCGACGCGATCGTCGTCGACCGAGGTGGTGGCTCTACGGACGATCGTCTCGGCGACGAAGTCGACCCCTGACCGGTTGCATGCGAGGCTCGCGCACGTCGGCGTCGACACGATCAAGAGCTCGGCGAAGCATGAAGTTGCTACTGGGCTCAACATCAAGCCGTCGACCGGAGCAGACCCGCCGTGTGTCTCGTGCGTCGGAGGAAAGCTGGCGCGGCACACCTTCCCCGACAAAGGCTCGGACGCCGAGGAGGCGCTGGCTGTCGTGCACATTGACTTGTGCGGGCCATTTCTGGTTGCTGCCAAGGATGGCAGCTTGTACTTCCTGCTGCTAAAGGATCGCCACACTCGATTTGTGTGGGTGATGCCGATCGCTAAGAAGAACAACGTACTATGGGAGTTCCAGAAGTGGCTGGTGCTGGTGGAACGGCAGGCGAAGAAGTCGGTGCTGATGCTCCGCTCAGACCGGGGAGGGGAGTTCCTCGACCTGACGTGCCCTTACACTCCGCAGCAGAACGACATGGCTGAGCGGGAGATGCGCACAGCCATCGAGTCCGTGAGGACAATGCTGCTGCACATGGGCGTGCAGCACCACTGGTGGCACCTCGCTCTACGACAAGTTGTCCGGGTGCGCAACTGTTTGGAGCGGTCGACGACGCCACCGGGGACGACTTCGTACCAGCTGCTGACCGGGAAGAAGCCCGACCTCACACTGGCGCGGGTGTGGGGCTGCATGGTGCAGTTCATAGTTCCTGAGCAGCAGTGCGGTGGGAAGCTGGCGCCGAAAGCTCGCTGGGGGCTTCACTTGGGTGTGTCACCCGGAGAACAAGGGTTGGGAGGTAATCGATCTGACCAACAACAAGGTGGTCACGTCGGTCGAGGTGATATTCTACGAGACGCTGTCGCTGGAGGTGTGGAAGGCGAAGTATAGGCCAGCGTCGGGGCGGACGCAGGCACACCTGCCGACGGACACCTCGACGACAACGGTTCCTTTGCTCGCTGAAGTCGACGAGCCTGCTGATGAGGATGCTGTGGAGGTTATCCCACCTCCCCCTGTTCTTGCTCCTCCCTTCCCCGTCAGAGATCGGCCTGCGTCGACACCTGTGTCGGCCACCGGCGATGAGGGGAGCCTTGAGGCGTCACCAGTGGCGCCGGCCAGTGGCATCGCCGACGGTCGACAAGGCGCCAAGCTCGTCGACCAGGATGGGAAGCCGTCGACGACAGGGGAGCAGCATACAGGGGAGTCGGTCGAACAGGAGGCAGCAGCAGGGGTGCAGTCGACAGGGGAGTAGCAGACGGGGAGCTGTCCATAGGGGAGCTGTCGAAGTCAGCACGAGGTGAGCAGCTGGTCGAAGGTTCAAAGCTGCTGGTTGACGACTTGGCCGTCGATGAAGAAGGGGAGCTGTCGGAGGGAGAAGAGTCCACCAACAGCGACATGGTGGAGGTGCCGATCACGAAGCCTGAGCTGCGACGCACAGGTCGAGCTCGACGGCCGCCGGAGCGGCTGAGCTTCCACGCATGCCTACCGCCAGCTGCCTTCACCATTGTGTAAGACGAGGTCGACGACGACCTGTTGTACGACGACGCCGAGGAGGATGAAGAACTGCCGGAGCTCGACCCCGACGTGCATGCCGACCCCGAACACCGCTGGGACATCGCCACGATGACGGTGAAGGAGGTGATGGCGAGTTGGAAGGGCGAGGCGGTGAAGGCCGCCATGGAAGAAGAGATCCGCAGCCTCGTCGGCATGGGCACTTGGGAGCTGGTCGAACGCCCACGCGGGGTGAACATCATGAAGAACCGGTGGGTGCTGACAACCAAGTACCGCATCAACGACACCGTCGAGCGCAAGAAGGCGAGGCTGGTCGTGAAGGGCTTCACGCAGGTGTGCAGTGCCGACTACGACGAGACGTACTTGCCGGTGAGCAGCTACGTCACGCTGAGGATCTTCCTCAGCAACATCGTCGTCCTCGACCTCAACCTGATGCAGCTCGACATGAAGAACGCTTTCCTGCAGAGCAAGCTCGACAGGGTGCTCTACATGTACCAGCCGGACTACTTCGACGATGGGACCGGCCGGGTGTGTAATCTGCTGAAGAGACTCTACGGGCTGAAGCAGTTGCCGCTGCTGTGGTACAGGGCACTCGACGGTGTGCTGCTGGGCGCTGGCTGGAAGAAGAGCCAGGTCGACGAGGCGCTCTACTTCAAAGCCGGCGACAACGGAGCGACCTGCTGGGTGCTGGTCTACGTCGACGACCTGCTCGCCGCCAGCAGAAGCCCCGCAATGCTGAAGGAGCTAAAGGAGCTGCTGGAGGCTGCCTTCGAGCTGCGCGAGATTTCGCCGGTCGTCAAGTACCTCGGGCTGGAGATCGTGCGCGACAGGCCAGCGAGGAAGCTGTGGCTTCACTAGCAGGGCTACGCCGACAAGCTGCGCAGGCGCTTCATTGACGAGGAGCAGGGCGGTCGAGTCCCGAAGACGCCGGTCTCGGTCGATGCCTACGGCGAGCTGACATTCGACGACAAGGAGGCGCAGGAGTGCGAGGAGGTGGAGTACCGGCAGAAGGTTGGCTCGCTGCAGTTCGCGGCGACGACGACGACGAGGCCAGACATCGCGTTCGCCTGCAGCAAGCTGGGGAGCGGCCTCACGGTGAGGAGCGACCAGCATTGGCGCGAGGTCAACCGCTGCCTCGCCTACCTCGCTGACACCCGCGACACCGCCCTGGAGTTCGGCGGTGGACTAGAGTCGCTGGAGCTGATCGGCTACGTGGACGCCGACGACGCGGGCGACAAGCAGAACCGGACGAGCTCGGGAGGCTACGTGTTCATCTACGGAGGGGCCGCTGTCTCCTGGTCGAGCTCGCGCATCAAGTGCGCGACATTGTCGTCGACCGAGTCGGAGTACGTGGCGGCCACGGATGCAGGCAAGGAGGGACGCCGACTTCGTTTCCTTCTTGCGGAATTCAAGCTACTCGACGCTGGGAAGCCGACCATCCTCCGCGTCGACAACAAGTCGGCAATCACGGTCGCTGAGGGCTTGGGGCTGACGGGCAATCTCAAGCACTAAGGAACTAGGCAAAGCTACGATCACTCCTAGTAGTTCATGCCAACCCCCGTAGTCTAGCTCACTACCGTAGTAGAGTGAATATCCGCATGGTGCGGTGAGCGTGGATAACGCCGACGACTTGGTCGGATGTACGGGAGTAGCAGCCGACCGTTCACAGTGGGAGAGCTGCTCGACCGGCTTCGTCAAGCTGCAGGGGACCGCTGTGGTGTTGCTGTCGACCAGGGAGCTCGACAGTTGCAACTGAATGGTCTGGGCGACAGGTGGACCGTCGACCAGGAGGGGCAGTTCGACCGGGAGGTCAACGGAGTAGTCCGTTGACCTGACAAGTGAGCAGTGGTCGACGAGGGGAGCTCGGCGACAACAGCTGACAGTTCTGGTCGATGGAAGGGGTCCGTCGACCAGGGGGTAGCTCGACGGGAGCTGTGGTCGACCAGGGGCACCTGGTGGTCGACCAGAGGGACCCGGTGGTCGACCAGAGGCACTTGGTGGTCAACCAAAGCACCTGGGGTTGTCCAGGTCGATTGGGTAACCTGCTCGGTGAGTTTTGCGGAGGCACGCGAACGTCGTCAAGGTCGCGATGGCGAAGGCGACTTCGGGTTGGTATCCCGAAGTCGATGTGGCTCGCCAGGCGCAGACAACAGCCGACGGATACACAACGGTGCAAGTCGGGCCAATCGTCAGCGTGCGCATTGCTGTCTTCTACGGGGCAACGCTGGACAGCCGCTCTGCTGCAGCGTTGGCACACTGACGACCTGCCTGTCAAAATGTTGTATAGCTTATATTGTGTAGGCTATAGTGGGGTAGCCCATAAGGGGTACAACCCAATTAGGGTTAGTACTTGTACCCAACTCTTTCATAGCTCATTCATTATCGTTCATTCTTCTGACATGGTTTCATAGCAGGTCCTCCGCTAGGACCGTTTTTTTTTTCCTTGGGCCCACCACAGCGCTACCCCGCTAGCCGCCCTCTGCAGCCCTCGAGCTGCCCCTACTGCTTGTTGCGACCGTTAGGCCCGTAGGCCCATCGCCGCTAGCCTGTCGCCTCGGCCCGTCGCCCTAGGCCCATCGCCCCCGGCTTGTCGCTCGTCGCCACCTAGGCTCGTCGCCCCGCGGCTTGTCGCCCGTCGCCACCTAGACCCGTCGCCTCGTGGCTCGTTGCCCGTCGCCCCGCGGCCCGTCGCCACCTAGGCCCGTCGCCCGTCGCCCCGCGGCCCGTCGCCCGTCGCCCCCCCCTAGGCCCGGCCCGTAGCTCTTCGCCTCGCGACCTCGCCCTTAGGCCCCCCGAGGCCCGTCGTTCCTGGCCCAGCGGCCCGTCGCCCCTAGGCCCCCGGCCCCTCGGCCCGTTGCTCTTGGCCCCGCGACCCGTCGCCCCTAGGCCCCGCGGCCCGTCGCCCCTAGGCCCCCGGCCCCTCACACCTGGCCCCGCGGCCCGTCGCCCTTAGGCCCCCCTGAGGCCCGTCGATCCTGACCCCGCGGCCCGTCGCCCCTAGGCCCACGGCCCCTAGGCCCACGGCCCCTCGGCCCTTTGTTTCTGGCCCCGCAGCCCGTCGCCCCTAGGCCCCCGGCCCCTCGGCCCGTTCCTCCAGGCCCCGCGGCCCGTTGCCCCTAGGCCCCCAACCCCTCACACCTGGCCCCGCGGCCCGTCGCCCTTAGGCCCCCCCGGAGGCCCGTCGATCCTGGTCCCGCGACCCGTCGCCCCTAGGCCCCCGGCCCCTCGGCCCTTCGTTTCTGGCCCCGCGGCCCGTTGCCCCTAGGCCCCCGGCCCTTCTTGGCCCGTCGTTCCTGGCCCCGCGGCCCGTCGCCCCTAGGCCCCCGGCCCCTCGGCCCGTCTCTCCTGGCCCCGCGGCCCGTTGCCCCTAGGCCCCCGGCCCCTCGGCCCGTTGCTCCTAGGCCCCGCGGCCCGTCGCCCCTAGGCCCCCGACCCTTTGGCCCGTCGTTCATGGCCCCGCGGCCCGTCGCCCCTAGGCCCCCGGCCCCTCGGCCCGTCTCTCCTGGCCACGTGGCCCTTCGCCCCTAGGCCCCTCGGCCCGTCGCCCCTAGGCCCCCGGCCCGTCACTCCCGGCCCCTGCAACCCGTCGCTCCTGGCCCTACGGCCCTTCTTGCAGCCCGCTTGCTCCCTCCCCCTCTGTGCTGCCCGGCTTCTGCCCGCCCTGCATGCTGCGCCACTATGGCTACTCTTCGCATGCTAGCGTTTGATCATGAGGGACGCCCCCTGCAGTTTGACACGTGGCTTGATGACCTGCAGCTGTACCTGCTGAGCGACTCTAGGGACAGTGTTTCGTTGTTTGACCACACATCTGGAGCCGCTCCCGCCCCTCCTGCCACAGCTGACAGTGCGACTCGCTCACAGTGGCTTACTCGTGACGCTGCTGCTCGCTTAGCCATTCGCAACCACCTTCCGTTGGCCGAATGCGCTCACTTCGGATAGCACAGGACAGCACAGGCACTGTACGATGCTGTAGTCACCCGTTACTCCTTCCCTGCCACTGCTGCTCTAGGCCGTCTTCTACAGCCCTACCTGTTTCCCGAGCTGTCCGCCTTTACCACAATAGAGGACCTAGTTTCCCACCTTCGCACTAGCGACGCTCGCTACCGTGCTGCAATCCCCACAGAGTTCCTTGCCAAGAACCCCCCCCCCCCCCCCCCCCCCCGATGTACATCACTCTCTACTTTATAGTCACCCGCCTCCCTGACTCTCTTCGCGCTGTCAGGACCACTTTCCCGCGCTCGACCCCACAGACCTCACTGTTGACCTACTCGAGCAGCACCTCCTTGCAGCTGAGACTAGTATAGTCGCTGTAGGTGCTGCTTGTGTCACTCCTCGCACGCCCTTCTTTGAGGGGTGTTCCCCCTCCCCTCTTGCCCCCTCCTACGCCTCTGCTGCTCCTGTTGACGTCCTTGGTGCTGAGGATGTCGGAGCTGCTTCCACTAGTGGGAAGCGCCGCAGCAGCAAGGGCAAGGGTGGAAGGGGTGGTGGGGGTGGCAGCGGGGGTGGTGGTGGGGGCAGCAGTGGAGGTGGTGGAGCCGGTGGAGGTGGTGGCAGCGGTGGGAGTGGTGGCGGGAGTCGGGGCTCTGGCAGCGGTGGTGGAGGCAGCGGTGGGAGTGGTGGTTGTGGCAGCGGTGACAGTGGTGGCGGTAGGACTAGAGCTCAGCGTGGAGGTTCTAGAGGAGGCCAGCGGCAGCGGCAGCAGCGTCGGAGCGAGACCCCGTCGCCCCAGCAGCTTCGTGAGTGGTTGTTTCAGCGTGGGGCGTCTGGGGGTAGTGTGAGCTGCCCGTATGTCATTCGCACGGGTGACCGTGCTAGTCAGACATGTGCGAAGGCCCACACGCAGCAGTGCTGCTTCTCCCGTCTCGACGACGATTGGCGCGCTGAGTTTGGTGACGAGGTCGAGCGCCCCCACTGGGCAGAGCTGCTTAGGTCTGGTGTTGCGATCTTTGACCTAGACTATGATGCTATTCTTTCTGCTATGTATGCTTTGTCTACTAGTGCTGAGGGTGATTGTTACTGGTGTGAGCCACCTGACCCAGGTATAGACGCTGCTGCTCTAGGTGCTAGTGAGTTTGTTCTCCCTGGTACTGCTCCTGCTGAGGCCTTGCACACCTTCACGCTGGACTCAGGTGCCTCACGCTGTTTCTTTCGTGACAGCACCACTCTCACTCCTCTCCCTGCACCTGTCCCGGTTCGACTGGCTGACCCCTCCGAGGGCCTGGTGGTTGCCCGTTCCTCCACTGCCCTCCCGTGTCCGGCGGTTCCGGTCGGCTCACTGTCAGGTCTTCACCTCCCCTCGTTCTCTACGAACTTGGTGAATACCGCTGCCCTCCAGGATGCAATGGTCACTACCACCACTCCTGGGGGTCAGCGTGTGTCGATCTGCACGTGTACACGGACGAGTCGTCACCTAGCCACGTTCACTGGTCGGCCAGGGTCGAGTCTGTACACCCTGGCTACCGAGCCTCTTCAGGTAGCTGCGTCTGCTCAGGTGTCACCGCCAGGTCAGGTAGCACCCCCTTGCTCGTGTCGCCTCCTGTCGCACCAGACTCTTCTGTGGCACCAGCGCCTGGGTCACCCCTCCCTGTCACGCCTTTGTGGCATGCACTCCCGTCTCCTTGTCTCTGGTCTTCCCAGGTCTCTGCCTCCCCTCCCGCCCTCGCCTGCCCCGCCCTGCCTTCCTTCCGTCGAGGGGCGGCAGCGCGCCGCTCCTCACTCCTCCTCGTTTCCCCTGACGACTGCTCCCCTGCAGACTCTCCACATGGACGTGTGGGGCCCAGCCCGCGTCAGTGGACAGGGCCGCGAGCGCTACTTTCTGCTGGTTGTTGACGACTACACGCTGTACACCACGGTCTTCCCCTTGCGCAGCAAGGGTCAGGTCGTTGATGTCTTGATCCCTTGGATCCGCGCAGTCCGTCTCCAGCTCCGCGAGCGGTTCAGTGCGGACCTTCCTGTCCAGCGTCTGCACTCTGACAGAGGTGGCGAGTTCTCCTCCGACCTCTTGCGGGAATTTTATCGTGGGGAGGGCATTCTCCAGTCGTTCACGCTTCCGGACTCCCCTCAGAAAAATGGGATTGCTGAGCGCTGCATTGGCTTAGTCATGGAGGTCGCTCATACCTTCATGATCCATGCGGCTGCTCCCCATTTTCTGTGGCCGTTTGCGGTCCGGTACGCTGTGCATCAGCTCAACCTCTGGCCCCGTGTCTCCTTCCTGGAGACCTCGCCTACACTGCGTTGGACGGGGAAGGTTGGCGATGCGTCGATGTTCCGGGTCTGGGGTTCTCGTGCCTTTGTTCGCGATACGTCCGCGGACAAGCTCTCCGCCCGGGCTTTTCCCTGCGTCTTCCTTGGCTTTGTCCCTGACGCGCCTGGTTGGGAGTTTTACCACCCCACTTCGCGCCGTGTCTTCCCCTCTTAGGACGTTATGTTTGACGAGTCGGTTCCCTTTTACCGTCTCTTTCCCTACCGCTCTGCCCCTCCCCCGCCCCCGCCGCTCTTCCTTGCTCCAGGTCCCCCTCCAGTAGACCCCCTCCCCCGCCAGGGTCCTGCTCCCTCAGGTGTGTCTCAGGTAGACCCTCTCCCTGGTACTGCGCCTGTTGAGGTAGCTGTCGGCTCAGGTGCTGCTCGAGGTGCTGCGTCTGGGGGTGCGGAGCCGGGGGTTGCGGAGTCTGAGGGTGCTGGGTCTGGGGGTGCTGAGTCTGGGGGTGAGGAGCCTGGGGGTGCTGAGCCTGCGGGTGTGGAGCCTGGGGGTGATGAGCCTGAGGGTGTTGAGCCTGGGGGTGCTGAGTCGTAGGGTGCGGAGTCTGGGGGTCCTGCTGGTGCTTCGCCGAGACTGTCTCCGCAGCAGCTGCGTGAGTGGCTTGTTCGGCACGTACGCCTTCGTCGTGGAGCTACCGGAGCCGGAGGCGCTGGAGCCGCTGGAGTTGGAGGTGCTGGAGTTACTGCTGGAGCTAGTGGTACTGGAGGTACTGCGGCTACTGGTCCTGGAGGTGCTCGTACCAGGGGTACAGGAGCTGCCGGGACTGGTGGTGTTGGGGGTGCTGGAGCTGGAGACCCTACGGAGCCTGGTGCTGCTGGAGCTGGAGGCTCTGGCGCCGGTGGCGCTGGAGCTGGAGGAGCTAGAGCCGGAGGCACTGGCGCTGGTGGCGTTGGAGCTGGAGGAGCTGGAGCTGAAGGCACTAGTGCGGGAGGCGCTGGAGCTGGAGGAGCTGGAGCTGTTGAGCTGCTGGAGCTGGAGGTGCTGGAGGTTGGGGTGCTGGTGGTCCTAGTGCTGGAGGCATTGTGCGGCCGAGACCGTACTTCGTTCCCGTGATTCAGAAGGTTCTTGGTGTCCCGTCTTCTACTAGTCTTCCTCCTCCCCTACTGTGTCCACCGCCTGACCAGTTGCAACCGCTGTTACAGCCAGCCTCCCCACTGCCTGCTCCTTCTCCTTACACTGAGCAGTCCGGCGGTCTCACAGAGCGTCGTGAGCCTGCGTCTCGTCTTATCTCGCCTGTTCGCACTGCTCGTCGCGTTCCTCATTCGCGTCCTCCTCCTATCCTCGGCACGCACGCTATGGCACTTCGTCCTTCCTCTGTTCCACTGCGTGTTCCTCTGCCTGCTCCTCTTGAGTCCTCTCTTCCTGAGGTCCCTGGTTCTGAGTCAGAACACGCTCGTGCTACCAGTCCCACTGTCTCTCATCTCCTCACCACTGCTGTCACTGACCCTTCCTTTGAGTCTGCTGTTGCTTCTGCCCTCGTTGCTGAGCTGCTTGACTTTGCTACTGCCTGTCGTCTAGACTACGCCATTGCTCTTGTTGCTGAGTCTGCGTCTGCCAGTCCTCCGTCCGTCGGGGGTGAGTGTGCTCTTGACGCGGACGTCCTTGAGGACAGGCAGGAGGACTTTGAGTGTCTTGCAGCTGTTGTACCTCGTTTCGCTTCCATGCTGCTTGCCCCTGAGGGAGACCCGAATGCACCAGACATCCCGACCCCGCGCTCTTACGCAGAGGCGATTACGGGTCCTTACTCCTCTCAGTGGCAGGCAGCCATGGATGCCGAGATGGCATCCTGGAAGTCCACAGGCACCGACATCGACGAGGTTCCCCCACCTGGGGCGAGCATAGTCGATGGCATGTGGATTTTCAGGGTGAAGCGGCCGCCGGGTTCTCCGCCTGCCTTCAAGGCGCGTTACGTTGCTCGAGGCTTCAGTCAGCGAAAGGGGGTTGACTACTTCCAGACCTTCTCCCCCACCCCGAAGATGACTACTCTTCGGGTGTTGCTGCACGTCGCTGCTCAGCGTGACTACGAGTTGCACTCTTTGGACTTCAGCACAGCTTTCTTGCAGGGCAGCCTGCACAAGGAGATCTGGCTGCGCCGCCCACCTGGCTTCACTGGGTCGTTTCCTGCAGGTACCCAGTGGAGCCTTGGGCGGCCAATCTACGGTCTCCGCCAGGCGCCTCGCGAGTGGCATGACACACTGAGGACTACACTTGCGGCTCTTGGGTTTGCTCCTTCTACTACTGACCCGTCGCTGTTTCTACGCACCGACACGTCGCTGCCGCCGTTCTACGTCCTCGTGTACGTCGACGACTTGGTCTTTGTCATTGCTAACACCGAGGCACTGACCCTTGTGAAGTCAGAGCTGCAGAAGAGACACACCTGCACTGACCTGGGTGAACTGCGCAGCTATCTTGGCTTGCAAATCACCAGGAACAGAGCACGGCGCACCATCACCCTGACTCAGTCACACATGGTGCGCCAGGTCCTTCAGCGCTTCGGCTTCCAGTTCTCCTCGCCACAGCCCACTCCTCTGTCTACCAGCCACTCACTCTCAGCTCCATCTTCGGACGAGTCCGTAGAGCCGAGTGGTCCGTACCCAGAGCTTGTGGGTTGCCTCATGTACCTGATGACGTGCACACGACCAAACCTCGCATACCCTCTCAGCCTTCTCTCTCGCTACGTGGCTCCCGGTAGGCACCGAAAGGTGCAGTAGGATGCTGCGAAGAGGGTACTGCGTTACTTGTGCAGTACTTCGGGCATGGGGCTCGTGCTTGGAGGACGGGGTCCAGTTGTCCTCACTGGTCACGCAGACGCTTCTTGGGTTGACGACTCAGCTACGCAGCGGTCGTCACAGGGTTACACCTTCAGCCTGTTTCCTGGCGGTCTACCCGCTCGTCTTTGTTCTCAGCTCTAGTTGTGAGGCTGAGATCTACGCTAGGGCCATGGCTGCATAAGAGCTACGCTGGCTCACCTACCTGCTAACTGACTTGGGAGAGCAGCTTCATTCGCCTCCAGTTCTGTACGTAGACAACAAGGCCATGATTGCCTTGTGTCAGGAGCACAGATTGGAGCACAAAACGAAGCACATCGCTCTACGATACTTCCTTGCTCGAGAGTTGCAGAAGCGTGGCCAGCTTCGTCTTGCGTACGTGGCCACTAGGGCAAACACTGCTGATATATTCACCAAGGCACTTCCGCCTGGTGATCATCAGCGCTTCTCTACTGTGTGAGGCCTTGTGCCTACTTTGCCTCACTTGCTCATTGCCTGACTTTGCTTGTACTGTGATCTATATGTATACCTGCATGGTTGCACTTGCTAGGGTATGATCACTGTATTGTTTGTTCTCTTTTATATAACTCTCCATATGAACTGGCCTTGTGGTCAGTTGTTTGTGCTCGGACTGTGTGGTGACTTTGTGATCCACCCTGAGCTTGCTTTGCTTTCTTGACTGGTCTTGTGACCACTTGTTCTTCCCCACTTTGCCTATGGGGGTGTGTCAAAATGTTGTATAGCTTATATTGTG
The DNA here is from genome assembly GCA_947471745.1 of Closterium sp. Naga37s-1. Taxonomy (NCBI): domain Eukaryota; kingdom Viridiplantae; phylum Streptophyta; class Zygnematophyceae; order Desmidiales; family Closteriaceae; genus Closterium; species Closterium sp. Naga37s-1. The sequence continues at coordinate 620,923 of CANJKZ010000151.1, read as the reverse complement.
TAGGCTATAGTGGGGTAGCCCATAAGGGGTACAACCCAATTAGGGTTAGTACTTGTACCAAACTCTTTCATAGTTCATTCATTCGCGTTCATCATTCTTGGGTTGACGACTCAGCTACGCAGTGGTCGTCACAGGGTTACACCTCCAGCCTTGGTTCCGGCTCTGTTTCATGGCGGTCGACCCGCTCGTCTTCGGTTATCAGCTCCAGTTGTGAGGCTGAGATCTACGCAGGGGCCATGGCTGCACACGAGCTACGCTGGCTCACCTACCTGCTGACTGACTTGGGAGAGCAGCCTCGTTCGCCTCCAGTTATGTACGTAGACAACAAGGCCATGATTGCCTTGTGTCAGGAGCACAGACTGGAGCACAGAACGAAGCATATCGCTCTGCGATACTTCGTTGCTCGAGAGTTGCAGAAGCGTGGCCAGCTTCGTCTTGCGTACGTGGCCACTAGGGCCAACAGTGCTGATATATTCACCAAGGCACTTCCGCCTGGTGATCATCAGCGCTTCTCTACTGTTTTAGGCCTTGTGCCTACTTTGCCTCACTTATTCACTGCTTGACTCTGCTTGTACTGTGATCTATATATATACCTGCATGCTTACACTTGCTAGGGTATGATCACTGTATTGTTTGTTGTCTTTTATAGAACTCTGCATGTGAGCTGGCCTTGTGGCCCTTTGCTTGTGCTCGGACTGTGTGGTGACTTTGTGATCCACCCCGAGCTTGCTTTGCTTTTCTTGACTGGTCTTGTGACCACTTGTTCTCCCCCACTTTGCCTATGGGGTTGTGTCAAAATGTTGAATAGCTTATATTGTGTAGGCTATAGTGGGGTAGCCCGTAAGGGTTAGAACCCAATTAGGGTTAGTACTTGTACCCAACTGTTTCATAGTTCATTCATTCTTGTTCATTCTTCTAACACTGCCGTGTTGGCAGGTCGCCTTTTTGAAGTGTTGGCGCGGCTCCTCTACGCAACGCTGGCAGGCGGTCGACCATGATGTGTTGTCGGTCGACCAGGCTAGCTGCAGAGTTGCTAGGTGCCTGATGTAGTAATTGTTGTCATTGCTTGTTCAACAATTCTATAATTTCGACTTTGCTAGTGGAAACTCTTGGCGATTTCTCCCGTGATTGTGCAAGCACTAAGGAACTAGGCAAAGCTACGATCACTCCTAGTAGTTCTTGCCAACCCCCGTAGTCTAGCTCACTACCGTTGTAGAGTGAATCGCCGCAAGAGAGAACGAGAGAGAGAGAACGAGAGAGAGAGAGAGAAAGAGAGAGAGAGGCCAAGAGTGAGAGAACGAGAAAGAGAGAACGAGAGAGAACGAATGAGAGATAGAGAGAGAGAGAGAGAGAGAGAGAGAGAGAGAGAGAGAGAGAGAGAGAGAGAGAGAGAGAGAGAGAGAGAGAGAGAGTTCAAAAACAGAAACTAAGAACGAAGAAACGATGCAGCTACGAATAGAAGGAGTGGCTAATCGAAGAGTCAGAAATAAGAGAAGGGTGAAGAACGGATAAAGAAAAATTCGTCACGAAAACCAAGACAAACGTCACTAGATGCGGAATCTATTAAAAGGAAGGAACAACTCGATAAATTTTTAAGAAACGGAATGAACGAGATCAGTAAGGAACTACCCGTTTTTCTACCCGTGGCGCGTCCCTAGAGTGCGCCCCTCTAGTAGCCCATCGAGCGCCCTTAGCCCGCTTTCGTCCTACTGGCACCACCCCTACTACTACTGCCACTGCCTGCCATGGCCACTACCACTGTCCTACTTCAGCGGCAACCGAGTGTGGAGGAGTCTCTCTCGCCGCAGCAGCTTCGCGAGTGGGCTATCTGGTGGGGCAGCCCTGGTGGTGGAGCTAGCCGTGCTAGAGCTAGAGGTGCTGGTGCTCGCGGTGCTCGTACTCGTCGGCAGCAGACGCTCTCGTCGCAGCAGCTTCGCGAGTGGGCTGTCCGGTGGGGCAGCCCTGGTGGCGGAGCCTGTGGTGCTACTACTGGAGGTACTTGTGAGTCTACTCCTACTGGTAGTGCCGTTGGTAGACGCGGAGGTTTTGGGGGTGGATAGCAGCGGCAGCAGCATCCGCCGGAGACACTCTCGCCGCAGCAGCTTTGTGAGTGGGCTGTCCGGTGGGGCAGCCCCGGTGGCGGAGCTTGGGGTACTAGTGCTGGGGGTGGAGAGGCACCTAGTGGTGTAGAGGCTACTATTCTAGGTGCTTGTGACTCAGCTAGCACAAGTGCAAAGTCTGAGGAGGCCTTGCACAATTTCCTACTCGACTCCGGCGCGTCTCGCTGCTTCTTCCACAACTGCACCACAGCCAGACCGCTCACAACCCCTGTCCCTGTCACTCTGGCCGACCCCTCTGGTGGCCCAATTGTTGCACGTAGCTCCACTATTCTCCCGTGTCCCGCAGCCCCCTCCGGTTCCCTCACAGGTTTCCACCTCCCCTCGTTTGCTAGGAACTTGGTGGCTACAGCTGTCCTACAGGACCAGTTTGTCATTGATACCCAGCCTGGGGGAGAGCTTGTGGCGATCTGTACGAACTCACGCACTAGCGAGCACGTCGCCACATTCACTCAGAGGCCCGGGTTGTCAAACATATATGCTATAGTCAATCTAGGCTGTAGAGGGGTAGTCCTTATAGGGTACAACACTTTTAGGCTTCATACTTGTACCCACCTGCTTGCTAGTTCAGTCATTCATTCGGTCAGTATTCTAACATGGTATTCTGAGCAGGTTCCCTCGTGGGAACGTTTTTTTTTTAGGGCCCACCACGAATTTATTCTGCCCGAAGCGCGCCTCGCGCCTGCTTTACCTGCGCCGTCGCGCGCCCTTCCTTAGCTGGCCCGTCGCGGCCCTGCCTCAGCCGGCCCGTCCCGGCCCTTAGCTGCCCGTCGCTGGCCCGTCGCCACGCGTCGCGGACCTACCTTAGCCGCCCACTGCGGCACCGTGCTGCCCTTCGCCGCCCGTCGCCGGCCAGTCCCGGTCCGTCTCGGCCCGTCCCGGCCCGTCCCGGCCCGTCGCCGGCCCGTCCCGGCCCCTTTGCCGCCCGTCGTCGGCCCATTCGCCACCCGTCGCGACCCCTGACCTGCTGCCGCCCTGTCGCGGCCCCTGCCCTGCTGCTGCCCCAGTCGCAGCCCCTGCCCTGCAGCCGCCCACTGTCGCGGCCCTGCCCTGCAGCCGCCCCCTGTCGCGGCCCTGCCTTGCTGCCGCCCTTGTCGCGGCCCTGCCTTCGCCGCCCGTAGCGGCCTCTGCCCTGCAGCCGCCCTGTCACAGCCCTGCCCTACTGCCGCCCCTGTCACGGCCTTGCCCTGCTGCCGCCTGTCTGTCTCGGCCCTGACCTAAACCGCCAGCTGCGGCCCTGCACTGCACCCGCCCCTGGTAAGCACCCGCGCTGCCCTGCCGCGCTGCGCCGCCTGCTTCCGCGCCGCGCCGCCAGAAACCGAGCCGTGCCGCCCTGCCGAGCCGCGCCGCCCCATCGAGCCGCGTCGCACTGCCGAGTCGCGCTGCCCTTCTACTTGCACTGCTTCTGCTGCCAGTACTGCTATTGCTGCTAGGTTTGCTGCTGCTGCTGCTACTGCTACTATGGCTAGCCCTACTGTTCTCACCTTTGATGCTGAGGGGCGTGCAGTTGACAGAGTATCCCTTTTCGATCACACGTCCGGTGTCTCTACTGCACCTGCTGCCACTGCTGACTGTACGGTTCGCTCGCAGTGGACCACTCGTGACGCTGTTGCTCGCCTTGCTGTTCGTAGTCACCTGCCGCCTGCTGAGCGCGCGCATTTTGGCCAGTACAAGACTGCTCAGTCTTTGTACGACGCTGTAGTTGCGCGCTACTCCTCCCCTGCCACTGCTGCCCTCAGCCGCCTCATGCTACCTTACCTTTTCCCTGACCTTGCTGCCTTTGCCACAGTTGCTGACCTCATTACTCACCTCCGCACTAGTGACGCCCGCTACCGCGCTGCCCTTCCCACTAAGTTCTGTGCCAAGAACCCCCCCCCCATGTACATCACCCTTTACTACCTAGTCACCCGCCTCCCTGACTCCCTTGCTTCAGTCAGGGACCACTTTCTCTCCCTTTGCCCCACCGAGCTCACTGTCGACCTGCTAGATGAGCGCCTCGCTGCAGCTGAGAAGAGTATCTTAGCTGTAGGTGCTTCTCGCGGCGACCGTCGCACCCCTTTCTTTGAGGGGTGTTCCCCTGTCCCCCTTCTCCCCTCTGTTGCTTCTGCTGCTGCTGTCGACCTCGTTGGCGCTGAGGAGGTCGGGGCTGCGTCTGCTCCCAGTGGGAGACGCCGCACCAGCAAAGGCAAGGGGAGCAAGGGTGGTGGGGGGGACGGCGGGGGCGGCGGCGGAGGCGGTGGAGGAGGCGGAGGGGGTAGCGGTGGAGGTGGGGGTGGTACCGGGAGTGGGGGCTTCAGTGGCGGCGGCGGAGGTGGTGGAGGCAGCGGCAGCGGTGGTGGAGGTGGCGGCGGCGGAGGTGCTGGTCGAGGTGCAGCCGCGCAGCGTGGAGGCTTTGGTGGTAGCCAGCGCCAGCAGCAGCCGCGTTCCCGTGAGACCCCGTCGGCCCAGCAGCTTCGTGAGTGGTACGCTGGGCGTGCGAGGTCTGGGGGTGCTGGTCCCTGTACTTTCGTTCTTCGCACCGGCGGGCGTCGTGAAGAGACGTGCGGGCTGCCGCACACTGAGCAGCGCTGCTTCGGTCGCCTGACTGACGCCTGGCGCGCCCAGTTTCCTGACGCTGTTGAGCTCCCTCGCTGGCATGATCTGCTTAGGCAGAATGTTGCTATCTTTGATCTTGATTTCGATGCTATCCTTGCTGCTATGTATGCTGTGACTCATAGTGCTGAGTGTGACTGTTACCTGAGTGTCCCGCCCGACCCGAGCATTGCGGCTGCTGCTCTAGGTGCTAGTGCGTCTGCTGCTCCAGGTGCTGGTGAGTCTGCTCTCTCTGGTACTGCACCTACTGAGGCCTTGTGTGAGAGTACGCCGACGTTCGACATATTTCTCATTTCCATATTTTTACTCCATCTTATTCTCCTTATTTTCCTCTTTCATTTTCACTTTATTTCACCTCAATCGGACTACTATTCTATTTTCTAGAGCTTTCCGATTATTTCACTTATTTGGTATTTTCGGCACCGACATTTACATTATACGGCACCGACAGCACCGACAGTGGTGTACAAAGCGTAATCTCGCCATAATCCGAAGTGCCAATGGGCTTGCGTGCTTATGCGCACTTGTGATCATCTATTCTAGAAGAGCGCGTTCCCGAAGGTTCGGATTATCTGTTGTTTCTATGTATTTCTGATTATAAATACGCCTTGCACTCACCTTTAGTGCAACATTCTCGAGTGGAAATTCGATCCTGTGACACTTGGTAATCAGAGCCGTTTTCACTCGCGGAGTTTCAGCTAAGCAGCGCGCTCAAGAAATTCCTGCTTCGAAAAACCGCCGGGGGCGACGAATTCGGCGCCGACGCTGGTAAGCACCAGATTCCGCGTTTTTTTAATAACCCTCGCGCGTTTTTTGAACAGGGTCGTGAGTTCGATTGTTGGCGAAAACGTTTGCGATACAAGGACGACAATTGCGAATTGTCGGGACTTATATCGAGCGATGCAGAATTAGCGAGACCGACGCGCGACGGATCGAACGACTTTGGGTGAAAGCGCGCGTCATGGCGAAAATTGCGACAGAAGCAGAATCGATCGTGACTTCGCAGCAGTTGCGCAATTTTCCCAAGGCCCAAGAAATTCGAGCCCCCAACACCTTTGATGGGGAAATCGATGCTAGGCGCTGGCTTTTGGCGATCGAAATTTATTTCGCCGCCATTGGATGGACAGCACCAGCACTCGACAGAAACAGAATTAATTTTGCAGCAACACTACTGCGCGGACCAGCAATTGAATGGATAAGCAGAAGCGGTTTATTAAACCAAGGTGAAGCGACGTGGCAGCTGTTCCGTGAAGGATTACTACAACGTTTTGAGCCAATTAATGCAGCGTTTATCGCCCGCGACAAAATACATCGTCATCGACACATCGGGAGCGTCGCGAACTACACGCAACAAATAGAGGAGTTGTTCAACCGCATCCCCGACGTCACAGAAGGCGAAAAAATTAGAGCATTCATCGCGGGGCTGAAAAAAGAAACACGACAACATGTTGCGGCCGCGAATTGGAGCATCTACAACGACGTCGTTTCGGCAGCGGAACGTTTTTACGTAACCACGATCGGAACACGACGACTTCATGGACGAGCTAGACGACATGGAGGACGCTTGGCTAACCTCACGTACGCCGACCCGATGGAACTCGATCGAATCGACGCGAAGGCAAGACCAAAGAAGAACAAATCTAAGTGTTATTTCTTCGGCAAGCCCGGACATCGACTCATCGATTGTGACGAAATGAAAACTGCACGTTCAGCGCTTAGGGACCGCAGCAGTGGAGCAGATTTAATGCGAATATTGGAGGATCGTGGAGTGAATTTTTCAAACCACGAACGGACTCTACCAGGGAAAATCGCCGAGGGAAATAAAATCTCCGCGACACAAGACCCTGCTGGACCCGGACAACTCCAAAAAGGCCCTGTAAAAAGTAAGCACCCCTTCAAAATATCATACAAGGATGCTTTACTTGGAAAAAATTCCCTTGGGTCTACGGCCTTTGTGAAATCACGAGAGAGGCTCCAGAAGAAAAAGAATGTACCGGTACGACAACTACAGCAGCTGCGCATGGGGAACCAACAACGGAGCATGGAAGATCGACCTTCCAACGACGACATCGTCCTCTCTCTGAAAAACCAGCCCACGTCGACCAACCGGTCCTCACGGAAGAAGTCGGTGGCGCTGAAGCAGCTCAAGAGGGAGCTGGAAGTCAACATGAAGCTGCGACGACCTCAAACCTCCTCTACAGATGCATCTGCAACATATGAAACATCTACGGTATCTACCCCATCTATGAATTCTACTACGAGCTCGAGAACCACGTCGTCGACGACAACAAAAAATCATGGCAATAGGGAACGGCAGGACCGGCCATCTGCCACCCCAAGAGAAAACACAGAGCTATGGGAAATGCCCTATGATCCAATCAACGAGACGATCAACGGGTACAACGAGCAACGCCAACCACTTTTGCTCGAGGTGATCTGCAATGGACGACGCCTCCAAGCACTCGTGGACAGCGGAGCATCCCATTCAGTATGCGACAAAGCAACCCTCGAACGCATCAATGAGAAGTACACGCCTTCAAACTTCACAGCTACGATGGTTGACGGAAGCAAATTACAAGTCTACGGCGAAGCAGCGTTACACCTGCAGATGGGTCCTCTTCGCTGGAAATCAACCCTATCCGTCACCAACATCAAAGGGCTAGACTTGATTCTTGGGAGAGATTTTCTAAAGAAGTTCAACCCCGAGATCAACTGGGTCACCCGCACGGCGAGTATTTACAATCAAGACAGAATAGTTCCTCTTCCGAATTGGAGCAACACGGGAGATATTCCGGAGGAGACTCTCGCACGCTTCGAGAAGGACGTGAAGCGAACCATGGCAGGGTTTGTTGCACTGGTTACCAACGAGGACGAAGGAGAGAGAAAAACGCTCGAGCTTCCACCAGCAATCCAGAAACTTCTAGAAGAGTTCGAAGACGTTCTCCCTGACGACCTTCCAGACCAGTTGCCGCCATACCGAACCCACCAGCACGAGATCATCGAAGAACCTGGTTCAAAACCGACCTTCCGGGCACCATATCGACTCAGCCCTACCGAGTTGGCCGACATGAAGAAGCAGATCGAGTACCTTCTGGACAAAGGACTCATTCGACCATCAACATCACCATACGGTGCACCATGTTAGAATCCTAGCGTGACTTAGGAGCCATGGCTAGTGAGTGTCGAGAGAGTTGAGTGTCGAGAGAATTGGAAAGGAGAATGAGGTGGTTTCACTATAGGAAGTTGGGATACAAATAGCAAACCCTAAATTGGGTTGTACTCACTACAGAGTACCTCACTGCAGGCTAAACAGCAAATACATTCTGACACACCCCCATAGCCTAAGTGGGGTATAATCAGCAGAGCAAGCAGTCATAGAGCAGGTTCACAAGTACAAGCAAAGCTAGAGGCATTCACAAAGGGCAAGTGAGGAGGAGGAGGCTGGACTGTGAGAGGAGAGGAGATAGGAGGCGACTGCTGATGCTGCAGACACACGGGCAACAGGAGCGGCGCGCACCGCTCAACCTCCCCCAACTGTCCCACCCCCCTTTCACACACCCCTTGCTGCACCCCTAGCTCCACTCCCACGTCACCCCCCTAGAACCACTCCCTCGGCTCCCACACACCCACCCCCCTCAGCGGCAGCTGCAGCAGTGGGAGACGAAGGTGGAGGAGGAGGGGACGGTTCACACACCCGCCACCCCCATACCCGCCACCCCGCAGTTGCACCCACACCCGCCACCCCCATACCCCCACCCCACTGCTGCACCTGCAGCAGGGGATGGAGGAGAAGGGGGGGGGGGGGGGGCGGGGGGGGGCTGGTGCTGCAGATCCCCTCCCCCTCACTGCTGCACCCGCAGCAGGGGAAGGTAGGAGAAGGGAGGGGGGGGGGGGGGGGTTGGGGCGGGGGGGGGGGGGGGGCTGTGCATGGCACGTGCAGAGGGCAGCAGGGCGCACGGGGCGCACAGGGCAGCAGGGCGCACAGGGCAGCAGGGCAGCAGGGCGCGCGGGGCGCACAGGGCTGCAGGGCGCGCGGGGCGCACAGGGCAGCAGGGCACCAGGGCGCGCGGGGCGCAGCAGGGCTGCAGGGCGCGCGGGGCGCGCAGGGCAGCAGCAAGGGCTGTAGCGGCAACAGCAAGGGCTGTAGCGGCAGCAGCAGGGCAGCAGGGCGCACAGGGCTGCAGGGCAGCAGGGCGCACAGGGCTGCAGGGCAGCAGGGCGCGCGGGGCGCGCAGGGCTGCAGTGCGCGCAGGGCGCGCAGGGCAGCAGGGCGCGCGGGGCGCGCAGGGCTGCAGTGCGCGCAGGGCGCACAGGGAAGCAGGACAGCAGTGCGCGCAGGGCTGCAGGGCGCGCGGGGCGCACAGGGCAGCAGGGCAGCAGGGCGCGTGGGGCGCAGCAGGGCTGCAGGGCGCGCGGGGCGCGCAGGGCAGCAGCAAGGGCTGTAGCGGCAACAGCAAGGGCTGTAGCGGCAGCAGCAGGGCAGCAGGGCGCACAGGGCTGCAGGGCAGCAGGGCGCACAGGGCTGCAGGGCAGCAGGGCGCGCGGGGCGCGCAGGGCGCGCAGGGCAGCAGGACAGCAGGGCGTGCAGGGCGCGCAGGGCTGCAGGGCGCACGGGGCGCAGCAGGGCTGCAGGGCGCGCGGGGCGCGCAGGGCAGTAGCAAGGGCTGTAGCGGCAACAGCAAGGGCTGTAGCGGCAGCAGCAGGGCAGCAGGGCGCAGAGGGCTGCGGGGCAGCAGGGCGCACAGGGCTGCAGGGCAGCAGGGCGCGCGGGGCGCGCAGGGCTGCAGGGCGCGCGGGGCGCACAGGGCTGCAGGGCGCGCGGGGCGCACAGGGCAGCAGTGCAGCAGGGCGCACAGGGCTGCAGGGCAGCAGGGCGCGCGGGGCAAACAGGGCAGCAGGGCGCACAGGGCAGCAGGGCAGCAGGGCGCACAGGGCTGCAGGGCAGCAGGGCGCGCGGGGCGCGCAGGGCTGCAGTGCGCGCAGGGCGCGCAGGGCAGCAGGCAGGACAGCAGGGCGCGCAGGGCTGCAGGGCGCGCGGGGCGCACAGGGCAGCAGGGCAGCAGGGCGCGCGGGGCGCAGCAGGGCTGCAGGGCGCGCGGGGCGCGCAGGGCAGCAGCAAGGGCTGTAGCGGCAACAGCAAGGGCTGTAGCGGCAGCAGCAGGGCAGCAGGGCGCACAGGGCTGCAGGGCAGCAGGGCGCACAGGGCTGCAGGGCAGCAGGGCGCGCGGGGCGCGCAGGGCTGCAGTGCGCGCAGGGCGCGCAGGGCAGCAGGACAGCAGGGCGCGCAGGGCGCGCAGGGCTGCAGGGCGCACGGGGCGCAGCAGGGCTGCAGGGCGTGCGGGGCGCGCAGGGCAGTAGCAAGGGCTGTAGCGGCAACAGCAAGGGCTGTAGCGGCAGCAGCAGGGCAGCAGGGCGCACAGGGCTGCAGGGCAGCAGGGCGCACAGGGCTGCAGGGCAGCAGGGCGCGCGGGGCGCGCAGGGCTGCAGTGCGCGCAGGGCGCGCAGGGCAGCAGGGCGCGCGGGGCGCGCAGGGCTGCAATGCGCGCAGGGCGCACAGGGCAGCAGGACAGCAGGGCGCGCAGGGCTGCAGGGCGCGCGGGGCACTGCAGGGCTGCAGGGCGCGCGGGGCGCGCAGGGCAGCAGCAAGGGCTGTAGCGGCAACAGCAAGGGCTGTAGCGGCAGCAGCAGGGCAGCAGGGCGCACAGGGCTGCAGGGCAGCAGGGCGCACAGGGCTGCAGGGCAGCAGGGTGCGCGGGGCGCGCAGGGCGCGCAGGGCAGCAGGACAGCAGGGCGCGCAGGGCTGCAGGGCGCACGGGGCGCAGCAGGGCTGCAGGGCGCGCGGGGCGCGCAGGGCAGTAGCAAGGGCTGTAGCGGCAACAGCAAGGGCTGTAGCGGCAGCAGCAGGGCAGCAGGGCGCAGAGGGCTGCGGGGCAGCAGGGCGCACAGGGCTGCAGGGCAGCAGGGCGCGCGGGGCGCGCAGGGCTGCAGGGCGCGCGGGGCGCACAGGGCTGCAGGGCGCGCGGGGCGCACAGGGCAGCAGGGCAGCAGGGCGCACAGGGCTGCAGGGCAGCAGGGCGCGCGGGGCAAACAGGGCAGCAGGGCGCACAGGGCTGCAGGGCAGCAGGGCGCACAGGGCTGCAGGGCAGCAGGGCGCGCGGGGCGCGCAGGGCTGCAGTGCGCGCAGGGCGCGCAGGGCAGCAGGCAGGACAGCAGGGCGCGCAGGGCTGCAGGGCGCGCGGGGCGCACAGGGCAGCAGGGCAGCAGGGCGCGCGGGGCGCAGCAGGGCTGCAGGGCGCGCGGGGCGCGCAGGGCAGTAGCAAGGGCTGTAGCAGCAACAGGCTGTAGCGGCAGCAGCAGGGCAGCAGGGCGCACAGGGCTGCAGGGCTGCAGGGCAGCAGGGTGCGCGGGGTGCGCAGGGCTGCAGGGCGCGCGGGGCGCACAGGGCTGGAGGGCGCGCGGGGCGCACAGGGCTGCATGGAAGCAGGGCGCGTGGGGCGCGCAGGGCTGCAGTGCGCGCAGGGCGCGCAGGGCAGCAGGCAGGACAGCAGGGCGCGCAGGGCTGGAGGGCAGCACAGGGCTGCAGATCCCCTCCCCCCCACCGCTGCACCCGCAGCAGGGGGATGGAGGAGAAGTGGGGGGGGGGGGGGGGGGGGGGGCTGATGCTGCAACTCCCCTCCCCCCCACTGCTGCTGCAGATCCCCTCCCCCCACTGCTGCACCCGCAGCAGGGTGGAGGAGAAAGGGGGGGGGGGGGGGGGCGGGGGGGGCTGGTGCTGCAGATCCCCTCCTGCCTCCCTCTGAACCTCCAAGCTCCCCCCCCCTCCCAACACAGGGTGCGGCAGGGAGAGAGAGAGGAGAAAAGGGGGGGGGGGGGGGGCTGATGCTGCAAATCCCCTCCCCCCACTGCTGCTGCAGATCCCCTCCCCCCCACTGCTGCACCCGCAGCAGGGGTGGAGGAGAAAGGGGGCGGGGGTGGGGGGGGCTGGTGCTGCAGATCCCCTCCTGCCTCCCCCTGAACCTCCAAGCTCCCCCCCCCTCGCAACACAGGGTGCGGCAGGGAGAGAGTGAGGAGAAAAGGGCGGCGGGGGGGGGGGGGGGGGGCTGATGCTGCAAATCCCCTCCCCCACTGCTGCTGCAGATCCCCTCCCCCCCACTGCTGCACCCGCAGCAGGGGTGGAGGAGAAAGGGGGGGGGCGGGGGGGGGGGTTGGTGCTGCAGATCCCCTCCTGCCTCCCTCTGAACCTCCAAGCTCCCCCCCCCTCCCACAGGGTGCGGCAGGGAGAGAGAGAGGAGAAAAGGGGGGGGGGGGGGGGGGGGGGGGGGGGGCTGATGCTGCAAATCCCCTTCCCCCACTGCTGCCACCCGCAGCAGGGGTGGAGGAGAAAGGGGGGGGGGGGGCGGGGGAGCTGGTGCTGCAGATCCCCTCCTGCCTCCCCCTGAACCTCCAAGCTCCCCCCCCCCTCCCAACACAGGGTGCGGCAGGGAGAGAGTGAGGAGAAAAGGGCGGCGGGGGGGGGAGGGGGCTGATGCTGCAAATCCCCTCCCCCACTGCTGCTGCAGATCCCCTCCCCCCCACTGCTGTACCCGCAGCAGGGGTGGAGGAGAAAAGGGGGGGGGGCGGGAGGGGGCTGGTGCTGCAGATCCCCTCCTGCCTCCCTCTGAACCTCCAAGCTCCCCCCCCCTCCCAACACAGGGTGCGGCAGGGAGAGAGAGAGGAGAAAAGGGGGGGGGGGGGGGGGGGGGGGGGCGGGCTGATGCTGCAAATCCCCTCCCCCCACTGCTGCTGCATATCCCCTCCCCCCCACTGCTGCACCCGCAGCAGGGGTGGAGGAGAAAGGGGGGGGGGGCGGGGGGGGCTGGTGCTGCAGATCCCCTCCTGCCTCCCTCTGAACCTCCAAGCTCCCCCCCCTCTCCCAACACAAGGTGCGGCAGGGAGAGATAGAGGAGGAGGCGCGGCGGCAGCTGCTGCTGCTGAGGCACATCCGCCACCCCCTCACACCCTCTCCCCCCCGTCCCCATGGAGGAGGGGGAGGGGGGGGAGGGGGGCGGGGGCGGAGCTGCGCGTGCGACTGCAGGGCACGCGGGCAGGAAGTCATCACCCCTCTTGCCATAGCTAGAGGCGACGAGGCCAGTGGGGCCGAGGGGCGCGGCTAGGTACGGGGCCGGGCGCTGGGCAGGTACGGGGCCAGGTGAAGGCTAGGTATGGGGCCGGGCGCTGGCTAGGGTCGGGGCCGTGCGCTGGGCTAGGTACGGGCCGGGCGCGGGGCTAGGTACGGGCCGAGCGCAGGCGAGAGACGGGGCCGGGCGCGGGCAGGGTACGTGGCCGGGCGCGGGCGAGGTACAGGGCCAGGCGCTGGCTAGGTACGGGGCCGGGCGCTGGCTAGGTTCGGGGCCGTGCGCTGGGCTAGGTATGGGCCGAGCGCGGGCGAGAGATGGGGCCGGGCGCGGGCAGGGTACGGGCCGGTCGCGAGGCTAGGTACGGGCCGGGCGCGGGGCTAGGAACGGGGCCGAGCGCGGGCAGGGTATGGGCCGGTCGCGAGGCTAGGTACGGGCCGGGCGTTGGGCGCGGAACGGAGGCCGGGCGCGAGGCTAGGTACGGGCCGATCGCGGGCTAGGTACGGGGCCAAGCGCGGGCGAGGTACGGGCCGAGCGTGGGGCTAGGAACGGGGCCGAGCGCGGGCTAGGTACGGGCCGATCGCGGGCTAAGTACGGGCCGGGCGCGGGGCGACGGAGTCGACGGGGCCAAGGGGCCGAGGCGACGGGGCCAAGGGGCCGAGCCTAGGGGCTAGGGGCGACGCGAAGGGGCGACGGGCCGGGGCCTAGGCTAGTAGGGCAGTAGGTGGTGGGCCCATTAAGATTAGGTCCTAGGAATTTTTTGCTCTTAATACCATGTTAGAATCCTAGCGTGACTTAGGAGCCATGGCTAGTGAGTGTCGAGAGAGTTGAGTGTCGAGAGAATTGGAAAGGAGAATGAGGTGGTTTCACTATAGGAAGTTGGGATACAAATAGCAAACCCTAAATTGGGTTGTACTCACTACAGAGTACCCCACTGCAGGCTAAACAGCAAATACATTCTGACACACCAGTGCTTTTCACACCAAAACCTGACGGAAGCTTACGCATGTGCATCGACTACCGAGCCCTCAACAAGCAGACGATCAAGAACAAGTATCCGATTCCACGTATCGACGATCTACTCGACCAACTTCGTGGAGCCACAGTATTCTCAAAACTCGATCTGAGATCGGGATATTGGCAGATCCGGATGGCGGATAACTCCATCCATAAGACAGCGTTTCGGACACGATACGGATCCTACGAGTACCTCGTCATGCCGTTCGGACTCACCAACGCACCCGCTACATTCCAGGCCGAAATGAACCATATTCTTAGGCCTCTACTCGACGAATGCATGGTGGTGTACCTGGACGACATCCTGATCTACTCGAGGGACATGAAGCAGCACATCAAACACCTACGACGTGTCTTCGAGATACTTCGATGGGAGAAGTTCTACGTCAAGCTATCCAAGAGCGAGTTTGCCTTGAAGAAAGTTCAGTTCCTTGGACACATGGTGAGCGCTCAAGGAGTCCATGTCGACCCAAAGAAGATCGAAGCCGTACGTACGTGGAAGACACCGGAGAACGTGAAGGAACTTCAGCAATTCCTTGGCTTTGCGAACTACTATAATCGGTTCGTGCCACAGTATGCGAAGATTGCAACACCTCTCACCAATCTACTGAAGAAGAATACACCGTTCAAGTGGGAGGATGTGCACCAGCAAGCCATGGAGCAGTTGAAGACCGCACTCACGTCCGCACCCATCCTGATCCTGCCAGATCCAGAAAAAGACTACGTCATCGAAGCTGACGCTAGCGACCAAGCAGTTGGAGCAGTCTTGATGCAAGACCAAGGGAAAGGACTACAACCAATCGCTTACCTCAGCAAGAAATTGCACGGGGCAGAACTCAACTACCCGATTCACGACAAAGAGGCCTTAGCGATCATCACCGCATTCAAGACATGGCGATGCTACGTCGAAGGGAGAAAGACCACGGTCTACACTGACCATTGCAGCCTAAAGTACCTGAAAACGCAGCCGACCCTCTCCAGACGACAAGTCAGGTGGATTGACTTCCTCGAGACGCACTTCGACTACGACATCGTGTACAAGCCGGGACACAAGAATAAGGCAGACGCACTGAGCCGGCCTGGACACGTTGCCGCCATACAGATTGAGGGGATGAATCCGCCACTCAAGGGACTCTTCACGCACGGGTATACCATCGACCCCGAGATTCCCTTAGCAGAGAAAAAGAAATTGTTGCAGTGGGACCACGACGTCGCACTACGCAAAGGATCAACAAAGATATGGGTACCCAACTACCCGCCTCTTCGGCAGTTGCTTCTCGAAGAATTCCATGACGTGCTCTACGCTGGACACTTCGGGAGTAACAAGACTCTTGCCGGGATTGCGAAAGTCTACTACTGGCCTCACATGGCAAACGACGTGCAAAAGTTTGTCACTTCGTGCGACACGTGCCAGCGGATGAAAAGCAGTAAGCAGAAGAAAGCAGGACTTCTTCAGCCTTTACCCGTCCCGGAACAGCCTTGGCAAGTGGTCAGCTTGGATTTCATCACCGGTTTACCACCTACCAGCGTGGGGCATGACGCCATCCTGGTCGTCATCGACAAATTCTCAAAGATGGGACACTTCATTCCGACACATACAACCACACGCACGGAGGAAACGGCACAGCTATTCCTCAAACACATCATCTCACAGCACGGGATCCCAACAACCCTCATATCCGACAGGGACCCCAAGTTTACTAGCAAGTTCTGGAAAGAGCTCATGTCGCTCATGGGGACACGCCTAGCAATGTCATCTGCATATCATCCCCAGACCGATGGGCAGACAGAGCGCTTGAACCAAATTGTGGAACAACTCTTGCGCGCAGCGTGCAAGGACGACATTAACAAGTGGGACTTGCACTTGCCGGTGTTGGAGTTCGCCTACAATAATGCGAAGCATGCCGCAACAGGAGAGACCCCATTTTCCCTCTGTTACGGACGACATCCACTAACTCCACAACAGCCGACAGTACCTGCAACTGTCCAACCCGCGCACGACTTCGTTACCACAATGCAGCAGCTTTGGGATCGGACACACAAGCGTCTACAGGACATACAGTCTTCACAGAAACGCTTGGCCGATCGCCATCGACGTGATCATACCATTGCGGTTGGTGACCATGTGCTTCTCGACACATGCAACCTGAACCTCGGTCACCTTCCATCCAAGTTACGACCTCGCTTCTGCGGACCTTTCCTCGTAGAAGAGCAGGTCACTCCAGTCACATTCCGCTTGCGCCTACCAGCTTCTTGGAAGATTCATAACGCCTTCCACGTGCAGCTTCTTAAACCCTATCAAGATCCAAATAAGCTGTACACGGGACGCCAACCTCCGCCGCCGCCTCCAGTCCTCGTGAATGATGAACTTGAATACGAGGCGCACTTGTGATTATCTATTCTAGAAGAGCGCGTTCCCGAAGGTTCGGATTATCTGTTGTTTCTATGTATTTCTGAGTATAAATACGCCTTGTACTCACCTTTAGTGCAACATTCTCGAGTGGAAATTCGATCCTGTGACACCTTGCACACTTTCAGTCTTGACTCTGGTGCTTCGCGCTCCTTCTTTCGCGACAGCACCACACTCACGCCGCTCAACCGGCCAGTAGCAGTCTCCCTGGCTGACCCCTCTGGGGGCCCGGTCCTTGCGCACTCTTCCACGGTTCTACCGTGTCCTACGGCCCCGTCGGGTTTGCTGCCGGGACTCCACCTCCCCTCGTTCTCTACGAACCTGGTGAGTGGAGCTGACCTCCAGGACGCGTGGGTCGACCAGTTCACCCCTGGAGGTCAGCGTGTGACCCACTACACTTGCTCTCGGACGGGCCGCCACCTGGCCACGTTCACCCGTCGGCCTGGGTCGAGCCTGTACACACTGACTACTGCGTCTCCTCCGGTCCCTGCGTCTGGTCAGGTAGCCGCGTCGAGTCAGGTGTTTGCTGCCGCGTCCAGGTCTAGTCCAGAGTCTGCCCCCTGCTCGTGTCGTCCTCTGTCGCACGAGTCTCTCCTTTGGCACCACCGCCTTGGTCACCCCTCCCTGCCTCGTCTTCGAGGTATGGCCTCCCGTGCCCTTGTCTCGGGTCTCCCTCGGTCCCTCCCTCCCCTTCCTCCGGGGCCTGCCCCTACCTGTGTTCCGTGTGTCGAGGGCCGGCAGCGCGCCGCTCCTCACTCCTCCACGTTCCCCCCGACGGAGGCTCCCCTGCAGACTCTTCACATGGACGTGTGGGGCCCAGCCCGCGTCCGTGGACAGGGTCATGAGCGTTACTTCCTGCTGGTTGTTGACGACTACTCGCGTTACACCACAGTCTTCCCCTTGCGCCGCAAGGGTGAGGTCACTGAGGTGTTGATCGACTGGATCCGCGGTGCCCGTCGCCAGCTCAGCGAGAGTTTCAGCTCGGACCTTCCTGTTCTGCGTCTGCACTCAGACAGAGGTGGTGAGTTTTCCTCCGACCTTCTGCGGGCCTTCTGTCGTGCGGAGGGCATCCACCAGACGTTCACACTTCCGGCCTCACCACAGCAAAATGGGATTGTTGAGCGCCGCATCGGCATGGTCATGGATGTCGCTCGTACGTCCATGATCCATGCGGCTGGTCCCCATTTTCTGTGGCCGTTTGCGGTTCAGTACGCTGCGCATCAGCTCAACCTTCAGCCTCGTGTCTCCTTCCCGGAGACCACACCTACTCTACGGTGGACGGGGAAGGTTGGCGATGCGTCTGTGTTCCGTGTCTGGGGAACTCGAGCTTTTGTCCGCGATACTTCCGCGGACAAGCTGTCCTCCTGTGCCATTCCCTGCGTCTTCCTTGGCTTCCCCCCTGACGCACCTGGGTGGCAGTTCTACCACCCCACCTCGCGTCGTGTTCTGTCCTCTCATGACGTCACGTTTGACGAGTCGGTGTCTTACTACCGTCTCTTTCCCTACCGCACTGCCTCTCTCCCCCCCCCGCCACTCTTCCTAGCACCAGGTGCTCCTCCGGTAGACCCCCTCCCCCCTCAGGGTCCTGCCCCCTCAGGTGTGTCCCAGGTAGACCCTGCCGAGCCGGTCGAGGTAGCTGTCGACTCAGCTGCTGCTAGGGGTGCTGAGCCTGCGGGTGCGGGGACTGGGGGTGCTGAGCCTGGGGTTTCTGTGTCTGAGGGTGCGGAGACTGGGGGTGCTGAGCCTGAGCGTGTGGAGCCTGGAGGTGCTGAGCCTGGGGGTGCTGAGTCTGGGAGTGCTGAGCCTGGGGGTGCTACGCCTGAGCGTGCTGCGTCTGTAGGTTCTCCGGGTGTCCCGTCGCGGCGGGAGCCCCTCTCTCCACAGCAGCTTCGTGAGTGGTACACTCGGCACTGTCGCGGTGCTGTTGGTGCTGCTGGTGCTGGAGGTGCTGTTGGAGCTACTGGAGGTGCTGCTGGTGCTGCTGGTGCTGGAGTTGCAGGAGGTCCTTCTGGAGCTGCTGGAGGTGCTAGTGCAGCTGGTCCTGGAGGTGCTCGTACTGCAGAACTGGAGCTGCTGGCGCTGGTGGTGCTGCAGGAGTTGGAGCTCCAGGTACTGGAGCTGTTGCTCCTGGGGGTGCTTCTGGAGCTGGAGCTCCTGCAGGTACTTGCGCTAGTGGTGCTGCTGGAGTTTTTGCTGGAGACCCTGGAGCAGAGGGTACTGGTGCTGTCTCTGCTGTTTCTGGAGGAGCTGGGCGGCCGCGGCTGTACTACGTTCCGCTCCTTCAGCAGGTTCTTGGTCTCCCGCCTCCTACTGGATCTTCTCCTCCTATACTGAGTCCACCGCCTGTCCAGTCACGGTCACAGTTACAGCCGACCTCTCCACTGCCTGGTCCTTCTTCTTACTCTGGACCGACTGGAGGTCTTACGGAGAGTCGTGAGCTTGCGTCGCGTCCTGTGTCGCCTGAGTCTCGTCCTGCGTCACCTGAGTCTCATCTGCCCTGTTCGCGCTGGTCGTCGTGTTTAACGTCAGCGTCCTCCTCCTGTCCCTGGCACTCACTCTATGACACTGCGTCCTTCCACTGCTCCACAGCGTGTCCCTCTGCCGTCTCCTCCTGCGTCCTCTCTTCCTGACGGTCCGGACCCGGTGTCTGACTCCCTTCGTGCTGCTAGTCCTACTGTCCCTGGTTTTGTGGCCACTGCTGTCACTGACCCTTTGTTTGAGTCCAATGCTGCGTCTGCTCTAGTTGCTGAGCTTGTTTACTTTGCTGCCGCCTGTCGCCTCGACTTCGCCACTAGTCTTGTTGCTGAGTCTGCTTCTGTCTGTCCTCCGTCCCTCGGGGGTGAGTGTGCTCTTGGCACGGACGTTCTTGAGGACAGAAAGGAGGAGTTTGAGTGCTTTGGCGCTGCTTCACCTCATCTCGTGTCCATGCTGCTTGCCCCTGAGGGAGACCCGGATGCACCAGACATCCCGACCCTGCGCTCTTACGCAGAGGCGATAGAGGGTCCCTACTCCTCTCAGTGGCAGGCAGCCATGGACGCCGAGATGGCTTCCTGGAAGTCCACAGACACCTACGTCGACGAGGTTCCCCCGCCTGGGGCGAACATCGTCAGTGGCATGTGGATCTTCAGGGTGAAGCGGCCGCCGGGTTCTCCGCCTGTCTTCAAGGCGCGTTACGTTGCACGTGGCTTCGGTCAGCGACAGGGAGTTGACTTCTTCCAGACCTTCTCCCCTACCCCGAAGATGACCACTCTTCGGGTACTGCTGCACGTCGCCGCTCAGCGTGACTACGAGCTCCACTCGCTTGACTTCAGCACTGCCTTCCTACAGGGCAGCCTGCACGAGGAGATTTGGCTACGCTGCCCACCTGGCTTCACTGGGTCGTTTCCTGCTGGTACCCAGTGGAGCCTCCGGCGGCCAGTCTACGGTCTCCGCCAGGCACCCCGTGAGTGGCACGACACACTGAGGATGACTCTTGCTGCTCTTGGTTTTGCTCCTTCCACTGCTGACCCGTCGCTGTTTTTACGCACTGACACCACTCTGCCGCCGTTCTACGTTCTCGTATACGTAGACGACTTGGTCTTTGCTACTGCTGACACTGACGCACTCGCCCACGTGAAGTCCGAGCTGCAGAAGAAACACACGTGCACAGACCTGGGTGAGCTGACAAGCTATCTTAGCTTGCGGATCACCCGGGACAGAGCAGAGCGCACCATTACCTTGACTCAGTCACACATGGTGCAGCAGGTCCTTCAGCGCTTCGGCTTCACCTACTCCTCGCCACAGTCCACTCCTCTGCCTACCGGTCACTCGCTCTCAGCTCCACCTTCGGACGAGTCCGTAGAGCCGAGTGGCCTCATGTACCTGATGACTTGCACACGACCTGACCTCGCATACCCTCTCAGCCTTCTGGCTTGCTACGTGGCTCCCGGCAGGCACCGAAAGGTGCACTGGGATGCTGCGAAGAGGGTGTTGCGCTACTTGTGCAGTACATCGGGCATGGGGCTCGTGCTTGGAGGACGGGCTCGAGTTGTCCTCACTGGTCACGCTGACGCCTCCTGGGTTGACGACTTGGCTACGCAGTGATCGTCACAGGGTTACACCTTCAGCCTTGGCTCCGGTTCTGTCTCTTGGCGGTCTATCCGCTCGTCTTCTGTTCTCAGCTCCAGTTGTGAGGCTGAGATCTACGCTGGGGCCATGGCTGCACAGGAGTTACGCTGGCTCACCTACCTGCTGACCGACTTGGGAGAGGCGCCTCGTTCTCCTCCAGTTCTGTACGTTGACAACAAGGCCATGCTTGCCTTGTGTCAGGAGCACAGACTCGAGCACAGAACGAAGCACATTGCTCTGCGCTACTTCCTTGCTCGAGAGTTGCAGCAGCGTGGCCAACTTCGTCTTGCTTACGTGGCCTCACAGGCCAACACTGCTGATGTTTTCACCAAGGCACTTCAGCCTTGTGATCATCAGCGTTTCTGCACTGTTCTAGGCCTTGTACCTACTGTGCCTCACTTGCTTACTTCTTGACTCTTCTTGTACTGTACTCTATATACATATACCTGCATGCTGCCATCATGCACCTGCCACCATGCACCTACCAACATGCACCTACCACCATGCACCTGCCACCATGCACCTGCAACCATGCACCTGCCACCATGCACCTACCACCATGCACC